>OV121090.1:49052329-49551290 GCA_921293015.1 Phorcus lineatus | reverse complement strand
AATTTTGACGTAATCGCCATTTTAGTCGGCCCGTAACCCTCGACGCGCGAAAATCAAAGTCGACAAAAATAGGCGTGTGACCTATGTATATGCTCCTTAGACATAGTCGGTCAACCCACAAACACAAACGATGCAAAAAAGTTCATCGATTTTCGTTAATTTTGACGTAATCGCCATTTTAGTCGGCCCGTAACCCTCGACGCGCGAAAATCAAAGTCGACAAAAATAGGCGTGTGACCTATGTATATGCTCCTTAGACATAGTCGGTCAACCCACAAACACAAACGATGCAAAAAAGTTCATCGATTTTCGTTAATTTTGACGTAATCGCCATTTTAGTCGGCCCGTAACCCTCGACGCGCGAAAATCAAAGTCGACAAAAATAGGCGTGTGACCTATGTATATGCTCCTTAGACATAGTCGGTCAACCCACAAACACAAACGATGCAAAAAAGTTCATCGATTTTCGTTAATTTTGACGTAATCGCCATTTTAGTCGGCCCGTAACCCTCGACGCGCGAAAATCAAAGTCGACAAAAATAGGCGTGTGACCTATGTATATGCTCCTTAGACATAGTCGGTCAACCCACAAACACAAACGATGCAAAAAAGTTCATCGATTTTCGTTAATTTTGACGTAATCGCCATTTTAGTCGGCCCGTAACCCTCGACGCGCGAAAATCAAAGTCGACAAAAATAGGCGTGTGACCTATGTATATGCTCCTTAGACATAGTCGGTCAACCCACAAACACAAACGATGCAAAAAAGTACATCGATTTTCGTTAATTTTGACGTAATCGCCATTTTAGTCGGCCCGTAACCCTCGACGCGCGAAAATCAAAGTCGACAAAAATAGGCGTGTGACCTATGTATATGCTCCTTAGACATAGTCGGTCAACCCACAAACACAAACGATGCAAAAAAGTTAATCTATTTTCGTTAATTTTGACGTAATCGCCATTTTAGTCGGCCCGTAACCCTCGACGCGCGAAAATCAAAGTCGACAAAAATAGGCGTGTGACCTATGTATATGCTCCTTAGACATAGTCGGTCAACCCACAAACACAAACGATGCAAAAAAGTTCATCGATTTTCGTTAATTTTGACGTAATCGCCATTTTAGTCGGCCCGTAACCCTCGACGCGCGAAAATCAAAGTCGACAAAAATAGGCGTGTGACCTATGTATATGCTCCTTAGACATAGTCGGTCAACCCACAAACACAAACGATGCAAAAAAGTTCATCGATTTTCGTTAATTTTGACGTAATCGCCATTTTAGTCGGCCCGTAACCCTCGACGCGCGAAAATCAAAGTCGACAAAAATAGGCGTGTGACCTATGTATATGCTCCTTAGACATAGTCGGTCAACCCACAAACACAAACGATGCAAAAAAGTTCATCGATTTTCGTTAATTTTGACGTAATCGCCATTTTAGTCGGCCCGTAACCCTCGACGCGCGAAAATCAAAGTCGACAAAAATAGGCGTGTGACCTATGTATATGCTCCTTAGACATAGTCGGTCAACCCACAAACACAAACGATGCAAAAAAGTTCATCGATTTTCGTTAATTTTGACGTAATCGCCATTTTAGTCGGCCCGTAACCCTCGACGCGCGAAAATCAAAGTCGACAAAAATAGGCGTGTGACCTATGTATATGCTCCTTAGACATAGTCGGTCAACCCACAAACACAAACGATGCAAAAAAGTTCATCGATTTTCGTTAATTTTGACGTAATCGCCATTTTAGTCGGCCCGTAACCCTCGACGCGCGAAAATCAAAGTCGACAAAAATAGGCGTGTGACCTATGTATATGCTCCTTAGACATAGTCGGTCAACCCACAAACACAAACGATGCAAAAAAGTTCATCGATTTTCGTTAATTTTGACGTAATCGCCATTTTAGTCGGCCCGTAACCCTCGACGCGCGAAAATCAAAGTCGACAAAAATAGGCGTGTGACCTATGTATATGCTCCTTAGACATAGTCGGTCAACCCACAAACACAAACGATGCAAAAAAGTTCATCGATTTTCGTTAATTTTGACGTAATCGCCATTTTAGTCGGCCCGTAACCCTCGACGCGCGAAAATCAAAGTCGACAAAAATAGGCGTGTGACCTATGTATATGCTCCTTAGACATAGTCGGTCAACCCACAAACACAAACGATGCAAAAAAGTTTGTCGATTTTCGTTAATTTTGACGTAATCGCCATTTTAGTCGGCCCGTAACCCTCGACGCGCGAAAATCAAAGTCGACAAAAATAGGCGTGTGACCTATGTATATGCTCCTTAGACATAGTCGGTCAACCCACAAACACAAACGATGCAAAAAAGTTTGTCGATTTTCGTTAATTTTGACGTAATCGCCATTTTAGTCGGCCCGTAACCCTCGACGCGCGAAAATCAAAGTCGACAAAAATAGGCGTGTGACCTATGTATATGCTCCTTAGACATAGTCGGTCAACCCACAAACACAAACGATGCAAAAAAGTTTGTCGATTTTCGTTAATTTTGACGTAATCGCCATTTTAGTCGGCCCGTAACCCTCGACGCGCGAAAATCAAAGTCGACAAAAATAGGCGTGTGACCTATGTATATGCTCCTTAGACATAGTCGGTCAACCCACAAACACAAACGATGCAAAAAAGTTTGTCGATTTTCGTTAATTTTGACGTAATCGCCATTTTAGTCGGCCCGTAACCCTCGACGCGCGAAAATCAAAGTCGGACAAAAATAGGCGTGTGACCTATGTATATACTCCTTAGACATAGTCGGTCAACCCACAAACACAAACGATGCAAAAAAGTTTGTCGATTTTCGTTAATTTTGACGTAATGGCCATTTTAGTCGGCCCGTAACCCTCGACGCTCAATAATCAAAGTCGACAAAAATAGGCGTGTGACCTATGTATATGCTCCTTAGACATAGTCGGTCAACCCACAAACACAAACGATGCAAAAAAGTTTGTCGATTTTCGTTAATTTTGACGTAATGGCCATTTAAGTCGACCCGTAACCCTCGACGCGCAAAAATCAAAGTCGACAAAAATAGGCGTGTGACCTATGTATATGCTCCTTTGACAGAGTCGGTCAACCCACAAACACAAACGATGCAAAAAAGTTTGTCGATTTTCGTTAATTTTGACGTAATCGCCATTTTAGTCGGCCCGTAACCCTCGACTCGCGAGAATCAAAGTCGACAAAAATAGGCGTGTGACCTATGTATATGCTCCTTAGACATAGTCGGTCAACCCACAAACACAAACGATGCAAAAAAGTTTTTTGATTTTCGTTAATTTTGATGTAATCGCCATTTTCGTCGGCCCGTAACCCTCGACGCGCAAAAATCAAAGTCGACAAAAATAGGCGTGTGACCTATGTATATGCTCCTTAGACAGAGTCGGTCAACCCACAAACACAAACGATGCAAAAAAGTTTGTCGATTTTCGTTAATTTTGACGTAATCGCCATTTTAGTCGGCCCGTAACCCTCGACGCTCAATAATCAAAGTCGACAAAAATAGGCGTGTGACCTATGTATATGCTCCTTAGACATAGTCGGTCAACCCACAAACACAAACGATGCAAAAAAGTTTGTCGATTTTCGTTAATTTTGACGTAATGGCCATTTTAGTCGGCCCGTAACCCTCGACGCGCAAAAATCAAAGTCGACAAAAATAGGCGTGTGACCTATGTATATGCTCCTTTGACAGAGTCGGTCAACCCACAAACACAAACGATGCAAAAAAGTTTGTCGATTTTCGTTAATTTTGACGTAATCGCCATTTTAGTCGGCCCGTAACCCTCGACTCGCGAGAATCAAAGTCGACAAAAATAGGCGTGTGACCTATGTATATGCTCCTTAGACATAGTCGGTCAACCCACAAACACAAACGATGCAAAAAAGTTTTTTGATTTTCGTTAATTTTGATGTAATCGCCATTTTCGTCGGCCCGTAACCCTCGACGCGCAAAAATCAAAGTCGACAAAAATAGGCGTGTGACCTATGTATATGCTCCTTAGACAGAGTCGGTCAACCCACAAACACAAACGATGCAAAAAAGTTTGTCGATTTTCGTTAATTTTGACGTAATTGCCATTTTAGTCGGCCCGTAACCCTCGACGCGCAAAAATCAAAGTCGACAAAAATAGGCGTGTGACCTATGTATATGCTCCTTTGACAGAGTTTGTCAACCCACAAACACAAACGATGCAAAAAAGTTTGTCGATTTTCGGTAATTTTGACGTAATCGCCATTTTAGTCGGCCCGTATTCCTCGACGCGCGAAAATCAAAGTCGACAAAAATAGGCGTGTGACCTATGTATATGCTCCTTAGACATAGTCGGTCAACCCACAAACACAAACGATGCAAAAAAGTTTGTCGATTTTCGTTAATTTTGACGTAATCGCCATTTTAGTCGGCCCGTAACCCTCGACGCGCGAAAATCAAAGTCGACAAAAATAGGCGTGTGACCTATGTATATGCTCCTTAGACATAGTCGGTCAACCCACAAACACAAACGATGCAAAAAAGTTTGTCGATTTTCGTTAATTTTGACGTAATCGCCATTTTAGTCGGCCCGTAACCCTCGACTCGCGAAAATCAAAGTCGACAAAAATAGGCGTGTGACCTATGTATATGCTCCTTAGACAGAGTCGGTCAACCCACAAACACAAACGATGCAAAAAAGTTTTTTGATTTTCGTTAATTTTGATGTAATCGCCATTTTCGTCGGCCCGTAACCCTCGACGCGCAAAAATCAAAGTCGACAAAAATAGGCGTGTGACCTATGTATATGCTCCTTTGACAGAGTGTGTCAACCCACAAACACAAACGATGCAAAAAAGTTTGTCGATTTTCGGTAATTTTGACGTAATGGCCATTTTAGTCGGCCCGTAACCCTCGACGCGCGAAAATCAAAGTCGACAAAAAAAGGCGTGTGACCTATGTATATGCTCCTTAGACATAGTCGGTCAACCCACAAACACAAACGATGCAAAAAAGTTTGTCGATTTTCGTTAATTTTGATGTAATCGCCATTTTAGTCAGCCCGTAACCCTCGACGCGCGAGAATCAAAGTCAACAAAAATAGGCGTGTGACCTATGTATATGCTCCTTAGACATAGTCGGTCAACCCACAAACACAAACGATGCAAAAAAGTTTTTTGATTTTCGTTAATTTTGTCGTAATCGCCATTTTAGTCGGCCCGTAACCCTCGACGCGCGAAAATCAAAGTCGACAAAAATAGGCGTGTGACCTATGTATATGCTCCTTTGACAGAGTCGGTCAACCCACAAACACAAACGATGCAAAAAAGTTTGTCGATTTTCGTTAATTTTGACGTAATCGCCATTTTAGTCGGCCCGTAACCCTCGACGCGCAAAAATCAAAGTCGACAAAAATAGGCGTGTGACCTATGTATATGCTCCTTTGACAGAGTCGGTCAACCCACAACACAAACGATGCAAAAAAGTTTGTCGATTTTCGTTAATTTTGACGTAATCGCCATTTTAGTCGGCCCGTAACCCTCGACGCGCAAAAATAAAAGTCGACAAAAATAGGCGTGTGACCTATGTATATGCTCCTTTGACAGAGTCGGTCAACCCACAAACACAAACGATGCAAAAAAGTTTGTCGATTTTCGTTAATTTTGACGTAATCGCCATTTTAGTCGGCCCGTAACCCTCGACGCTCAATAATCAAAGTCGACAAAAATAGGCGTGTGACCTATGTATATGCTCCTTAGACATAGTCGGTCAACCCACAAACACAAACGATGCAAAAAAGTTTGTCGATTTTCGTTAATTTTGACGTAATGGCCATTTTAGTCGGCCCGTAACCCTCGACGCGCGCAAATCAAAGTCGACAAAAATAGGCGTGTGACCTATGTATATGCTCCTTTGACAGAGTCGGTCAACCCACAAACACAAACGATGCAAAAAAGTTTGTCGATTTTCGTTAATTTTGACGTAATCGCCATTTTAGTCGGCCCGTAACCCTCGACTCGCGAGAATCAAAGTCGACAAAAATAGGCGTGTGACCTATGTATATGCTCCTTAGACATAGTCGGTCAACCCACAAACACAAACGATGCAAAAAAGTTTTTTGATTTTCGTTAATTTTGATGTAATCGCCATTTTCGTCGGCCCGTAACCCTCGACGCGCAAAAATCAAAGTCGACAAAAATAGGCGTGTGACCTATGTATATGCTCCTTAGACAGATTCGGTCAACCCACAAACACAAACGATGCAAAAAAGTTTGTCGATTTTCGTTAATTTTGACGTAATTGCCATTTTAGTCGGCCCGTAACCCTCGACGCGCAAAAATCAAAGTCGACAAAAATAGGCGTGTGACCTATGTATATGCTCCTTTGACAGAGTGTGTCAACCCACAAACACAAACGATGCAAAAAAGTTTGTCGATTTTCGGTAATTTTGACGTAATCGCCATTTTAGTCGGCCCGTAACCCTCGACGCGCGAAAATCAAAGTCGACAAAAAAAGGCGTGTGACCTATGTATATGCTCCTTAGACATAGTCGGTCAACCCACAAACACAAACGATGCAAAAAAGTTTGTTGATTTTCGTTAATTTTGATGTAATCGCCATTTTAGTCAGCCCGTAACCCTCGACGCGCGAGAATCAAAGTCAACAAAAATAGGCGTGTGACCTATGTATATGCTCCTTAGACATAGTCGGTCAACCCACAAACACAAACGATGCAAAAAAGTTTTTTGATTTTCGTTAATTTTGACGTAATCGCCATTTTAGTCGGCCCGTAACCCTCGACGCGCGAAAATCAAAGTCGACAAAAATAGGCGTGTGACCTATGTATATGCTCCTTTGACAGAGTCGGTCAACCCACAAACACAAACGATGCAAAAAAGTTTGTCGATTTTCGTTAATTTTGACGTAATCGCCATTTTAGTCGGCCCGTAACCCTCGACGCGCAAAAATCAAAGTCGACAAAAATAGGCGTGTGACCTATGTATATGCTCCTTTGACAGAGTCGGTCAACCCACAACACAAACGATGCAAAAAAGTTTGTCGATTTTCGTTAATTTTGACGTAATCGCCATTTTAGTCGGCCCGTAACCCTCGACGCGCAAAAATCAAAGTCGACAAAAATAGGCGTGTGACCTATGTATATGCTCCTTTGACAGAGTCGGTCAACCCACAAACACAAACGATGCAAAAAAGTTTGTCGATTTTCGTTAATTTTGACGTAATCGCCATTTTAGTCGGCCCGTAACCCTCAACGCGCGAAAATCAAAGTCGACAAAAATAGGCGTGTGACCTATGTATATGCTCCTTAGACATAGTCGGTCAACCCACAAACACAAACGATGCAAAAAAGTTTGTCGATTTTCGTTAATTTTGACGTAATCGCCATTTTAGTCGGCCCGTAACCCTCGACGCTCAATAATCAAAGTCGACAAAAATAGGCGTGTGACCTATGTATATGCTCCTTAGACATAGTCGGTCAACCCACAAACACAAACGATGCAAAAAAGTTTGTCGATTTTCGTTAATTTTGACGTAATGGCCATTTTAATCGGCCCGTAACCCTCGACGCGCAAAAATCAAAGTCGACAAAAATAGGCGTGTGACCTATGTATATGCTCCTTTGACAGAGTCGGTCAACCCACAAACACAAACGATGCAAAAAAGTTTGTCGATTTTCGTTAATTTTGACGTAATCGCCATTTTAGTCGGCCCGTAACCCTCGACGCGCAAAAATCAAAGTCGACAAAAATAGGCGTGTGACCTATGTATATGCTCCTTTGACATAGTCGGTCAACCCACAAACACAAACGATGCAAAAAAGTTTGTCGATTTTCGTTAATTTTGACGTAATCGCCATTTTAGTCGGCCCGTAACCCTCGACGCGCGAAAATCAAAGTCGACAAAAATAGGCGTGTGACCTATGTATATGCTCCTTAGACATAGTCGGTCAACCCACAAACACAAACGATGCAAAAAAGTTTGTCGATTTTCGTTAATTTTGACGTAATCGCCATTTTAGTCGGCCCGTAACCCTCGACGCTCAATAATCAAAGTCGACAAAAATAGGCGTGTGACCTATGTATATGCTCCTTAGACATAGTCGGTCAACCCACAAACACAAACGATGCAAAAAAGTTTGTCGATTTTCGTTAATTTTGACGTAATCGCCATTTTAGTCGGCCCGTAACCCTCGACGCGCAAAAATCAAAGTCGACAAAAATAGGCGTGTGACCTATGTATATGCTCCTTTGACAGAGTCGGTCAACCCACAAACACAAACGATGCAAAAAAGTTTGTCGATTTTCGTTAATTTTGACGTAATCGCCATTTTAGTCGGCCCGTAACCCTCGACTCGCGAGAATCAAAGTCGACAAAAATAGGCGTGTGACCTATGTATATGCTCCTTAGACATAGTCGGTCAACCCACAAACACAAACGATGCAAAAAAGTTTTTTGATTTTCGTTAATTTTGATGTAATCGCCATTTTAGTCGGCCCGTAACCCTCGACGCGCAAAAATCAAAGTCGACAAAAATAGGCGTGTGACCTATGTATATGCTCCTTAGACAGAGTCGGTCAACCCACAAACACAAACGATGCAAAAAAGTTTGTCGATTTTCGGTAATTTTGACGTAATCGCCATTTTAGTCGGCCCGTATTCCTCGACGCGCGAAAATCAAAGTCGACAAAAATAGGCGTGTGACCTATGTATATGCTCCTTTGACAGAGTTTGTCAACCCACAAACACAAACGATGCAAAAAAGTTTGTCGATTTTCGGTAATTTTGACGTAATCGCCATTTTAGTCGGCCCGTATTCCTCGACGCGCGAAAATCAAAGTCGACAAAAATAGGCGTGTGACCTATGTATATGCTCCTTAGACATAGTCGGTCAACCCACAAACACAAACGATGCAAAAAAGTTTGTCGATTTTCGTTAATTTTGATGTAATCGCCATTTTAGTCAGCCCGTAACCCTCGACGCGCGAGATTCAAAGTCAACAAAAATAGGCGTGTGACCTATGTATATGCTCCTTAGACATAGTCGGTCAACCCACAAACACAAACGATGCAAAAAAGTTTTTTGATTTTCGTTAATTTTGACGTAATTGCCATTTTAGTCGGCCCTTAACCCTCGACGCGCGAAAATCAAAGTCGACAAAAATAGGCGTGTGACCTATGTATATGCTCCTTTGACAGAGTCGGTCAACCCACAAACACAAACGATGCAAAAAAGTTTGTCGATTTTCGTTAATTTTGACGTAATCGCCATTTTAGTCGGCCCGTAACCCTCGACTCGCGAGAATCAAAGTCGACAAAAATAGGTGTGTGACCTATGTATATGCTCCTTAGACATAGTCGGTCAACCCACAAACACAAACGATGCAAAAAAGTTTTTTGATTTTCGTTAATTTTGATGTAATCGCCATTTTCGTCGGCCCGTAACCCTCGACGCGCAAAAATCAAAGTCGACAAAAATAGGCGTGTGACCTATGTATATGCTCCTTAGACAGATTCGGTCAACCCACAAACACAAACGATGCAAAAAAGTTTGTCGATTTTCGTTAATTTTGACGTAATTGCCATTTTAGTCGGCCCGTAACCCTCGACGCGCAAAAATCAAAGTCGACAAAAATAGGCGTGTGACCTATGTATATGCTCCTTTGACAGAGTGTGTCAACCCACAAACACAAACGATGCAAAAAAGTTTGTCGATTTTCGGTAATTTTGACGTAATCGCCATTTTAGTCGGCCCGTAACCCTCGACGCGCGAAAATCAAAGTCGACAAAAATAGGCGTGTGACCTATGTATATGCTCCTTAGACATAGTCGGTCAACCCACAAACACAAACGATGCAAAAAAGTTTGTCGATTTTCGTTAATTTTGATGTAATCGCCATTTTAGTCAGCCCGTAACCCTCGACGCGCGAGAATCAAAGTCAACAAAAATAGGCGTGTGACCTATGTATATGCTCCTTAGACATAGTCGGTCAACCCACAAACACAAACGATGCAAAAAAGTTTTTTGATTTTCGTTAATTTTGACGTAATCGCCATTTTAGTCGGCCCGTAACCCTCGACGCGCGAAAATCAAAGTCGACAAAAATAGGCGTGTGACCTATGTATATGCTCCTTAGACATAGTCGGTCAACCCACAAACACAAACGATGCAAAAAAGTTTGTCGATTTTCGTTAATTTTGACGTAATCGCCATTTTAGTCGGCCCGTAACCCTCGACGCGCGAAAATCAAAGTCGACAAAAATAGGCGTGTGACCTATGTATATGCTCCTTTGACAGAGTCGGTCAACCCACAAACACAAACGATGCAAAAAAGTTTGTCGATTTTCGTTAATTTTGACGTAATCGCCATTTTAGTCGGCCCGTAACCCTCGACTCGCGAGAATCAAAGTCGACAAAAATAGGCGTGTGACCTATGTATATGCTCCTTAGACATAGTCGGTCAACCCACAAACACAAACGATGCAAAAAAGTTTTTTGATTTTTTAGTTAATTTTGATGTAATCGCCATTTTCGTCGGCCCGTAACCCTCGACGCGCAAAAATCAAAGTCGACAAAAATAGGCGTGTGACCTATGTATATGCTCCTTAGACAGATTCGGTCAACCCACAAACACAAACGATGCAAAAAAGTTTGTCGATTTTCGTTAATTTTGACGTAATTGCCATTTTAGTCGGCCCGTAACCCTCGACGCGCAAAAATCAAAGTCGACAAAAATAGGCGTGTGACCTATGTATATGCTCCTTAGACAGAGTTTGTCAACCCACAAACACAAACGATGCAAAAAAGTTTGTCGATTTTCGTTAATTTTGACGTAATCGCCATTTTAGTCGGCCCGTAACCCTCGACGCGCGAAAATCAAAGTCGACAAAAATAGGCGTGTGACCTATGTATATGCTCCTTAGACATAGTCGGTCAACCCACAAACACAAACGATGCAAAAAAGTTTGTCGATTTTCGTTAATTTTGATGTAATCGCCATTTTAGTCAGCCCGTAACCCTCGACGCGCGAGAATCAAAGTCGACAAAAATAGGCGTGTGACCTATGTATATGCTCCTTAGACATAGTCGGTCAACCCACAAACACAAACGATGCAAAAAAGTTTTTTGATTTTCGTTAATTTTGACGTAATCGCCATTTTAGTCGGCCCGTAACCCTCGACTCGCGAGAATCAAAGTCGACAAAAATAGGCGTGTGACCTATGTATATGCTCCTTAGACATAGTCGGTCAACCCACAAACACAAACGATGCAAAAAAGTTTTTTGATTTTCGTTAATTTTGATGTAATCGCCATTTTCGTCGGCCCGTAACCCTCGACGCGCAAAAATCAAAGTCGACAAAAATAGGCGTGTGACCTATGTATATGCTCCTTAGACAGATTCGGTCAACCCACAAACACAAACGATGCAAAAAAGTTTGTCGATTTTCGTTAATTTTGACGTAATTGCCATTTTAGTCGGCCCGTAACCCTCGACGCGCAAAAATCAAAGTCGACAAAAATAGGCGTGTGACCTATGTATATGCTCCTTAGACAGATTCGGTCAACCCACAAACACAAACGATGCAAAAAAGTTTGTCGATTTTCGTTAATTTTGACGTAATCGCCATTTTAGTCGGCCTGTAACCCTCGACGCGCGAAAATCAAAGTCGACAAAAATAGGCGTGTGACCTATGTATATGCTCCTTAGACATAGTCGGTCAACCCACAAACACAAACGATGCAAAAAAGTTTGTCGATTTTCGTTAATTTTGATGTAATCGCCATTTTAGTCAGCCCGTAACCCTCGACGCGCGAGAATCAAAGTTAACAAAAATAGGCGTGTGACCTATGTATATGCTCCTTAGACATAGTCGGTCAACCCACAAACACAAACGATGCAAAAAAGTTTTTTGATTTTCGTTAATTTTGAGGTAATCGCCATTTTAGTCGGCCCGTAACCCTCGACGCGCGAAAATCAAAGTCGACAAAAATAGGCGTGTGACCTATGTATATGCTCCTTAGACATAGTCGGTCAACCCACAAACACAAACGATGCAAAAAAGTTTGTCGATTTTCGTTAATTTTGACGTAATCGCCATTTTAGTCGGCCCGTAACCCTCGACGCGCGAAAATCAAAGTCGACAAAAATAGGCGTGTGACCTATGTATATGCTCCTTTGACAGAGTGTGTCAACCCACAAACACAAACGATGCAAAAAAGTTTGTCGATTTTCGGTAATTTTGACGTAATCGCCATTTTAGTCGGCCCGTAACCCTCGACGCGCGAAAATCAAAGTCGACAAAAATAGGCGTGTGACCTATGTATATGCTCCTTAGACATAGTCGGTCAACCCACAAACACAAACGATGCAAAAAAGTTTGTCGATTTTCGTTAATTTTGATGTAATCGCCATTTTAGTCAGCCCGTAACCCTCGACGCGCGAGAATCAAAGTCAACAAAAATAGGCGTGTGACCTATGTATATGCTCCTTAGACATAGTCGGTCAACCCACAAACACAAACGATGCAAAAAAGTTTTTTGATTTTCGTTAATTTTGACGTAATCGCCATTTTAGTCGGCCCGTAACCCTCGACGCGCGAAAATCAAAGTCGACAAAAATAGGCGTGTGACCTATGTATATGCTCCTTAGACAGAGTCGGTCAACCCACAAACACAAACGATGCAAAAAAGTTTGTCGATTTTCGTTAATTTTGACGTAATCGCCATTTTAGTCGGCCCGTAACCCTCGACGCGCAAAAATCAAAGTCGACAAAAATAGGCGTGTGACCTATGTATATGCTCCTTTGACAGAGTCGGTCAACCCACAAACACAAACGATGTAAAAAAGTTTGTCGATTTTCGTTAATTTTGACGTAATCGCCATTTTAGTCGGCCCGTAACCCTCGACGCGCAAAAATCAAAGTCGACAAAAATAGGCGTGTGACCTATGTATATGCTCCTTTGACAGAGTCGGTCAACCCACAAACACAAACGATGCAAAAAAGTTTGTCGATTTTCGTTAATTTTGACGTAATCGCCATTTTAGTCGGCCCGTAACCCTCAACGCGCGAAAATCAAAGTCGACAAAAATAGGCGTGTGACCTATGTATATGCTCCTTAGACATAGTCGGTCAACCCACAAACACAAACGATGCAAAAAAGTTTGTCGATTTTCGTTAATTTTGACGTAATCGCCATTTTAGTCGGCCCGTAACCCTCGACGCTCAATAATCAAAGTCGACAAAAATAGGCGTGTGACCTATGTATATGCTCCTTAGACATAGTCGGTCAACCCACAAACACAAACGATGCAAAAAAGTTTGTCGATTTTCGTTAATTTTGACGTAATGGCCATTTTAGTCGGCCCGTAACCCTCGACGCGAGAAAATCAAAGTCGACAAAAATAGGCGTGTGACCTATGTATATGCTCCTTAGACATAGTCGGTCAACCCACAAACACAAACGATGCAAAAAAGTTTGTCGATTTTCGTTAATTTTGACGTAATCGCCATTTTAGTCGGCCCGTAACCCTCGACGCTCAATAATCAAAGTCGACAAAAATAGGCGTGTGACCTATGTATATGCTCCTTAGACATAGTCGGTCAACCCACAAACACAAACGATGCAAAAAAGTTTGTCGATTTTCGTTAATTTTGACGTAATGGCCATTTTAGTCGGCCCGTAACCCTCGACGCGCAAAAATCAAAGTCGACAAAAATAGGCGTGTGACCTATGTATATGCTCCTTAGACATAGTCGGTCAACCCACAAACACAAACGATGCAAAAAAGTTTGTCGATTTTCGTTAATTTTGACGTAATGGCCATTTTAGTCGGCCCGTAACCCTCGACGCGCAAAAATCAAAGTCGACAAAAATAGGCGTGTGACCTATGTATATGCTCCTTAGACATAGTCGGTCAACCCACAAACACAAACGATGCAAAAAAGTTTGTCGATTTTCGTTAATTTTGATGTAATCGCCATTTTAGTCAGCCCGTAACCCTCGACGCGCGAGAATCAAAGTCAACAAAAATAGGCGTGTGACCTATGTATATGCTCCTTAGACATAGTCGGTCAACCCACAAACACAAACGATGCAAAAAAGTTTTTTGATTTTCGTTAATTTTGACGTAATCGCCATTTTAGTCGGCCCGTAACCCTCGACGCCCGAAAATCAAAGTCGACAAAAATAGGCGTGTGACCTATGTATATGCTCCTTAGACATAGTCGGTCAACCCACAAACACAAACGATGCAAAAAAGTTTGTCGATTTTCGTTAATTTTGACGTAATCGCCATTTTAGTCGGCCCGTAACCCTCGACGCGCAAAAATCAAAGTCGACAAAAATAGGCGTGTGACCTATGTATATGCTCCTTTGACAGAGTCGGTCAACCCACAAACACAAACGATGCAAAAAAGTTTGTCGATTTTCGTTAATTTTGACGTAATCGCCATTTTAGTCGGCCCGTAACCCTCGACGCGCAAAAATCAAAGTCGACAAAAATAGGCGTGTGACCTATGTATATGCTCCTTTGACAGAGTCGGTCAACCCACAAACACAAACGATGCAAAAAAGTTTGTCGATTTTCGTTAATTTTGACGTAATCGCCATTTTAGTCGGCCCGTAACCCTCAACGCGCGAAAATCAAAGTCGACAAAAATAGGCGTGTGACCTATGTATATGCTCCTTAGACATAGTCGGTCAACCCACAAACACAAACGATGCAAAAAAGTTTGTCGATTTTCGTTAATTTTGACGTAATCGCCATTTTAGTCGGCCCGTAACCCTCGACTCGCGAGAATCAAAGTCGACAAAAATAGGCGTGTGACCTATGTATATGCTCCTTAGACATAGTCGGTCAACCCACAAACACAAACGATGCAAAAAAGTTTTTAGATTTTCGTTAATTTTGATGTAATCGCCATTTTCGTCGGCCCGTAACCCTCGACGCGCAAAAATCAAAGTCGACAAAAATAGGCGTGTGACCTATGTATATGCTCCTTAGACAGAGTCGGTCAACCCACAAACACAAACGATGCAAAAAAGTTTGTCGATTTTCGTTAATTTTGACGTAATTGCCATTTTAGTCGGCCCGTAACCCTCGACGCGCAAAAATCAAAGTCGACAAAAATAGGCGTGTGACCTATGTATATGCTCCTTTGACAGAGTTTGTCAACCCACAAACACAAACGATGCAAAAAAGTTTGTCGATTTTCGGTAATTTTGACGTAATCGCCATTTTAGTCGGCCCGTAACCCTCGACGCGCGAAAATCAAAGTCGACAAAAATAGGCGTGTGACCTATGTATATGCTCCTTAGACATAGTCGGTCAACCCACAAACACAAACGATGCAAAAAAGTTTGTCGATTTTCGTTAATTTTGACGTAATCGCCATTTTAGTCGGCCCGTAACCCTCGACGCGCGAAAATCAAAGT
The DNA here is from genome assembly GCA_921293015.1 of Phorcus lineatus. NCBI lineage: Eukaryota > Metazoa > Mollusca > Gastropoda > Trochida > Trochidae > Phorcus > Phorcus lineatus. Next base: position 49,535,843 of record OV121090.1, on the reverse strand, counting down.
CGACAAAAATAGGCGTGTGACCTATGTATATGCTCCTTAGACATAGTCGGTCAACCCACAAACACAAACGATGCAAAAAAGTTTGTCGATTTTCGTTAATTTTGACGTAATCGCCATTTTAGTCGGCCCGTAACCCTCGACGCGCGAAAATCAAAGTCGACAAAAATAGGCGTGTGACCTATGTATATGCTCCTTAGACATAGTCGGTCAACCCACAAACACAAACGATGCAAAAAAGTTTGTCGATTTTCGTTAATTTTGACGTAATCGCCATTTTAGTCGGCCCGTAACCCTCGACGCGCGAGAATCAAAGTCGACAAAAATAGGCGTGTGACCTATGTATATGCTCCTTAGACATAGTCGGTCAACCCACAAACACAAACGATGCAAAAAAGTTTTTTGATTTTCGTTAATTTTGATGTAATCGCCATTTTAGTCGGCCCGTAACCCTCGACGCGCAAAAATCAAAGTCGACAAAAATAGGCGTGTGACCTATGTATATGCTCCTTAGACAGAGTCGGTCAACCCACAAACACAAACGATGCAAACAAGTTTGTCGATTTTCGTTAATTTTGACGTAATCGCCATTTTAGTCGGCCCGTAACCCTCGACGCGCGAAAATCAAAGTCGACAAAAATAGGCGTGTGACCTATGTATATGCTCCTTAGACATAGTCGGTCAACCCACAAACACAAACGATGCAGAAAAGTTTGTCGATTTTCGTTAATTTTGACGTAATCGCCATTTTAGTCGTCCCGTAACCCTCGACGCGCAAAAATCAAAGTCGACAAAAATAGGCGTGTGACCTATGTATATGCTCCTTTGACAGAGTCGGTCAACCCACAAACACAAACGATGCAAAAAAGTTTGTCGATTTTCGTTAATTTTGACGTAATCGCCAATTAAGTCGGCCCGTAACCCTCGACGCGCGAAAATCAAAGTCGACAAAAATAGGCGTGTGACCTATGTATATGCTCCTTAGACATAGTCGGTCAACCCACAAACACAAACGATGCAGAAAAGTTTGTCGATTTTTGTTAATTTTGACGTAATTGCCATTTTAGTCGGCCCGTAACCCTCGACGCGCAAAAATCAAAGTCGACAAAAATAGGCGTGTGACCTATGTATATGCTCCTTTGACAGAGTCGGTCAACCCACAAACACAAACGATGCAAAAAAGTTTGTCGATTTTCGTTAATTTTGACGTAATCGCCATTTTAGTTGGCCCGTAACCCTCGACGCGCGAAAATCAAAGTCGACAAAAATAGGCGTGTGACCTATGTATATGCTCCTTAGACATAGTCGGTCAACCCACAAACACAAACGATGCAAAAAAGTTTGTCGATTTTTGTTAATTTTGACGTAATCGCCATTTTAGTCGGCCCGTAACCCTCGACGAGCGAAAATCAAAGTCGACAAAAATAGGCGTGTGACCTATGTATATGCTCCTTAGACAGAGTCGGTCAACCCACAAACACAAACGATGCAAAAAAGTTTGTCGATTTTTGTTAATTTTGACGTAATCGCCATTTTAGTCGGCCCGTAACCCTCGACGCGCGAAAATCAAAGTCGACAAAAATAGGCGTGTGACCTATGTATATGCTCCTTAGACATAGTCGGTCAACCCACAAACACAAACAATGCAAAAAAGTTTGTCGATTTTCGGTAATTTTGACGTAATTGCCATTTTAGTCGGCGCGTAACCCTCGACGCGCGAAAATCAAAGTCGACAAAAATAGGCGTGTGACCTATGTATATGCTCCTTAGACAGAGTCGGTCAACCTACAAACACAAACGATGCAAAAAAGTTTGTCGATTTTCGGTAATTTTGACGTAATCGCCATTTTAGTCGGCCCGTAACCCTCGACGCGCGAAAATCAAAGTCGACAAAAATAGGCGTGTGACCTATGTATATGCTCCTTTGACAGAGTCGGTCAACCCACAAACACAAACGATGCAAAAAAGTTTGTCGATTTTCGTTAATTTTGACGTAATCGCCATTTTAGTCGGCCTGTAACCCTCGACTCACGAAAATCAAAGTCGACAAAAATAGGCGTGTGACCTATGTATATGCTCCTTAGACATAGTCGGTCAACCCACAAACACAAACGATGCAGAAAAGTTTGTCGATTTTTGTTAATTTTGACGTAATTGCCATTTTACTCGGCCCGTAACCCTCGACGCGCAAAAATCAAAGTCGACAAAAATAGGCGTGTGACCTATGTATATGCTCCTTAGACAGAGTCGGTCAACCCACAAACACAAACGATGCAAAAAAGTTTGTCGATTTTCGTTAATTTTGACGTAATTGCCATTTTAGTCGGCCCGTAACCCTCGACGCGCAAAAATCAAAGTCGACAAAAATAGGCGTGTGACCTATGTATATGCTCCTTTGACAGAGTTTGTCAACCCACAAACACAAACGATGCAAAAAAGTTTGTCGATTTTCGTTAATTTTGACGTAATCGCCATTTTAGTCGGCCCGTAACCCTCGACGCGCGAAAATCAAAGTCGACAAAAAATAGGCGTGTGACCTATGTATATGCTCCTTAGACATAGTCGGTCAACCCACAAACACAAACGATGCAAAAAAGTTTGTCGATTTTCGTTAATTTTGACGTAATCGCCATTTTAGTCGGCCCGTAACCCTCGACGCGCGAAAATCAAAGTCGACAAAAATAGGCGTGTGACCTATGTATATGCTCCTTAGACATAGTCGGTCAACCCACAAACACAAACGATGCAAAAAAGTTTGTCGATTTTCGTTAATTTTGACGTAATCGCCATTTTAGTCGGCCCGTAACCCTCGACGCGCGAAAATCAAAGTCGACAAAAATAGGCGTGTGACCTATGTATATGCTCCTTAGACATAGTCGGTCAACCCACAAACACAAACGATGCAAAAAAGTTTGTCGATTTTCGTTAATTTTGACGTAATCGCCATTTTAGTCGGCCCGTAACCCTCGACGCGCGAGAATCAAAGTCGACAAAAATAGGCGTGTGACCTATGTATATGCTCCTTAGACATAGTCGGTCAACCCACAAACACAAACGATGCAAAAAAGTTTTTTGATTTTCGTTAATTTTGATGTAATCGCCATTTTAGTCGGCCCGTAACCCTCGACGCGCAAAAATCAAAGTCGACAAAAATAGGCGTGTGACCTATGTATATGCTCCTTAGACAGAGTCGGTCAACCCACAAACACAAACGATGCAAACAAGTTTGTCGATTTTCGTTAATTTTGACGTAATCGCCATTTTAGTCGGCCCGTAACCCTCGACGCGCGAAAATCAAAGTCGACAAAAATAGGCGTGTGACCTATGTATATGCTCCTTAGACATAGTCGGTCAACCCACAAACACAAACGATGCAGAAAAGTTTGTCGATTTTCGTTAATTTTGACGTAATCGCCATTTTAGTCGTCCCGTAACCCTCGACGCGCAAAAATCAAAGTCGACAAAAATAGGCGTGTGACCTATGTATATGCTCCTTTGACAGAGTCGGTCAACCCACAAACACAAACGATGCAAAAAAGTTTGTCGATTTTCGTTAATTTTGACGTAATCGCCAATTAAGTCGGCCCGTAACCCTCGACGCGCGAAAATCAAAGTCGACAAAAATAGGCGTGTGACCTATGTATATGCTCCTTAGACATAGTCGGTCAACCCACAAACACAAACGATGCAGAAAAGTTTGTCGATTTTTGTTAATTTTGACGTAATTGCCATTTTAGTCGGCCCGTAACCCTCGACGCGCAAAAATCAAAGTCGACAAAAATAGGCGTGTGACCTATGTATATGCTCCTTTGACAGAGTCGGTCAACCCACAAACACAAACGATGCAAAAAAGTTTGTCGATTTTCGTTAATTTTGACGTAATCGCCATTTTAGTTGGCCCGTAACCCTCGACGCGCGAAAATCAAAGTCGACAAAAATAGGCGTGTGACCTATGTATATGCTCCTTAGACATAGTCGGTCAACCCACAAACACAAACGATGCAAAAAAGTTTGTCGATTTTTGTTAATTTTGACGTAATCGCCATTTTAGTCGGCCCGTAACCCTCGACGAGCGAAAATCAAAGTCGACAAAAATAGGCGTGTGACCTATGTATATGCTCCTTAGACAGAGTCGGTCAACCCACAAACACAAACGATGCAAAAAAGTTTGTCGATTTTTGTTAATTTTGACGTAATCGCCATTTTAGTCGGCCCGTAACCCTCGACGCGCGAAAATCAAAGTCGACAAAAATAGGCGTGTGACCTATGTATATGCTCCTTAGACATAGTCGGTCAACCCACAAACACAAACAATGCAAAAAAGTTTGTCGATTTTCGGTAATTTTGACGTAATTGCCATTTTAGTCGGCGCGTAACCCTCGACGCGCGAAAATCAAAGTCGACAAAAATAGGCGTGTGACCTATGTATATGCTCCTTAGACAGAGTCGGTCAACCTACAAACACAAACGATGCAAAAAAGTTTGTCGATTTTCGGTAATTTTGACGTAATCGCCATTTTAGTCGGCCCGTAACCCTCGACGCGCGAAAATCAAAGTCGACAAAAATAGGCGTGTGACCTATGTATATGCTCCTTTGACAGAGTCGGTCAACCCACAAACACAAACGATGCAAAAAAGTTTGTCGATTTTCGTTAATTTTGACGTAATCGCCATTTTAGTCGGCCTGTAACCCTCGACTCACGAAAATCAAAGTCGACAAAAATAGGCGTGTGACCTATGTATATGCTCCTTAGACATAGTCGGTCAACCCACAAACACAAACGATGCAGAAAAGTTTGTCGATTTTTGTTAATTTTGACGTAATTGCCATTTTACTCGGCCCGTAACCCTCGACGCGCAAAAATCAAAGTCGACAAAAATAGGCGTGTGACCTATGTATATGCTCCTTAGACAGAGTCGGTCAACCCACAAACACAAACGATGCAAAAAAGTTTGTTGATTTTCGTTAATTTTGATGTAATCGCCATTTTAGTCGGCCCGTAACCCTCGACTCGCGAAAATCAAAGTCGACAAAAATAGGCGTGTGACCTATGTATATGCTCCTTAGACATAGTCGGTCAACCCACAAACACAAACGATGCAAAAAAGTTTGTCGATTTTTGTTAATTTTGACGTAATCGCCATTTTAGTCGGCCCATAACCCTCGACGCGCGAAAATCAAAGTCGACAAAAATAGGCGTGTGACCTATGTATATGCTCCTTAGACATAGTCGGTCAACCCACAAACACAAACAATGCAAAAAAGTTTGTCGATTTTCGGTAATTTTGACGTAATTGCCATTTTAGTCGGCCCGTAACCCTCGACGCGCGAAAATCAAAGTCGACAAAAATAGGCGTGTGACCTATGTATATGCTCCTTAGACAGAGTCGGTCAACCCACAAACACAAACGATGCAAAAAAGTTTGTCGATTTTCGGTAATTTTGACGTAATCGCCATTTTAGTCGGCCCGTAACCCTCGACGCGCGAAAATCAAAGTCGACAAAAATAGGCGTGTGACCTATGTATATGCTCCTTAGACAGAGTCGGTCAACCCACAAACACAAACGATGCAAAAAAGTTTGTCGATTTTCGGTAATTTTGACGTAATCGCCATTTTAGTCGGCCCGTAACCCTCGACTCGCGAAAATCAAAGTCGACAAAAATAGGCGTGTGACCTATGTATATGCTCCTTAGACAGAGTCGGTCAACCCACAAACACAAACGATGCAAAAAAGTTTGTCGATTTTTGTTAATTTTGACGTAATCGCCATTTTACTCGGCCCGTAACCCTCGACGCGCGAAAAAACAAAGTCGACAAAAATAGGCGTGTGACCTATGTATATGCTCCTTTGACAGAGTCGGTCAACCCACAAACACAAATGATGCAAAAAAGTTTGTCGATTTTCGTTAATTTTGACGTAATCGCCATTTTAGTCGGCCCGTAACCCTCGACGCGCGAAAATCAAAGTCGACAAAAATAGGCGTGTGACCTATGTATATGCTCCTTAGACATAGTCGGTCAACCCACAAACACAAACGATGCAGAAAAGTTTGTCGATTTTTGTTAATTTTGACGTAATTGCCATTTTAGTCGGCCCGTAACCCTCGACGCGCGAAAATCAAAGTCGACAAAAATAGGCGTGTGACCTATGTATATGCTCCTTAGACAGAGTCGGTCAACCCACAAACACAAACAATGCAAAAAAGTTTGTCGATTTTCGGTAATTTTGACGTAATCGCCATTTTAGTCGGCCCGTAACCCTCGACGCGCAAAAATCAAAGTCGACAAAAATAGGCGTGTGACCTATGTATATGCTCCTTTGACAGAGTCGGTCAACCCACAAACACAAACGATGCAAAAAAGTTTGTCGATTTTCGTTAATTTTGACGTAATCGCCATTTTAGTTGGCCCGTAACCCTCGACGCGCGAAAATCAAAGTCGACAAAAATAGGCGTGTGACCTATGTATATGCTCCTTAGACATAGTCGGTCAACCCACAAACACAAACGATGCAAAAAAGTTTGTCGATTTTCGTTAATTTTGACGTAATCGCCATTTTAGTCGGCCCGTAACCCTCGACTCGCGAAAATCAAAGTCGACAAAAATAAGCGTGTGACCTATGTATATGCTCCTTAGACAGAGTCGGTCAACCCACAAACACAAACGATGCAAAAAAGTTTGTTGATTTTCGTTAATTTTGATGTAATCGCCATTTTAGTCGGCCCGTAACCCTCGACTCGCGAAAATCAAAGTCGACAAAAATAGGCGTGTGACCTATGTATATGCTCCTTAGACATAGTCGGTCAACCCACAAACACAAACGATGCAAAAAAGTTTGTCGATTTTTGTTAATTTTGACGTAATCGCCATTTTAGTCGGCCCATAACCCTCGACGCGCGAAAATCAAAGTCGACAAAAATAGGCGTGTGACCTATGTATATGCTCCTTAGACATAGTCGGTCAACCCACAAACACAAACAATGCAAAAAAGTTTGTCGATTTTCGGTAATTTTGACGTAATTGCCATTTTAGTCGGCCCGTAACCCTCGACGCGCGAAAATCAAAGTCGACAAAAATAGGCGTGTGACCTATGTATATGCTCCTTAGACAGAGTCGGTCAACCCACAAACACAAACGATGCAAAAAAGTTTGTCGATTTTCGGTAATTTTGACGTAATCGCCATTTTAGTCGGCCCGTAACCCTCGACGCGCAAAAATCAAAGTCGACAAAAATAGGCGTGTGACCTATGTATATGCTCCTTAGACAGAGTCGGTCAACCCACAAACACAAACGATGCAAAAAAGTTTGTCGATTTTCGTTAATTTTGACGTAATCGCCATTTTAGTCGGCCCGTAACCCTCGACTCGCGAAAATCAAAGTCGACAAAAATAGGCGTGTGACCTATGTATATGCTCCTTAGACAGAGTCGGTCAACCCACAAACACAAACGATGCAAAAAAGTTTGTCGATTTTTGTTAATTTTGACGTAATCGCCATTTTACTCGGCCCGTAACCCTCGACGCGCGAAAAAACAAAGTCGACAAAAATAGGCGTGTGACCTATGTATATGCTCCTTTGACAGAGTCGGTCAACCCACAAACACAAACGATGCAAAAAAGTTTGTCGATTTTCGTTAATTTTGACGTAATCGCCATTTTAGTCGGCCCGTAACCCTCGACGCGCGAAAATCAAAGTCGACAAAAATAGGCGTGTGACCTATGTATATGCTCCTTAGACATAGTCGGTCAACCCACAAACACAAACGATGCAGAAAAGTTTGTCGATTTTTGTTAATTTTGACGTAATTGCCATTTTAGTCGGCCCGTAACCCTCGACGCGCGAAAATCAAAGTCGACAAAAATAGGCGTGTGACCTATGTATATGCTCCTTAGACAGAGTCGGTCAACCCACAAACACAAACAATGCAAAAAAGTTTGTCGATTTTCGGTAATTTTGACGTAATCGCCATTTTAGTCGGCCCGTAACCCTCGACGCGCAAAAATCAAAGTCGACAAAAATAGGCGTGTGACCTATGTATATGCTCCTTTGACAGAGTCGGTCAACCCACAAACACAAACGATGCAAAAAAGTTTGTCGATTTTCGTTAATTTTGACGTAATCGCCATTTTAGTCGGCCCGTAACCCTCGACGAGCGAAAATCAAAGTCGACAAAAATAGGCGTGTGACCTATGTATATGCTCCTTAGACAGAGTCGGTCAACCCACAAACACAAACGATGCAAAAAAGTTTGTCGATTTTCGTTAATTTTGATGTAATCGCCATTTTAGTCGGCCCGTAACCCTCGACTCGCGAAAATCAAAGTCGACAAAAATAGGCGTGTGACCTATGTATATGCTCCTTAGACATAGTCGGTCAACCCACAAACACAAACGATGCAAAAAAGTTTGTCGATTTTTGTTAATTTTGACGTAATCGCCATTTTAGTCGGCCCATAACCCTCGACGCGCGAAAATCAAAGTCGACAAAAATAGGCGTGTGACCTATGTATATGCTCCTTAGACATAGTCGGTCAACCCACAAACACAAACAATGCAAAAAAGTTTGTCGATTTTCGGTAATTTTGACGTAATTGCCATTTTAGTCGGCCCGTAACCCTCGACGCGCGAAAATCAAAGTCGACAAAAATAGGCGTGTGACCTATGTATATGCTCCTTAGACAGAGTCGGTCAACCCACAAACACAAACGATGCAAAAAAGTTTGTAGATTTTCGGTAATTTTGACGTAATCGCCATTTTAGTCGGCCCGTAACCCTCGACGCGCGAAAATCAAAGTCGACAAAAATAGGCGTGTGACCTATGTATATGCTCCTTTGACAGAGTCGGTCAACCCACAAACACAAACGATGCAAAAAAGTTTGTCGATTTTCGTTAATTTTGACGTAATCGCCATTTTAGTCGGCCCGTAACCCTCGACTCGCGAAAATCAAAGTCGACAAAAATAGGCGTGTGACCTATGTATATGCTCCTTAGACATAGTCGGTCAACCCACAAACACAAACGATGCAAAAAAGTTTTTTGATTTTCGTTAATTTTGACGTAATCGCCATTTTAGTCGGCCCGTAACCCTCGACGCGCGAGAATCAAAGTCGACAAAAATAGGCGTGTGACCTATGTATATGCTCCTTAGACATAGTCGGTCAACCCACAAACACAAACGATGCAAAAAAGTTTGTCGATTTTCGGTAATTTTGACGTAATCGCCATTTTAGTCGGCCCGTAACCCTCGACGCGCAAAAATCAAAGTCGACAAAAATAGGCGTGTGACCTATGTATATGCTCCTTAGACATAGTCGGTCAACCCACAAACACAAACCATGCAAAAAAGTTTGTCGATTTTCGGTAATTTTGACGTAATCGCCATTTTAGTCGGCCCGTAACCCTCGACGAGCGAAAATCAAAGTCGACAAAAATAGGCGGTGACCTATGTATATGCTCCTTTGACAGAGTCGGTCAACCCACAAACACAAACGATGCAAAAAAGTTTGTTGATTTTCGTTAATTTTGATGTAATCGCCATTTTAGTCGGCCCGTAACCCTCGACGCGCGAGAATCAAAGTCGACAAAAATAGGCGTGTGACCTATGTATATGCTCCTTTGACAGAGTCGGTCAACCCACAAACACAAACGATGCAAAAAAGTTTGTCGATTTTTGTTAATTTTGACGTAATCGCCATTTTAGTCGGCCCGTAACCCTCGACGCGCGAAAATCAAAGTCGACAAAAATAGGCGTGTGACCTATGTATATGCTCCTTAGACATAGTCGGTCAACCCACAAACACAAACAATGCAAAAAAGTTTGTCGATTTTCGGTAATTTTGACGTAATTGCCATTTTAGTCGGCCCGTAACCCTCGACGCGCGAAAATCAAAGTCGACAAAAATAGGCGTGTGACCTATGTATATGCTCCTTAGACAGAGTCGGTCAACCCACAAACACAAACGATGCAAAAAAGTTTGTCGATTTTCGGTAATTTTGACGTAATCGCCATTTTAGTCGGCCCGTAACCCTCGACGCGCGAAAATCAAAGTCGACAAAAATAGGCGCGTGACCTATGTATATGCTCCTTAGACAGAGTCGGTCAACCCACAAACACAAACGATGCAAAAAAGTTTGTTGATTTTCGTTAATTTTGATGTAATCGCCATTTTAGTCGGCCCGTAACCCTCGACGCGCGAGAATCAAAGTCGACAAAAATAGGCGTGTGACCTATGTATATGCTCCTTTGACAGAGTCGGTCAACCCACAAACACAAACGATGCAAAAGAGTTTGTCGATTTTCGTTAATTTTGACGTAATCGCCATTTTAGTCGGCCCGTAACCCTCGACGCGCAAAAATCAAAGTCGACAAAAATAGGCGTGTGACCTATGTATATGCTCCTTAGACATAGTCGGTCAACCCACAAACACAAACGATGCAAAAAAGTTTGTCGATTTTTGTTAATTTTGACGTAATCGCCATTTTAGTCGGCCCGTAACCCTCGACGCGCGAAAATCAAAGTCGACAAAAATAGGCGTGTGACCTATGTATATGCTCCTTAGACATAGTCGGTCAACCCACAAACACAAACAATGCAAAAAAGTTTGTCGATTTTCGTTAATTTTGACGTAATCTCCATTTTAGTCGGCCCGTAACCCTCGACGCGCGAAAATCAAAGTCGACAAAAATAGGCGGTGACCTATGTATATGCTCCTTAGACAGAGTCGGTCAACCCACAAACACAAACAATGCAAAAAAGTTTGTCGATTTTCGGTAATTTTGACGTAATCGCCATTTTAGTTGGCCCGTAACCCTCGACGCGCGAAAATCAAAGTCGACAAAAATAGGCGTGTGACCTATGTATATGCTCCTTAGACAGAGTCGGTCAACCAACAAACACAAACGATGCAAAAAAGTTTGTCGATTTTCGTTAATTTTGACGTAATCGCCATTTTAGTCGGCCCGTAACCCTCGACTCGCGAAAATCAAAGTCGACAAAAATAGGCGTGTGATCTATGTATATGCTCCTTAGACATAGTCGGTCAACCCACAAACACAAACAATGCAAAAAAGTTTGTCGATTTTCGGTAATTTTGACGTAATCGCCATTTTAGTCGGCCCGTAACCCTCGACGCGCGAAAATCATAGTCGACAAAAATAGGCGGTGACCTATGTATATGCTCCTTAGACAGAATCGGTCAACCCACAAACACAAACAATGCAAAAAAGTTTGTCGATTTTCGGTAATTTTGACGTAATCGCCATTTTAGTCGGCCCGTAACCCTCGACGCGCGAAAATCAAAGTCGACAAAAATAGGCGTGTGACCTATGTATATGCTCCTTTGACAGAGTCGGTCAACCCACAAACACAAACGATGCAAAAAAGTTTGTCGATTTTCGGTAATTTTGACGTAATCGCCATTTTAGTCGGCCCGTAACCCTCGACTCGCGAAAATCAAAGTCAACAAAAATAGGCGTGTGACCTATGTATATGCTCCTTAGACAGAGTCGGTCAACCCACAAACACAAACAATGCAAAAAAGTTTGTCGATTTTCGGTAATTTTGACGTAATCGCCATTTTAGTCGGCCCGTAACCCTCGACGCGCGAAAATCAAAGTCGACAAAAATATGCGTGTGACCTATGTATATGCTCCTTTGACAGAGTCGGTCAACCCACAAACACAAACGATGCAAAAAAGTTTGTCGATTTTCGTTAATTTTGACGTAATGGCCATTTTAGTCGGCCCGTAACCCTCGACTCGCGAAAATCAAAGTCGACAAAAATAGGCGTGTGACCTATGTATATGCTCCTTAGACAGAGTCGGTCAACCCACAAACACAAACGATGCAAAAAAGTTTGTTGATTTTCGTTAATTTTGATGTAATCGCCATTTTAGTCGGCCCGTAACCCTCGACGCGCGAAAATCAAAGTCGACAAAAATAGGCGTGTGACCTATGTATATGCTCCTTAGACAGAGTCGGTCAACCCACAAACACAAACGATGCAAAAAAGTTTGTCGATTTTCGTTAATTTTGACGTAATCGCCATTTTAGTCGGCCCGTAACCCTCGACGCGCGAGAATCAAAGTCGACAAAAATAGGCGTGTGACCTATGTATATGCTCCTTAGACATAGTCGGTCAACCCACAAACACAAACGATGCAAAAAAGTTTGTCGATTTTCGGTAATTTTGACGTAATCGCCATTTTAGTCGGCCCGTAACCCTCGACGCGCGAAAATCAAAGTCGACAAAAATAGGCGTGTGACCTATGTATATGCTCCTTTGACAGAGTCGGTCAACCCACAAACACAAACGATGCAAAAAAGTTTGTCGATTTTCGTTAATTTTGACGTAATCGCCATTTTAGTCGGCCCGTAACCCTCGACTCGCGAAAATCAAAGTCGACAAAAATAGGCGTGTGACCTATGTATATGCTCCTTAGACAGAGTCGGTCAACCCACAAACACAACCGATGCAAAAAAGTTTGTTGATTTTCGTTAATTTTGATGTAATCGCCATTTTAGTCGGCCCGTAACCCTCGACGCGCGAGAATCAAAGTCGACAAAAATAGGCGTGTGACCTATGTATATGCTCCTTTGACAGAGTCGGTCAACCCACAAACACAAACGATGCAAAAGAGTTTGTCGATTTTCGTTAATTTTGACGTAATCGCCATTTTAGTCGGCCCGTAACCCTCGACGCGCGAAAATCAAAGTCGACAAAAATAGGCGTGTGACCTATGTATATGCTCCTTAGACATAGTCGGTCAACCCACAAACACAAACGATGCAAAAAAGTTTGTCGATTTTCGTTAATTTTGACGTAATCGCCATTTTAGTCGGCCCGTAACCCTCGACGCGCGAAAATCAAAGTCGACAAAAATAGGCGTGTGACCTATGTATATGCTCCTTAGACATAGTCGGTCAACCCACAAACACAAACAATGCAAAAAAGTTTGTCGATTTTCGGTAATTTTGACGTAATCGCCATTTTAGTCGGCCCGTAACCCTCGACGCGCGAAAATCATAGTCGACAAAAATAGGCGGTGACCTATGTATATGCTCCTTAGACAGAATCGGTCAACCCACAAACACAAACAATGCAAAAAAGTTTGTCGATTTTCGGTAATTTTGACGTAATCGCCATTTTAGTCGGCCCGTAACCCTCGACGCGCGAAAATCAAAGTCGACAAAAATAGGCGTGTGACCTATGTATATGCTCCTTTGACAGAGTCGGTCAACCCACAAACACAAACGATGCAAAAAAGTTTGTCGATTTTTGTTAATTTTGACGTAATCGCCATTTTAGTCGGCCCGTAACCCTCGACGCGCGAAAATCAAAGTCGACAAAAATAGGCGTGTGACCTATGTATATGCTCCTTAGACATAGTCGGTCAACCCACAAACACAAACAATGCAAAAAAGTTTGTCGATTTTCGGTAATTTTGACGTAATCGCCATTTTAGTCGGCCCGTAACCCTCGACGCGCGAAAATCATAGTCGACAAAAATAGGCGGTGACCTATGTATATGCTCCTTAGACAGAATCGGTCAACCCACAAACACAAACAATGCAAAAAAGTTTGTCGATTTTCGGTAATTTTGACGTAATCGCCATTTTAGTCGGCCCGTAACCCTCGACGCGCGAAAATCAAAGTCGACAAAAATAGGCGTGTGACCTATGTATATGCTCCTTAGACAGAGTCGGTCAACCCACAAACACAAACGATGCAAAAAAGTTTGTCGATTTTCGTTAATTTTGACGTAATCGCCATTTTAGTCGGCCCGTAACCCTCGACTCGCGAAAATCAAAGTCGACAAAAATAGGCGTGTGACCTATGTATATGCTCCTTAGACAGAGTCGGTCAACCCACAAACACAAACAATGCAAAAAAGTTTGTCGATTTTCGGTAATTTTGACGTAATCGCCATTTTAGTCGGCCCGTAACCCTCGACGCGCGAAAATCAAAGTCGACAAAAATATGCGTGTGACCTATGTATATGCTCCTTTGACAGAGTCGGTCAACCCACAAACACAAACGATGCAAAAAAGTTTGTCGATTTTCGTTAATTTTGACGTAATCGCCATTTTAGTCGGCCCGTAACCCTCGACGCGCGAGAATCAAAGTCGACAAAAATAGGCGTGTGACCTATGTATATGCTCCTTAGACAGAGTCGGTCAACCCACAAACACAAACGATGCAAAAAAGTTTGTCGATTTTCGTTAATTTTGACGTAATCGCCATTTTAGTCGGCCCGTAACCCTCGACGCGCGAGAATCAAAGTCGACAAAAATAGGCGTGTGACCTATGTATATGCTCCTTAGACATAGTCGGTCAACCCACAAACACAAACGATGCAAAAAAGTTTGTCGATTTTCGGTAATTTTGACGTAATCGCCATTTTAGTCGGCCCGTAACCCTCGACGCGCGAAAATCAAAGTCGACAAAAATAGGCGTGTGACCTATGTATATGCTCCTTTGACAGAGTCGGTCAACCCACAAACACAAACGATGCAAAAAAGTTTGTCGATTTTCGTTAATTTTGACGTAATCGCCATTTTAGTCGGCCCGTAACCCTCGACTCGCGAAAATCAAAGTCGACAAAAATAGGCGTGTGACCTATGTATATGCTCCTTAGACAGAGTCGGTCAACCCACAAACACAAACGATGCAAAAAAGTTTGTTGATTTTCGTTAATTTTGATGTAATCGCCATTTTAGTCGGCCCGTAACCCTCGACGCGCGAGAATCAAAGTCGACAAAAATAGGCGTGTGACCTATGTATATGCTCCTTTGACAGAGTCGGTCAACCCACAAACACAAACGATGCAAAAGAGTTTGTCGATTTTCGTTAATTTTGACGTAATCGCCATTTTAGTCGGCCCGTAACCCTCGACGCGCAAAAATCAAAGTCGACAAAAATAGGCGTGTGACCTATGTATATGCTCCTTAGACATAGTCGGTCAACCCACAAACACAAACGATGCAAAAAAGTTTGTCGATTTTTGTTAATTTTGACGTAATCGCCATTTTAGTCGGCCCGTAACCCTCGACGCGCGAAAATCAAAGTCGACAAAAATAGGCGTGTGACCTATGTATATGCTCCTTAGACATAGTCGGTCAACCCACAAACACAAACAATGCAAAAAAGTTTGTCGATTTTCGGTAATTTTGACGTAATCTCCATTTTAGTCGGCCCGTAACCCTCGACGCGCGAAAATCAAAGTCGACAAAAATAGGCGGTGACCTATGTATATGCTCCTTAGACAGAGTCGGTCAACCCACAAACACAAACAATGCAAAAAAGTTTGTCGATTTTCGGTAATTTTGACGTAATCGCCATTTTAGTTGGCCCGTAACCCTCGACGCGCGAAAATCAAAGTCGACAAAAATAGGCGTGTGACCTATGTATATGCTCCTTAGACAGAGTCGGTCAACCCACAAACACAAACGATGCAAAAAAGTTTGTCGATTTTCGTTAATTTTGACGTAATCGCCATTTTAGTCGGCCCGTAACCCTCGACTCGCGAAAATCAAAGTCGACAAAAATAGGCGTGTGACCTATGTATATGCTCCTTAGACATAGTCGGTCAACCCACAAACACAAACGATGCAAAAAAGTTTGTCGATTTTTGTTAATTTTGACGTAATCGCCATTTTAGTCGGCCCGTAACCCTCGACGCGCGAAAATCAAAGTCGACAAAAATAGGCGTGTGACCTATGTATATGCTCCTTAGACATAGTCGGTCAACCCACAAACACAAACAATGCAAAAAAGTTTGTCGATTTTCGGTAATTTTGACGTAATCGCCATTTTAGTCGGCCCGTAACCCTCGACGCGCGAAAATCATAGTCGACAAAAATAGGCGTGTGACCTATGTATATGCTCCTTAGACAGAATCGGTCAACCCACAAACACAAACAATGCAAAAAAGTTTGTCGATTTTCGGTAATTTTGACGTAATCGCCATTTTAGTCGGCCCGTAACCCTCGACTCGCGAAAATCAAAGTCGACAAAAATAGGCGTGTGACCTATGTATATGCTCCTTAGACAGAGTCGGTCAACCCACAAACACAAACGATGCAAAAAAGTTTGTCGATTTTCGTTAATTTTGATGTAATCGCCATTTTAGTCGGCCCGTAACCCTCGACGCGCGAGAATCAAAGTCGACAAAAATAGGCGTGTGACCTATGTATATGCTCCTTAGACATAGTCGGTCAACCCACAAACACAAACGATGCAAAAAAGTTTTTTGATTTTCGTTAATTTTGACGTAATCGCCATTTTAGTCGGCCCGTAACCCTCGACGCGCAAAAATCAAAGTCGACAAAAATAGGCGTGTGACCTATGTATATGCTCCTTAGACATAGTCGGTCAACCCACAAACACAAACGATGCAAAAAAGTTTGTCGATTTTTGTTAATTTTGACGTAATCGCCATTTTAGTTGGCCCGTAACCCTCGACGCGCGAAAATCAAAGTCGACAAAAATAGGCGTGTGACCTATGTATATGCTCCTTAGACATAGTCGGTCAACCCACAAACACAAACGATGCAAAAAAGTTTGTCGATTTTTGTTAATTTTGACGTAATCGCCATTTTAGTCGGCCCGTAACCCTCGACGCGCGAAAATCAAAGTCGACAAAAATAGGCGTGTGACCTATGTATATGCTCCTTAGACATAGTCGGTCAACCCACAAACACAAACAATGCAAAAAAGTTTGTCGATTTTCGTTAATTTTGACGTAATCGCCATTTTAGTCGGCCCGTAACCCTCGACGCGCGAAAATCATAGTCGACAAAAATAGGCGGTGACCTATGTATATGCTCCTTAGACAGAATCGGTCAACCCACAAACACAAACAATGCAAAAAAGTTTGTCGATTTTCGGTAATTTTGACGTAATCGCCATTTTAGTCGGCCCGTAACCCTCGACGCGCGAAAATCAAAGTCGACAAAAATAGGCGTGTGACCTATGTATATGCTCCTTTGACAGAGTCGGTCAACCCACAAACACAAACGATGCAAAAAAGTTTGTCGATTTTTGTTAATTTTGACGTAATCGCCATTTTAGTCGGCCCGTAACCCTCGACGCGCGAAAATCAAAGTCGACAAAAATAGGCGTGTGACCTATGTATATGCTCCTTAGACATAGTCGGTCAACCCACAAACACAAACAATGCAAAAAAGTTTGTCGATTTTCGGTAATTTTGACGTAATCGCCATTTTAGTCGGCCCGTAACCCTCGACGCGCGAAAATCATAGTCGACAAAAATAGGCGGTGACCTATGTATATGCTCCTTAGACAGAATCGGTCAACCCACAAACACAAACAATGCAAAAAAGTTTGTCGATTTTCGGTAATTTTGACGTAATCGCCATTTTAGTCGGCCCGTAACCCTCGACGCGCGAAAATCAAAGTCGACAAAAATAGGCGTGTGACCTATGTATATGCTCCTTTGACAGAGTCGGTCAACCCACAAACACAAACGATGCAAAAAAGTTTGTCGATTTTCGTTAATTTTGACGTAATCGCCATTTTAGTCGGCCCGTAACCCTCGACTCGCGAAAATCAAAGTCGACAAAAATAGGCGTGTGACCTATGTATATGCTCCTTAGACAGAGTCGGTCAACCCACAAACACAAACAATGCAAAAAAGTTTGTCGATTTTCGGTAATTTTGACGTAATCGCCATTTTAGTCGGCCCGTAACCCTCGACTCGCGAAAATCAAAGTCGACAAAAATAGGCGTGTGACCTATGTATATGCTCCTTAGACAGAGTCGGTCAACCCACAAACACAAACAATGCAAAAAAGTTTGTCGATTTTCGGTAATTTTGACGTAATCGCCATTTTAGTCGGCCCGTAACCCTCGACGCGCGAAAATCAAAGTCGACAAAAATATGCGTGTGACCTATGTATATGCTCCTTTGACAGAGTCGGTCAACCCACAAACACAAACGATGCAAAAAAGTTTGTCGATTTTCGTTAATTTTGACGTAATCGCCATTTTAGTCGGCCCGTAACCCTCGACGCGCAAAAATCAAAGTCGACAAAAATATGCGTGTGACCTATGTATATGCTCCTTTGACAGAGTCGGTCAACCCACAAACACAAACGATGCAAAAAAGTTTGTCGATTTTCGTTAATTTTGACGTAATCGCCATTTTAGTCGGCCCGTAACCCTCGACGCGCGAGAATCAAAGTCGACAAAAATAGGCGTGTGACCTATGTATATGCTCCTTAGACAGAGTCGGTCAACCCACAAACACAAACGATGCAAAAAAGTTTGTCGATTTTCGTTAATTTTGACGTAATCGCCATTTTAGTCGGCCCGTAACCCTCGACGCGCGAGAATCAAAGTCGACAAAAATAGGCGTGTGACCTATGTATATGCTCCTTAGACATAGTCGGTCAACCCACAAACACAAACGATGCAAAAAAGTTTGTCGATTTTCGGTAATTTTGACGTAATCGCCATTTTAGTCGGCCCGTAACCCTCGACGCGCGAAAATCAAAGTCGACAAAAATAGGCGTGTGACCTATGTATATGCTCCTTTGACAGAGTCGGTCAACCCACAAACACAAACGATGCAAAAAAGTTTGTCGATTTTCGTTAATTTTGACGTAATCGCCATTTTAGTCGGCCCGTAACCCTCGACTCGCGAAAATCAAAGTCGACAAAAATAGGCGTGTGACCTATGTATATGCTCCTTAGACATAGTCGGTCAACCCACAAACACAAACGATGCAAAAAAGTTTGTTGATTTTCGTTAATTTTAATGTAATCGCCATTTTAGTCGGCCCGTAACCCTCGACGCGCGAGAATCAAAGTCGACAAAAATAGGCGTGTGACCTATGTATATGCTCCTTTGACAGAGTCGGTCAACCCACAAACACAAACGATGCAAAAGAGTTTGTCGATTTTCGTTAATTTTGACGTAATCGCCATTTTAGTCGGCCCGTAACCCTCGACGCGCAAAAATCAAAGTCGACAAAAATAGGCGTGTGACCTATGTATATGCTCCTTAGACATAGTCGGTCAACCCACAAACACAAACGATGCAAAAAAGTTTGTCGATTTTCGTTAATTTTGACGTAATCGCCATTTTAGTCGGCCCGTAACCCTCGACGCGCAAAAATCAAAGTCGACAAAAATATGCGTGTGACCTATGTATATGCTCCTTTGACAGAGTCGGTCAACCCACAAACACAAACGATGCAAAAAAGTTTGTCGATTTTCGTTAATTTTGACGTAATCGCCATTTTAGTCGGCCCGTAACCCTTGACGCGCGAGAATCAAAGTCGACAAAAATAGGCGTGTGACCTATGTATATGCTCCTTAGACAGAGTCGGTCAACCCACAAACACAAACGATGCAAAAAAGTTTGTCGATTTTCGTTAATTTTGACGTAATCGCCATTTTAGTCGGCCCGTAACCCTCGACGCGCGAGAATCAAAGTCGACAAAAATAGGCGTGTGACCTATGTATATGCTCCTTAGACATAGTCGGTCAACCCACAAACACAAACGATGCAAAAAAGTTTGTCGATTTTCGGTAATTTTGACGTAATCGCCATTTTAGTCGGCCCGTAACCCTCGACGCGCGAAAATCAAAGTCGACAAAAATAGGCGTGTGACCTATGTATATGCTCCTTTGACAGAGTCGGTCAACCCACAAACACAAACGATCCAAAAAATTTTGTCGATTTTCGTTAATTTTGACGTAATCGCCATTTTAGTCGGCCCGTAACCCTCGACTCGCGAAAATCAAAGTCGACAAAAATAGGCGTGTGACCTATGTATATGCTCCTTAGACAGAGTCGGTCAACCCACAAACACAAACGATGCAAAAAAGTTTGTTGATTTTCGTTAATTTTGATGTAATCGCCATTTTAGTCGGCCCGTAACCCTCGACGCGCGAGAATCAAAGTCGACAAAAATAGGCGTGTGACCTATGTATATGCTCCTTTGACAGAGTCGGTCAACCCACAAACACAAACGATGCAAAAGAGTTTGTCGATTTTCGTTAATTTTGACGTAATCGCCATTTTAGTCGGCCCGTAACCCTCGACGCGCAAAAATCAAAGTCGACAAAAATAGGCGTGTGACCTATGTATATGCTCCTTAGACATAGTCGGTCAACCCACAAACACAAACGATGCAAAAAAGTTTGTCGATTTTTGTTAATTTTGACGTAATCGCCATTTTAGTCGGCCCGTAACCCTCGACGCGCGAAAATCAAAGTCGACAAAAATAGGCGTGTGACCTATGTATATGCTCCTTAGACATAGTCGGTCAACCCACAAACACAAACAATGCAAAAAAGTTTGTCGATTTTCGGTAATTTTGACGTAATCTCCATTTTAGTCGGCCCGTAACCCTCGACGCGCGAAAATCAAAGTCGACAAAAATAGGCGGTGACCTATGTATATGCTCCTTAGACAGAGTCGGTCAACCCACAAACACAAACAATGCAAAAAAGTTTGTCGATTTTCGGTAATTTTGACGTAATCGCCATTTTAGTTGGCCCGTAACCCTCGACGCGCGAAAATCAAAGTCGACAAAAATAGGCGTGTGACCTATGTATATGCTCCTTAGACATAGTCGGTCAACCCACAAACACAAACGATGCAAAAAAGTTTGTCGATTTTCGTTAATTTTGACGTAATCGCCATTTTAGTCGGCCCGTAACCCTCGACTCGCGAAAATCAAAGTCGACAAAAATAGGCGTGTGACCTATGTATATGCTCCTTAGACATAGTCGGTCAACCCACAAACACAAACGATGCAAAAAAGTTTGTCGATTTTTGTTAATTTTGACGTAATCGCCATTTTAGTCGGCCCGTAACCCTCGACGCGCGAAAATCAAAGTCGACAAAAATAGGCGTGTGACCTATGTATATGCTCCTTAGACATAGTCGGTCAACCCACAAACACAAACAATGCAAAAAAGTTTGTCGATTTTCGGTAATTTTGACGTAATCGCCATTTTAGTCGGCCCGTAACCCTCGACGCGCGAAAATCATAGTCGACAAAAATAGGCGTGTGACCTATGTATATGCTCCTTAGACAGAATCGGTCAACCCACAAACACAAACAATGCAAAAAAGTTTGTCGATTTTCGGTAATTTTGACGTAATCGCCATTTTAGTCGGCCCGTAACCCTCGACTCGCGAAAATCAAAGTCGACAAAAATAGGCGTGTGACCTATGTATATGCTCCTTAGACAGAGTCGGTCAACCCACAAACACAAACGATGCAAAAAAGTTTGTCGATTTTCGTTAATTTTGATGTAATCGCCATTTTAGTCGGCCCGTAACCCTCGACGCGCGAGAATCAAAGTCGACAAAAATAGGCGTGTGACCTATGTATATGCTCCTTAGACATAGTCGGTCAACCCACAAACACAAACGATGCAAAAAAGTTTTTTGATTTTCGTTAATTTTGACGTAATCGCCATTTTAGTCGGCCCGTAACCCTCGACGCGCAAAAATCAAAGTCGACAAAAATAGGCGTGTGACCTATGTATATGCTCCTTAGACATAGTCGGTCAACCCACAAACACAAACGATGCAAAAAAGTTTGTCGATTTTTGTTAATTTTGACGTAATCGCCATTTTAGTTGGCCCGTAACCCTCGACGCGCGAAAATCAAAGTCGACAAAAATAGGCGTGTGACCTATGTATATGCTCCTTAGACATAGTCGGTCAACCCACAAACACAAACAATGCAAAAAAGTTTGTCGATTTTCAGTAATTTTGACGTAATCGCCATTTTAGTCGGCCCGTAACCCTCGACGCGCGAAAATCATAGTCGACAAAAATAGGCGTGTGACCTATGTATATGCTCCTTAGACAGAGTCGGTCAACCCACAAACACAAACAATGCAAAAAAGTTTGTCGATTTTCGGTAATTTTGACGTAATCGCCATTTTAGTCGGCCCGTAACCCTCGACGCGCGAAAATCAAAGTCGACAAAAATAGGCGTGTGACCTATGTATATGCTCCTTTGACAGAGTCGGTCAACCCACAAACACAAACGATGCAAAAAAGTTTGTCGATTTTCGTTAATTTTGACGTAATCGCCATTTTAGTCGGCCCGTAACCCTCGACTCGCGAAAATCAAAGTCGACAAAAATAGGCGTGTGACCTATGTATATGCTCCTTAGACAGAGTCGGTCAACCCACAAACACAAACGATGCAAAAAAGTTTGTTGATTTTCGTTAATTTTGATGTAATCGCCATTTTAGTCGGCCCGTAACCCTCGACGCGCGAGAATCAAAGTCGACAAAAATAGGCGTGTGACCTATGTATATGCTCCTTAGACATAGTCGGTCAACCCACAAACACAAACAATGCAAAAAAGTTTGTCGATTTTCGGTAATTTTGACGTAATCTCCATTTTAGTCGGCCCGTAACCCTCGACGCGCGAAAATCAAAGTCGACAAAAATAGGCGGTGACCTATGTATATGCTCCTTAGACAGAGTCGGTCAACCCACAAACACAAACAATGCAAAAAAGTTTGTCGATTTTCGGTAATTTTGACGTAATCGCCATTTTAGTTGGCCCGTAACCCTCGACGCGCGAAAATCAAAGTCGACAAAAATAGGCGTGTGACCTATGTATATGCTCCTTAGACAGAGTCGGTCAACCCACAAACACAAACGATGCAAAAAAGTTTGTCGATTTTCGTTAATTTTGACGTAATCGCCATTTTAGTCGGCCCGTAACCCTCGACTCGCGAAAATCAAAGTCGACAAAAATAGGCGTGTGACCTATGTATATGCTCCTTAGACATAGTCGGTCAACCCACAAACACAAACGATGCAAAAAAGTTTGTCGATTTTTGTTAATTTTGACGTAATCGCCATTTTAGTCGGCCCGTAACCCTCGACGTGCGAAAATCAAAGTCGACAAAAATAGGCGTGTGACCTATGTATATGCTCCTTAGACATAGTCGGTCAACCCACAAACACAAACGATGCAAAAAAGTTTGTCGATTTTCGGTAATTTTGACGTAATCGCCATTTTAGTCGGCCCTTAACCCTCGACGCGCGAAAATCATAGTCGACAAAAATAGGCGGTGACCTATGTATATGCTCCTTAGACAGAATCGGTCAACCCACAAACACAAACAATGCAAAAAAGTTTGTCGATTTTCGGTAATTTTGACGTAATCGCCATTTTAGTCGGCCCGTAACCCTCGACGCGCGAAAATCAAAGTCGACAAAAATAGGCGTGTGACCTATGTATATGCTCCTTTGACAGAGTCGGTCAACCCACAAACACAAACGATGCAAAAAAGTTTGTCGATTTTCGTTAATTTTGACGTAATCGCCATTTTAGTCGGCCCGTAACCCTCGACTCGCGAAAATCAAAGTCGACAAAAATAGGCGTGTGACCTATGTATATGCTCCTTAGACAGAGTCGGTCAACCCACAAACACAAACGATGCAAAAGAGTTTGTCGATTTTCGTTAATTTTGACGTAATCGCCATTTTAGTCGGCCCGTAACCCTCGACGCGCGAAAATCAAAGTCGACAAAAATAGGCGTGTGACCTATGTATATGCTCCTTAGACATAGTCGGTCAACCCACAAACACAAACAATGCAAAAAAGTTTGTCGATTTTCGGTAATTTTGACGTAATCTCCATTTTAGTCGGCCCGTAACCCTCGACGCGCGAAAATCAAAGTCGACAAAAATAGGCGGTGACCTATGTATATGCTCCTTAGACAGAGTCGGTCAACCCACAAACACAAACAATGCAAAAAAGTTTGTCGATTTTCGTTAATTTTTGACGTAATCGCCATTTTAGTCGGCCCGTAACCCTCGATGCGTGAAAATCAAAGTCGACAAAAATAGGCGGTGACCTATGTATATGCTCCTTAGACAGAGTCGGTCAACCCACAAACACAAACAATGCAAAAAAGTTTGTCGATTTTCGGTAATTTTGACGTAATCGCCATTTTAGTTGGCCCGTAACCCTCGACGCGCGAAAATCAAAGTCGACAAAAATAGGCGTGTGACCTATGTATATGCTCCTTAGACAGAGTCGGTCAACCCACAAACACAAACGATGCAAAAAAGTTTGTCGATTTTCGTTAATTTTGACGTAATCGCCATTTTAGTCGGCCCGTAACCCTCGACTCGCGAAAATCAAAGTCGACAAAAATAGGCGTGTGACCTATGTATATGCTCCTTAGACATAGTCGGTCAACCCACAAACACAAACGATGCAAAAAAGTTTGTCGATTTTTGTTAATTTTGACGTAATCGCCATTTTAGTCGGCCCGTAACCCTCGACGTGCGAAAATCAAAGTCGACAAAAATAGGCGTGTGACCTATGTATATGCTCCTTAGACATAGTCGGTCAACCCACAAACACAAACGATGCAAAAAAGTTTGTCGATTTTCGGTAATTTTGACGTAATCGCCATTTTAGTCGGCCCTTAACCCTCGACGCGCGAAAATCATAGTCGACAAAAATAGGCGGTGACCTATGTATATGCTCCTTAGACAGAATCGGTCAACCCACAAACACAAACAATGCAAAAAAGTTTGTCGATTTTCGGTAATTTTGACGTAATCGCCATTTTAGTCGGCCCGTAACCCTCGACGCGCGAAAATCAAAGTCGACAAAAATAGGCGTGTGACCTATGTATATGCTCCTTTGACAGAGTCGGTCAACCCACAAACACAAACGATGCAAAAAAGTTTGTCGATTTTCGTTAATTTTGACGTAATCGCCATTTTAGTCGGCCCGTAACCCTCGACTCGCGAAAATCAAAGTCGACAAAAATAGGCGTGTGACCTATGTATATGCTCCTTAGACAGAGTCGGTCAACCCACAAACACAAACGATGCAAAAGAGTTTGTCGATTTTCGTTAATTTTGACGTAATCGCCATTTTAGTCGGCCCGTAACCCTCGACGCGCGAAAATCAAAGTCGACAAAAATAGGCGTGTGACCTATGTATATGCTCCTTAGACATAGTCGGTCAACCCACAAACACAAACAATGCAAAAAAGTTTGTCGATTTTCGGTAATTTTGACGTAATCTCCATTTTAGTCGGCCCGTAACCCTCGACGCGCGAAAATCAAAGTCGACAAAAATAGGCGGTGACCTATGTATATGCTCCTTAGACAGAGTCGGTCAACCCACAAACACAAACAATGCAAAAAAGTTTGTCGATTTTCGTTAATTTTGACGTAATCGCCATTTTAGTCGGCCCGTAACCCTCGATGCGTGAAAATCAAAGTCGACAAAAATAGGCGTGTGACCTATGTATATGCTCCTTAGACAGAGTCGGTCAACCCACAAACACAAACGATGCAAAAAAGTTTGTCGATTTTCGTTAATTTTGACGTAATCGCCATTTTAGTCGGCCCGTAACCCTCGACTCGCGAAAATCAAAGTCGACAAAAATAGGCGTGTGACCTATGTATATGCTCCTTAGACATAGTCGGTCAACCCACAAACACAAACGATGCAAAAGAGTTTGTCGATTTTCGGTAATTTTGACGTAATCTCCATTTTAGTCGGCCCGTAACCCTCGACGCGCGAAAATCAAAGTCGACAAAAATAGGCGGTGACCTATGTATATGCTCCTTAGACAGAGTCGGTCAACCCACAAACACAAACAATGCAAAAAAGTTTGTCGATTTTCGTTAATTTTGACGTAATCGCCATTTTAGTCGGCCCGTAACCCTCGATGCGTGAAAATCAAAGTCGACAAAAATAGGCGTGTGACCTATGTATATGCTCCTTAGACAGAGTCGGTCAACCCACAAACACAAACGATGCAAAAAAGTTTGTCGATTTTCGTTAATTTTGACGTAATCGCCATTTTAGTCGGCCCGTAACCCTCGACTCGCGAAAATCAAAGTCGACAAAAATAGGCGTGTGACCTATGTATATGCTCCTTAGACAGAGTCGGTCAACCCACAAACACAAACGATGCAAAAGAGTTTGTCGATTTTCGTTAATTTTGACGTAATCGCCATTTTAGTCGGCCCGTAACCCTCGACGCGCGAAAATCAAAGTCGACAAAAATAGGCGTGTGACCTATGTATATGCTCCTTAGACATAGTCGGTCAACCCACAAACACAAACGATGCACAAAAGTTTGTCGATTTTCGGTAATTTTGACGTAATCTCCATTTTAGTCGGCCCGTAACCCTCGACGCGCGAAAATCAAAGTCGACAAAAATAGGCGGTGACCTATGTATATGCTCCTTAGACAGAGTCGGTCAACCCACAAACACAAACAATGCAAAAAAGTTTGTCGATTTTCGTTAATTTTGACGTAATCGCCATTTTAGTCGGCCCGTAACCCTCGATGCGTGAAAATCAAAGTCGACAAAAATAGGCGTGTGACCTATGTATATGCTCCTTAGACAGAGTCGGTCAACCCACAAACACAAACGATGCAAAAAAGTTTGTCGATTTTCGTTAATTTTGACGTAATCGCCATTTTAGTCGGCCCGTAACCCTCGACGGGCGAAAATCAAAGTCGACAAAAATAGGCGTGTGACCTATGTATATGCTCCTTAGACAGAGTCGGTCAACCCACAAACACAAACGATGCAAAAGAGTTTGTCGATTTTCGTTAATTTTGACGTAATCGCCATTTTAGTCGGCCCGTAACCCTCGACGCGCGAAAATCAAAGTCGACAAAAATAGGCGTGTGACCTATGTATATGCTCCTTAGACATAGTCGGTCAACCCACAAACACAAACGATGCAAAAAAGTTTGTTGATTTTTGTTAATTTTGACGTAATCGCCATTTTAGTCGGCCCGTAACCCTCGACGCGCGAAAATCAAAGTCGACAAAAATAGGCGTGTGACCTATGTATATGCTCCTTAGACATAGTCGGTCAACCCACAAACACAAACAATGCAAAAAAGTTTGTCGATTTTCGGTAATTTTGACGTAATCGCCATTTTAGTCGGCCCGTAACCCTCGACGAGCGAAAATCAAAGTCGACAAAAATAGGCGGTGACCTATGTATATGCTCCTTTGACAGAGTCGGTCAACCCACAAACACAAACGATGCAAAAAAGTTTGTTGATTTTCGTTAATTTTGATGTAATCGCCATTTTAGTCGGCCCGTAACCCTCGACGCGCGAGAATCAAAGTCGACAAAAATAGGCGTGTGACCTATGTATATGCTCCTTAGACATAGTCGGTCAACCCACAAACACAAACGATGCAAAAAAGTTTTTTGATTTTCGTTAATTTTGACGTAATGGCCATTTTAGTCGGCCCGTAACCCTCGACGCGCAAAAATCAAAGTCGACAAAAATAGGCGTGTGACCTATGTATATGCTCCTTAGACATAGTCGGTCAACCCACAAACACAAACGATGCAAAAAAGTTTTTTGATTTTCGTTAATTTTGACGTAATGGCCATTTTAGTCGGCCCGTAACCCTCGACGCGCAAAAATCAAAGTCGACAAAAATAGGCGTGTGACCTATGTATATGCTCCTTAGACATAGTCGGTCAACCCACAAACACAAACGATGCAAAAAAGTTTGTCGATTTTTGTTAATTTTGACGTAATCGCCATTTTAGTCGGCCCGTAACCCTCGACGCGCGAAAATCAAAGTCGACAAAAATAGGCGTGTGACCTATGTATATGCTCCTTAGACATAGTCGGTCAACCCACAAACACAAACAATGCAAAAAAGTTTGTCGATTTTCGGTAATTTTGACGTAATCGCCATTTTAGTCGGCCCGTAACCCTCGACGCGCGAAAATCATAGTCGACAAAAATAGGCGGTGACCTATGTATATGCTCCTTAGACAGAGTCGGTCAACCCACAAACACAAACAATGCAAAAAAGTTTGTCGATTTTCGGTAATTTTGACGTAATCGCCATTTTAGTCGGCCCGTAACCCTCGACGCGCGAAAATCAAAGTCGACAAAAATAGGCGTGTGACCTATGTATATGCTCCTTTGACAGAGTCGGTCAACCCACAAACACAAACGATGCAAAAAAGTTTGTCGATTTTTGTTAATTTTGACGTAATCGCCATTTTAGTCGGCCCGTAACCCTCGACGCGCGAAAATCAAAGTCGACAAAAATAGGCGTGTGACCTATGTATATGCTCCTTAGACATAGTCGGTCAACCCACAAACACAAACAATGCAAAAAAGTTTGTCGATTTTCGGTAATTTTGACGTAATTGCCATTTTAGTCGGCCCGTAACCCTCGACGCGCGAAAATCAAAGTCGACAAAAATAGGCGTGTGACCTATGTATATGCTCCTTAGACAGAGTCGGTCAACCCACAAACACAAACGATGCAAAAAAGTTTGTCGATTTTCGTTAATTTTGACGTAATCGCCATTTTAGTCGGCCCGTAACCCTCGACGCGCGAAAATCAAAGTCGACAAAAATAGGCGTGTGACCTATGTATATGCTCCTTTGACAGAGTCGGTCAACCCACAAACACAAACGATGCAAAAGAGTTTGTCGATTTTCGTTAATTTTGACGTAATCGCCATTTTAGTCGGCCCGTAACCCTCGACTCGCGAAAATCAAAGTCGACAAAAATAGGCGTGTGACCTATGTATATGCTCCTTAGACAGAGTCGGTCAACCCACAAACACAAACGATGCAAAAAAGTTTGTCGATTTTCGTTAATTTTGATGTAATCGCCATTTTAGTCGGCCCGTATTCCTCGACGCGCGAGAATCAAAGTCGACAAAAATAGGCGTGTGACCTATGTATATGCTCCTTAGACATAGTCGGTCAACCCACAAACACAAACGATGCAAAAAAGTTTGTCGATTTTCGGTAATTTTGACGTAATCGCCATTTTAGTCGGCCCGTAACCCTCGACGCGCGAAAATCAAAGTCGACAAAAATAGGCGTGTGACCTATGTATATGCTCCTTTGACATAGTCGGTCAACCCACAAACACAAACGATGCAAAAAAGTTTGTCGATTTTCGTTAATTTTGACGTAATCGCCATTTTAGTCGGCCCGTAACCCTCGACTCGCGAAAATCAAAGTCGACAAAAATAGGCGTGTGACCTATGTATATGCTCCTTAGACAGAGTCGGTCAACCCACAAACACAAACGATGCAAAAAAGTTTGTTGATTTTCGTTAATTTTGATGTAATCGCCATTTTAGTCGGCCCGTAACCCTCGACGCGCGAGAATCAAAGTCGACAAAAATAGGCGTGTGACCTATGTATATGCTCCTTTGACAGAGTCGGTCAACCCACAAACACAAACGATGCAAAAGAGTTTGTCGATTTTCGTTAATTTTGACGTAATCGCCATTTTAGTCGGCCCGTAACCCTCGACTCGCGAAAATCAAAGTCGACAAAAATAGGCGTGTGACCTATGTATATGCTCCTTAGACAGAGTCGGTCAACCCACAAACACAAACGATGCAAAAAAGTTTGTCGATTTTCGTTAATTTTGATGTAATCGCCATTTTAGTCGGCCCGTATTCCTCGACGCGCGAGAATCAAAGTCGACAAAAATAGGCGTGTGACCTATGTATATGCTCCTTAGACATAGTCGGTCAACCCACAAACACAAACGATGCAAAAAAGTTTGTCGATTTTCGGTAATTTTGACGTAATCGCCATTTTAGTCGGCCCGTAACCCTCGACGCGCGAAAATCAAAGTCGACAAAAATAGGCGTGTGACCTATGTATATGCTCCTTTGACAGAGTCGGTCAACCCACAAACACAAACGATGCAAAAAAGTTTGTCGATTTTCGTTAATTTTGACGTAATCGCCATTTTAGTCGGCCCGTAACCCTCGACTCGCGAAAATCAAAGTCGACAAAAATAGGCGTGTGACCTATGTATATGCTCCTTAGACAGAGTCGGTCAACCCACAAACACAAACGATGCAAAAAAGTTTGTTGATTTTCGTTAATTTTGATGTAATCGCCATTTTAGTCGGCCCGTAACCCTCGACGCGCGAGAATCAAAGTCGACAAAAATAGGCGTGTGACCTATGTATATGCTCCTTTGACAGAGTCGGTCAACCCACAAACACAAACGATGCAAAAGAGTTTGTCGATTTTCGTTAATTTTGACGTAATCGCCATTTTAGTCGGCCCGTAACCCTCGACGCGCAAAAATCAAAGTCGACAAAAATAGGCGTGTGACCTATGTATATGCTCCTTAGACATAGTCGGTCAACCCACAAACACAAACAATGCTAAAAAGTTTGTCGATTTTCGGTAATTTTGACGTAATCTCCATTTTAGTCGGCCCGTAACCCTCGACGCGCGAAAATCAAAGTCGACAAAAATAGGCGGTGACCTATGTATATGCTCCTTAGACAGAGTCGGTCAACCCACAAACACAAACAATGCAAAAAAGTTTGTCGATTTTCGGTAATTTTGACGTAATCGCCATTTTAGTTGGCCCGTAACCCTCGACGCGCGAAAATCAAAGTCGACAAAAATAGGCGTGTGACCTATGTATATGCTCCTTAAACAGAGTCGGTCAACCCACAAACACAAACGATGCAAAAAAGTTTGTCGATTTTCGTTAATTTTGACGTAATCGCCATTTTAGTCGGCCCGTAACCCTCGACTCGCGAAAATCAAAGTCGACAAAAATAGGCGTGTGACCTATGTATATGCTCCTTAGACATAGTCGGTCAACCCACAAACACAAACGATGCAAAAAAGTTTGTCGATTTTTGTTAATTTTGACGTAATCGCCATTTTAGTCGGCCCGTAACCCTCGACGCGCGAAAATCAAAGTCGACAAAAATAGGCGTGTGACCTATGTATATGCTCCTTAGACATAGTCGGTCAACCCACAAACACAAACAATGCAAAAAAGTTTGTCGATTTTCGGTAATTTTGACGTAATCGCCATTTTAGTCGGCCCGTAACCCTCGACGCGCTAAAATCATAGTCGACAAAAATAGGCGGTGACCTATGTATATGCTCCTTAGACAGAGTCGGTCAACCCACAAACACAAACAATGCAAAAAAGTTTGTCGATTTTCGGTAATTTTGACGTAATCGCCATTTTAGTCGGCCCGTAACCCTCGACGCGCGAAAATCAAAGTCGACAAAAATAGGCGTGTGACCTATGTATATGCTCCTTTGACAGAGTCGGTCAACCCACAAACACAAACGATGCAAAAAAGTTTGTCGATTTTTGTTAATTTTGACGTAATCGCCATTTTAGTCGGCCCGTAACCCTCGACGCGCGAAAATCAAAGTCGACAAAAATAGGCGTGTGACCTATGTATATGCTCCTTAGACATAGTCGGTCAACCCACAAACACAAACAATGCAAAAAAGTTTGTCGATTTTCGGTAATTTTGACGTAATTGCCATTTTAGTCGGCCCGTAACCCTCGACGCGCGAAAATCAAAGTCGACAAAAATAGGCGTGTGACCTATGTATATGCTCCTTAGACATAGTCGGTCAACCCACAAACACAAACAATGCAAAAAAGTTTGTCGATTTTCGGTAATTTTGACGTAATTGCCATTTTAGTCGGCCCGTAACCCTCGACGCGCGAAAATCAAAGTCGACAAAAATAGGCGTGTGACCTATGTATATGCTCCTTAGACAGAGTCGGTCAACCCACAAACACAAACGATGCAAAAAAGTTTGTCGATTTTCGTTAATTTTGACGTAATCGCCATTTTAGTCGGCCCGTAACCCTCGACGCGCGAAAATCAAAGTCGACAAAAATAGGCGTGTGACCTATGTATATGCTCCTTTGACAGAGTCGGTCAACCCACAAACACAAACGATGCAAAAGAGTTTGTCGATTTTCGTTAATTTTGACGTAATCGCCATTTTAGTCGGCCCGTAACCCTCGACTCGCGAAAATCAAAGTCGACAAAAATAGGCGTGTGACCTATGTATATGCTCCTTAGACAGAGTCGGTCAACCCACAAACACAAACGATGCAAAAAAGTTTGTCGATTTTCGTTAATTTTGATGTAATCGCCATTTTAGTCGGCCCGTATTCCTCGACGCGCGAGAATCAAAGTCGACAAAAATAGGCGTGTGACCTATGTATATGCTCCTTAGACATAGTCGGTCAACCCACAAACACAAACGATGCAAAAAAGTTTGTCGATTTTCGGTAATTTTGACGTAATCGCCATTTTAGTCGGCCCGTAACCCTCGACGCGCGAAAATCAAAGTCGACAAAAATAGGCGTGTGACCTATGTATATGCTCCTTTGACAGAGTCGGTCAACCCACAAACACAAACGATGCAAAAAAGTTTGTCGATTTTCGTTAATTTTGACGTAATCGCCATTTTAGTCGGCCCGTAACCCTCGACTCGCGAAAATCAAAGTCGACAAAAATAGGCGTGTGACCTATGTATATGCTCCTTAGACAGAGTCGGTCAACCCACAAACACAAACGATGCAAAAAAGTTTGTTGATTTTCGTTAATTTTGATGTAATCGCCATTTTAGTCGGCCCGTAACCCTCGACGCGCGAGAATCAAAGTCGACAAAAATAGGCGTGTGACCTATGTATATGCTCCTTTGACAGAGTCGGTCAACCCACAAACACAAACGATGCAAAAGAGTTTGTCGATTTTCGTTAATTTTGACGTAATCGCCATTTTAGTCGGCCCGTAACCCTCGACGCGCAAAAATCAAAGTCGACAAAAATAGGCGTGTGACCTATGTATATGCTCCTTAGACATAGTCGGTCAACCCACAAACACAAACGATGCAAAAAAGTTTGTCGATTTTTGTTAATTTTGACGTAATCGCCATTTTAGTCGGCCCGTAACCCTCGACGCGCGAAAATCAAAGTCGACAAAAATAGGCGTGTGACCTATGTATATGCTCCTTAGACATAGTCGGTCAACCCACAAACACAAACAATGCAAAAAAGTTTGTCGATTTTCGGTAATTTTGACGTAATCTCCATTTTAGTCGGCCCGTAACCCTCGACGCGCGAAAATCAAAGTCGACAAAAATAGGCGGTGACCTATGTATATGCTCCTTAGACAGAGTCGGTCAACCCACAAACACAAACGATGCAAAAAAGTTTGTTGATTTTCGTTAATTTTGATGTAATCGCCATTTTAGTCGGCCCGTAACCCTCGACGCGCGAGAATCAAAGTCGACAAAAATAGGCGTGTGACCTATGTATATGCTCCTTTGACAGAGTCGGTCAACCCACAAACACAAACGATGCAAAAGAGTTTGTCGATTTTCGTTAATTTTGACGTAATCGCCATTTTAGTCGGCCCGTAACCCTCGACGCGCAAAAATCAAAGTCGACAAAAATAGGCGTGTGACCTATGTATATGCTCCTTAGACATAGTCGGTCAACCCACAAACACAAACGATGCAAAAAAGTTTGTCGATTTTTGTTAATTTTGACGTAATCGCCATTTTAGTCGGCCCGTAACCCTCGACGCGCGAAAATCAAAGTCGACAAAAATAGGCGTGTGACCTATGTATATGCTCCTTAGACATAGTCGGTCAACCCACAAACACAAACAATGCAAAAAAGTTTGTCGATTTTCGGTAATTTTGACGTAATCTCCATTTTAGTCGGCCCGTAACCCTCGACGCGCGAAAATCAAAGTCGACAAAAATAGGCGGTGACCTATGTATATGCTCCTTAGACAGAGTCGGTCAACCCACAAACACAAACAATGCAAAAAAGTTTGTCGATTTTCGGTAATTTTGACGTAATCGCCATTTTAGTTGGCCCGTAACCCTCGACGCGCGAAAATCAAAGTCGACAAAAATAGGCGTGTGACCTATGTATATGCTCCTTAGACAGAGTCGGTCAACCCACAAACACAAACGATGCAAAAAAGTTTGTCGATTTTCGTTAATTTTGACGTAATCGCCATTTTAGTCGGCCCGTAACCCTCGACTCGCGAAAATCAAAGTCGACAAAAATAGGCGTGTGACCTATGTATATGCTCCTTAGACATAGTCGGTCAACCCACAAACACAAACGATGCAAAAAAGTTTGTCGATTTTTGTTAATTTTGACGTAATCGCCATTTTAGTCGGCCCGTAACCCTCGACGCGCGAAAATCAAAGTCGACAAAAATAGGCGTGTGACCTATGTATATGCTCCTTAGACATAGTCGGTCAACCCACAAACACAAACCATGCAAAAAAGTTTGTCGATTTTCGGTAATTTTGACGTAATCGCCATTTTAGTCGGCCCGTAACCCTCGACGCGCGAAAATCATAGTCGACAAAAATAGGCGGTGACCTATGTATATGCTCCTTAGACAGAATCGGTCAACCCACAAACACAAACAATGCAAAAAAGTTTGTCGATTTTCGGTAATTTTGACGTAATCGCCATTTTAGTCGGCCCGTAACCCTCGACGCGCGAAAATCAAAGTCGACAAAAATAGGCGTGTGACCTATGTATATGCTCCTTTGACAGAGTCGGTCAACCCACAAACACAAACGATGCAAAAAAGTTTGTCGATTTTCGTTAATTTTGACGTAATCGCCATTTTAGTCGGCCCGTAACCCTCGACTCGCGAAAATCAAAGTCGACAAAAATAGGCGTGTGACCTATGTATATGCTCCTTAGACAGAGTCGGTCAACCCACAAACACAAACAATGCAAAAAAGTTTGTCGATTTTCGGTAATTTTGACGTAATCGCCATTTTAGTCGGCCCGTAACCCTCGACGCGCGAAAATCAAAGTCGACAAAAATATGCGTGTGACCTATGTATATGCTCCTTTGACAGAGTCGGTCAACCCACAAACACAAACGATGCAAAAAAGTTTGTCGATTTTCGTTAATTTTGACGTAATCGCCATTTTAGTCGGCCCGTAACCCTCGACTCGCGAAAATCAAAGTCGACAAAAATAGGCGTGTGACCTATGTATATGCTCCTTAGACAGAGTCGGTCAACCCACAAACACAAACGATGCAAAAAAGTTTGTCGATTTTTGTTAATTTTGACGTAATCGCCATTTTAGTCGGCCCGTAACCCTCGACGCGCGAAAATCAAAGTCGACAAAAATAGGCGTGTGACCTATGTATATGCTCCTTAGACATAGTCGGTCAACCCACAAACACAAACAATGCAAAAAAGTTTGTCGATTTTCGGTAATTTTGACGTAATCGCCATTTTAGTCGGCCCGTAACCCTCGACGCGCGAAAATCATAGTCGACAAAAATAGGCGGTGACCTATGTATATGCTCCTTAGACAGAATCGGTCAACCCACAAACACAAACGATGCAAAAAAGTTTGTCGATTTTCGGTAATTTTGACGTAATCGCCATTTTAGTCGGCCCGTAACCCTCGACGCGCGAAAATCAAAGTCGACAAAAATAGGCGTGTGACCTATGTATATGCTCCTTTGACAGAGTCGGTCAACCCACAAACACAAACGATGCAAAAAAGTTTGTCGATTTTCGTTAATTTTGACGTAATCGCCATTTTAGTCGGCCCGTAACCCTCGACTCGCGAAAATCAAAGTCGACAAAAATAGGCGTGTGACCTATGTATATGCTCCTTAGACAGAGTCGGTCAACCCACAAACACAAACAATGCAAAAAAGTTTGTCGATTTTCGGTAATTTTGACGTAATCGCCATTTTAGTCGGCCCGTAACCCTCGACGCGCGAAAATCAAAGTCGACAAAAATATGCGTGTGACCTATGTATATGCTCCTTTGACAGAGTCGGTCAACCCACAAACACAAACGATGCAAAAAAGTTTGTCGATTTTCGTTAATTTTGACGTAATCGCCATTTTAGTCGGCCCGTAACCCTCGACTCGCGAAAATCAAAGTCGACAAAAATAGGCGTGTGACCTATGTATATGCTCCTTAGACAGAGTCGGTCAACCCACAAACACAAACGATGCAAAAAAGTTTGTTGATTTTCGTTAATTTTGATGTAATCGCCATTTTAGTCGGCCCGTAACCCTCGACGCGCGAGAATCAAAGTCGACAAAAATAGGCGTGTGACCTATGTATATGCTCCTTAGACATAGTCGGTCAACCCACAAACACAAACAATGCAAAAAAGTTTGTCGATTTTCGGTAATTTTGACGTAATCGCCATTTTAGTCGGCCCGTAACCCTCGACGCGCGAAAATCAAAGTCGACAAAAATAGGCGGTGACCTATGTATATGCTCCTTTGACAGAGTCGGTCAACCCACAAACACAAACGATGCAAAAAAGTTTGTCGATTTTCGTTAATTTTGACGTAATCGCCATTTTAGTCGGCCCGTAACCCTCGACTCGCGAAAATCAAAGTCGACAAAAATAGGCGTGTGACCTATGTATATGCTCCTTAGACAGAGTCGGTCAACCCACAAACACAAACGATGCAAAAAAGTTTGTTGATTTTCGTTAATTTTGATGTAATCGCCATTTTAGTCGGCCCGTAACCCTCGACGCGCGAGAATCAAAGTCGACAAAAATAGGCGTGTGACCTATGTATATGCTCCTTAGACATAGTCGGTCAACCCACAAACACAAACGATGCAAAAAAGTTTTTTGATTTTCGTTAATTTTGACGTAATCGCCATTTTAGTCGGCCCGTAACCCTCGACGCGCAAAAATCAAAGTCGACAAAAATAGGCGTGTGACCTATGTATATGCTCCTTAGACATAGTCGGTCAACCCACAAACACAAACGATGCAAAAAAGTTTGTCGATTTTTGTTAATTTTGACGTAATCGCCATTTTAGTTGGCCCGTAACCCTCGACGCGCGAAAATCAAATTCGACAAAAATAGGCGTGTGACCTATGTATATGCTCCTTAGACATAGTCGGTCAACCCACAAACACAAACAATGCAGAAAAGTTTGTCGATTTTCAGTAATTTTGACGTAATCGCCATTTTAGTCGGCCCGTAACCCTCGACGCGCGAAAATCATAGTCGACAAAAATAGGCGTGTGACCTATGTATATGCTCCTTAGACAGAGTCGGTCAACCCACAAACACAAACAATGCAAAAAAGTTTGTCGATTTTCGTTAATTTTGACGTAATCGCCATTTTAGTCGGCCCGTAACCCTCGACTCGCGAAAATCAAAGTCGACAAAAATAGTCGTGTGACCTATGTATATGCTCCTTAGACAGAGTCGGTCAACCCACAAACACAAACGATGCAAAAAAGTTTGTTGATTTTCGTTAATTTTGATGTAATCGCCATTTTAGTCGGCCCGTAACCCTCGACGCGCGAGAATCAAAGTCGACAAAAATAGGCGTGTGACCTATGTATATGCTCCTTAGACATAGTCGGTCAACCCACAAACACAAACAATGCAAAAAAGTTTGTCGATTTTCGGTAATTTTGACGTAATCTCCATTTTAGTCGGCCCGTAACCCTCGACGCGCGAAAATCAAAGTCGACAAAAATAGGCGGTGACCTATGTATATGCTCCTTAGACAGAGTCGGTCAACCCACAAACACAAACAATGCAAAAAAGTTTGTCGATTTTCGGTAATTTTGACGTAATCGCCATTTTAGTCGGCCCGTAACCCTCGACGCGCGAAAATCAAAGTCGACAAAAATAGGCGTGTGACCTATGTATATGCTCCTTTGACAGAGTCGGTCAACCCACAAACACAAACGATGCAAAAAAGTTTGTCGATTTTCGTTAATTTTGACGTAATCGCCATTTTAGTCGGCCCGTAACCCTCGACTCGCGAAAATCAAAGTCGACAAAAATAGGCGTGTGACCTATGTATATGCTCCTTAGACAGAGTCGGTCAACCCACAAACACAAACGATGCAAAAAAGTTTGTTGATTTTCGTTAATTTTGATGTAATCGCCATTTTAGTCGGCCCGTAACCCTCGACGCGCGAGAATCAAAGTCGACAAAAATAGGCGTGTGACCTATGTATATGCTCCTTTGACAGAGTCGGTCACCCCACAAACACAAACGATGCAAAAGAGTTTGTCGATTTTCGTTAATTTTGACGTAATCGCCATTTTAGTCGGCCCGTAACCCTCGACGCGCAAAAATCAAAGTCGACAAAAATAGGCGTGTGACCTATGTATATGCTCCTTAGACATAGTCGGTCAACCCACAAACACAAACGATGCAAAAAAGTTTGTTGATTTTCGTTAATTTTGATGTAATCGCCATTTTAGTCGGCCCGTAACCCTCGATGCGCGAGAATCAAAGTCGACAAAAATAGGCGTGTGACCTATGTATATGCTCCTTAGACATAGTCGGTCAACCCACAAACACAAACAATGCAAAAAAGTTTGTCGATTTTCGTTAATTTTGACGTAATCGCCATTTTAGTCGGCCCGTAACCCTCGACGGGCGAAAATCAAAGTCGACAAAAATAGGCGTGTGACCTATGTATATGCTCCTTAGACAGAGTCGGTCAACCCACAAACACAGACGATGCAAAAGAGTTTGTCGATTTTCGGTAATTTTGACGTAATCTCCATTTTAGTCGGCCCGTAACCCTCGACGCGCGAAAATCAAAGTCGACAAAAATAGGCGTGTGACCTATGTATATGCTCCTTAGACATAGTCGGTCAACCCACAAACACAAACAATGCAAAAAAGTTTGTCGATTTTCGGTAATTTTGACGTAATCTCCATTTTAGTCGGCCCGTAACCCTCGACGCGCGAAAATCAAAGTCGACAAAAATAGGCGGTGACCTATGTATATGCTCCTTAGACAGAGTCGGTCAACCCACAAACACAAACAATGCAAAAAAGTTTGTCGATTTTCGTTAATTTTGACGTAATCGCCATTTTAGTCGGCCCGTAACCCTCGACGGGCGAAAATCAAAGTCGACAAAAATAGGCGTGTGACCTATGTATATGCTCCTTAGACAGAGTCGGTCAACCCACAAACACAAACGATGCAAAAGAGTTTGTCGATTTTCGTTAATTTTGACGTAATCGCCATTTTAGTCGGCCCGTAACCCTCGACGCGCGAAAATCAAAGTCGACAAAAATAGGCGTGTGACCTATGTATATGCTCCTTAGACATAGTCGGTCAACCCACAAACACAAACGATGCAAAAAAGTTTGTTGATTTTTGTTAATTTTGACGTAATCTCCATTTTAGTCGGCCCGTAACCCTCGACGCGCGAAAATCAAAGTCGACAAAAATAGGCGGTGACCTATGTATATGCTCCTTAGACAGAGTCGGTCAACCCACAAACACAAACAATGCAAAAAAGTTTGTCGATTTTCGGTAATTTTGACGTAATCGCCATTTTAGTCGGCCCGTAACCCTCGACGCGTGAAAATCAAAGTCGACAAAAATAGGCGTGTGACCTATGTATATGCTCCTTAGACAGAGTCGGTCAACCCACAAACACAAACGATGCAAAAAAGTTTGTCGATTTTCGTTAATTTTGACGTAATCGCCATTTTAGTCGGCCCGTAACCCTCGACGCGCGAAAATCAAAGTCGACAAAAATAGGCGTGTGACCTATGTATATGCTCCTTAGACATAGTCGGTCAACCCACAAACACAAACGATGCAAAAAAGTTTGTTGATTTTTGTTAATTTTGACGTAATCGCCATTTTAGTCGGCCCGTAACCCTCGACGCGCGAAAATCAAAGTCGACAAAAATAGGCGTGTGACCTATGTATATGCTCCTTAGACATAGTCGGTCAACCCACAAACACAAACAATGCAAAAAAGTTTGTCGATTTTCGGTAATTTTGACGTAATCTCCATTTTAGTCGGCCCGTAACCCTCGACACGCGAAAATCAAAGTCGACAAAAATAGGCGGTGACCTATGTATATGCTCCTTAGACAGAGTCGGTCAACCCACAAACACAAACAATGCAAAAAAGTTTGTCGATTTTCGGTAATTTTGACGTAATCGCCATTTTAGTCGGCCCGTAACCCTCGACGCGTGAAAATCAAAGTCGACAAAAATAGGCGTGTGACCTATGTATATGCTCCTTAGACAGAGTCGGTCAACCCACAAACACAAACGATGCAAAAAAGTTTGTCGATTTTCGTTAATTTTGACGTAATCGCCATTTTAGTCGGCCCGTAACCCTCGACGGGCGAAAATCAAAGTCGACAAAAATAGGCGTGTGACCTATGTATATGCTCCTTTGACAGAGTCGGTCAACCCACAAACACAAACGATGCAAAAAAGTTTGTCGATTTTCGTTAATTTTGACGTAATCGCCATTTTAGTCGGCCCGTAACCCTCGACGCGCGAAAATCAAAGTCGACAAAAATAGGCGTGTGACCTATGTATATGCTCCTTAGACATAGTCGGTCAACCCACAAACACAAACGATGCAAACAAGTTTGTCGATTTTCGTTAATTTTGACGTAATCGCCATTTTAGTCGGCCCGTAACCCTCGACGCGCAAAAATCAAAGTCGACAAAAATAGGCGTGTGACCTATGTATATGCTCCTTTGACAGAGTCGGTCAACCCACAAACACAAACGATGCAAACAAGTTTGTCGATTTTCGTTAATTTTGACGTAATCGCCATTTTAGTCGGCCCGTAACCCTCGACGCGCGAAAATCAAAGTCGACAAAAATAGGCGTGTGACCTATGTATATGCTCCTTTGACAGAGTCGGTCAACCCACAAACACAAACGATGCAAAAAAGTTTGTCGATTTTCGTTAATTTTGACGTAATCGCCATTTTAGTCGGCCCGTAACCCTCGACGCGCGAAAATCAAAGTCGACAAAAATAGGCGTGTGACCTATGTATATGCTCCTTAGACATAGTCGGTCAACCCACAAACACAAACGATGCAAAAAAGTTTGTCGATTTTCGTTAATTTTGACGTAATCGCCATTTTAGTCGGCCCGTAACCCTCGACGCGCGAAAATCAAAGTCGACAAAAATAGGCGTGTGACCTATGTATATGCTCCTTAGACATAGTCGGTCAACCCACAAACACAAACAATGCAAAAAAGTTTGTCGATTTTCGGTAATTTTGATGTAATCGCCATTTTAGTCGGCCCGTAACCCTCGACGCGCAAAAATCAAAGTCGACAAAAATGGGCGGTGACCTATGTATATGCTCCTTAGACAGAGTCGGTCAACCCACAAACACAAACAATGCAAAAAAGTTTGTCGATTTTCGGTAATTTTGACGTAATCGCCATTTTAGTCGGCCCGTAACCCTCGATGCGCAAAAATCAAAGTCGACAAAAATAGGCGTGTGACCTATGTATATGCTCCTTAGACAGAGTCGGTCAACCCACAAACACAAACAATGCAAAAAAGTTTGTCGATTTTCGGTAATTTTGACGTAATCGCCATTTTAGTCGGCCCGTAACCCTCGACGCGCAAAAATCAAAGTCGACAAAAATAGGCGTGTGACCTATGTATATGCTCCTTAGACAGAGTCGGTCAACCCACAAACACAAACGATGCAAACAAGTTTGTCGATTTTCGTTAATTTTGACGTAATCGCCATTTTAGTCGGCCCGTAACCCTCGACGCGCGAAAATCAAATTCGACAAAAATAGGCGTGTGACCTATGTATATGCTCCTTTGACAGAGTCGGTCAACCCACAAACACAAACGATGCAAAAAAGTTTGTCGATTTTCGTTAATTTTGACGTAATCG
Organism: Phorcus lineatus; assembly: GCA_921293015.1. Classification (NCBI taxonomy): domain Eukaryota; kingdom Metazoa; phylum Mollusca; class Gastropoda; order Trochida; family Trochidae; genus Phorcus; species Phorcus lineatus. The sequence continues at coordinate 49,494,309 of OV121090.1, read as the reverse complement.
CCATTTTAGTCGGCCCGTAACCCTCGACGCGCGAAAATCAAAGTCGACAAAAATAGGCGTGTGACCTATGTATATGCTCCTTAGACATAGTCGGTCAACCCACAAACACAAACGATGCAAACAAGTTTGTCGATTTTCGTTAATTTTGACGTAATCGCCATTTTAGTCGGCCCGTAACCCTCGACGCGCAAAAATCAAAGTCGACAAAAATAGGCGTGTGACCTATGTATATGCTCCTTAGACATAGTCGGTCAACCCACAAACACAAACGATGCAAAAAAGTTTGTTGATTTTCGTTAATTTTGATGTAATCGCCATTTTAGTCGGCCCGTAACCCTCGACGCGCGAGAATCAAAGTCGACAAAAATAGGCGTGTGACCTATGTATATGCTCCTTAGACATAGTCGGTCAACCCACAAACACAAACAATGCAAAAAAGTTTGTCGATTTTCGGTAATTTTGACGTAATCTCCATTTTAGTCGGCCCGTAACCCTCGACGCGCGAAAATCAAAGTCGACAAAAATAGGCGGTGACCTATGTATATGCTCCTTAGACAGAGTCGGTCAACCCACAAACACAAACAATGCAAAAAAGTTTGTCGATTTTCGGTAATTTTGACGTAATCGCCATTTTAGTCGGCCCGTAACCCTCGACGCGTGAAAATCAAAGTCGACAAAAATAGGCGTGTGACCTATGTATATGCTCCTTAGACAGAGTCGGTCAACCCACAAACACAAACGATGCAAACAAGTTTGTTGATTTTCGTTAATTTTGACGTAATCGCCATTTTAGTCGGCCCGTAACCCTCGACGCGCAAAAATCAAAGTCGACAAAAATAGGCGTGTGACCTATGTATATGCTCCTTTGACAGAGTCGGTCAACCCACAAACACAAACGATGCAAAAAAGTTTGTCGATTTTCGTTAATTTTGACGTAATCGCCATTTTAGTCGACCCGTAACCCTCGACGCGCGAAAATTAAAGTCGACAAAAATAGGCGTGTGACCTATGTATATGCTCCTTAGACATAGTCGGTCAACCCACAAACACAAACAATGCAAAAAAGTTTCTCGATTTTCGGTAATTTTGATGTAATCGCCATTTTAGTCGGCCCGTAACCCTCGACGCGCAAAAATCAAAGTCGACAAAAATAGGCGGTGACCTATGTATATGCTCCTTAGACAGAGTCGGTCAACCCACAAACACAAACAATGCAAAAAAGTTTGTCGATTTTCGGTAATTTTGACGTAATCGCCATTTTAGTCGGCCCGTAACCCTCGACGGGCGAAAATCAAAGTCGACAAAAATAGGCGTGTGACCTATGTATATGCTCCTTAGACATAGTCGGTCAACCCACAAACACAAACAATGCAAAAAAGTTTGTCGATTTTCGGTAATTTTGACGTAATCTCCATTTTAGTCGGCCCGTAACCCTCGACGCGCGAAAATCAAAGTCGACAAAAATAGGCGGTGACCTATGTATATGCTCCTTAGACAGAGTCGGTCAACCCACAAACACAAACAATGCAAAAAAGTTTGTCGATTTTCGGTAATTTTGACGTAATCGCCATTTTAGTCGGCCCGTAACCCTCGACGCGCAAAAATCAAAGTCGACAAAAATAGGCGTGTGACCTATGTATATGCTCCTTTGACAGAGTCGGTCAACCCACAAACACAAACGATGCAAAAAAGTTTGTCGATTTTCGTTAATTTTGACGTAATCGCCATTTTAGTCGGCCCGTAACCCTCGACGCGCGAAAATCAAAGTCGACAAAAATAGGCGTGTGACCTATGTATATGCTCCTTAGACATAGTCGGTCAACCCACAAACACAAACGATGCAAACAAGTTTGTCGATTTTCGTTAATTTTGACGTAATCGCCATTTTAGTCGGCCCGTAACCCTCGACGCGCAAAAATCAAAGTCGACAAAAATAGGCGTGTGACCTATGTATATGCTCCTTAGACATAGTCGGTCAACCCACAAACACAAACGATGCAAAAAAGTTTGTTGATTTTCGTTAATTTTGATGTAATCGCCATTTTAGTCGGCCCGTAACCCTCGACGCGCGAGAATCAAAGTCGACAAAAATAGGCGTGTGACCTATGTATATGCTCCTTAGACATAGTCGGTCAACCCACAAACACAAACAATGCAAAAAAGTTTGTCGATTTTCGGTAATTTTGACGTAATCTCCATTTTAGTCGGCCCGTAACCCTCGACGCGCGAAAATCAAAGTCGACAAAAATAGGCGGTGACCTATGTATATGCTCCTTAGACAGAGTCGGTCAACCCACAAACACAAACAATGCAAAAAAGTTTGTCGATTTTCGGTAATTTTGACGTAATCGCCATTTTAGTCGGCCCGTAACCCTCGACGCGTGAAAATCAAAGTCGACAAAAATAGGCGTGTGACCTATGTATATGCTCCTTAGACAGAGTCGGTCAACCCACAAACACAAACGATGCAAACAAGTTTGTTGATTTTCGTTAATTTTGACGTAATCGCCATTTTAGTCGGCCCGTAACCCTCGACGCGCAAAAATCAAAGTCGACAAAAATAGGCGTGTGACCTATGTATATGCTCCTTTGACAGAGTCGGTCAACCCACAAACACAAACGATGCAAAAAAGTTTGTCGATTTTCGTTAATTTTGACGTAATCGCCATTTTAGTCGACCCGTAACCCTCGACGCGCGAAAATTAAAGTCGACAAAAATAGGCGTGTGACCTATGTATATGCTCCTTAGACATAGTCGGTCAACCCACAAACACAAACAATGCAAAAAAGTTTCTCGATTTTCGGTAATTTTGATGTAATCGCCATTTTAGTCGGCCCGTAACCCTCGACGCGCAAAAATCAAAGTCGACAAAAATAGGCGGTGACCTATGTATATGCTCCTTAGACAGAGTCGGTCAACCCACAAACACAAACAATGCAAAAAAGTTTGTCGATTTTCGGTAATTTTGACGTAATCGCCATTTTAGTCGGCCCGTAACCCTCGACGGGCGAAAATCAAAGTCGACAAAAATAGGCGTGTGACCTATGTATATGCTCCTTAGACATAGTCGGTCAACCCACAAACACAAACAATGCAAAAAAGTTTGTCGATTTTCGGTAATTTTGACGTAATCTCCATTTTAGTCGGCCCGTAACCCTCGACGCGCGAAAATCAAAGTCGACAAAAATAGGCGGTGACCTATGTATATGCTCCTTAGACAGAGTCGGTCAACCCACAAACACAAACAATGCAAAAAAGTTTGTCGATTTTCGGTAATTTTGACGTAATCGCCATTTTAGTCGGCCCGTAACCCTCGACGCGCAAAAATCAAAGTCGACAAAAATAGGCGTGTGACCTATGTATATGCTCCTTAGACATAGTCGGTCAACCCACAAACACAAACAATGCAAAAAAGTTTGTCGATTTTCGGTAATTTTGACGTAATCGCCATTTTAGTCGGCCCGTAACCCTCGACGCGCAAAAATCAAAGTCGACAAAAATAGGCGTGTGACCTATGTATATGCTCCTTAGACATAGTCGGTCAACCCACAAACACAAACGATGCAAAAAAGTTTGTCGATTTTCGTTAATTTTGACGTAATCGCCATTTTAGTCGGCCCGTAACCCTCGACGCGCGAAAATCAAAGTCGACAAAAATAGGCGTGTGACCTATGTATATGCTCCTTAGACATAGTCGGTCAACCCACAAACACAAACGATGCAAAAAAATTTGTCGATTTTCGTTAATTTTGACGTAATCGCCATTTTAGTCGGCCCGTAACCCTCGACGCGCGAAAATCAAAGTCGACAAAAATAGGCGTGTGACCTATGTATATGCTCCTTAGACATAGTCAGTCAACCCACAACCACAAACGATGCAAACAAGTTTGTCGATTTTCGTTAATTTTGACGTAATCGCCATTTTAGTCGGCCCGTAACCCTCGACGCGCGAAAATCAAAGTCGACAAAAATAGGCGTGTGACCTATGTATATGCTCCTTAGACATAGTCGGTCAACCCACAAACACAAACAATGCAAAAAAGTTTGTCGATTTTCGGTAATTTTGACGTAATCGCCATTTTAGTCGGCCCGTAACCCTCGACGCGTGAAAATCAAAGTCGACAAAAATAGGCGTGTGACCTATGTATATGCTCCTTAGACAGAGTCGGTCAACCCACAAACACAAACGATGCAAACAAGTTTGTTGATTTTCGTTAATTTTGACGTAATCGCCATTTTAGTCGGCCCGTAACCCTCGACGCGCAAAAATCAAAGTCGACAAAAATAGGCGTGTGACCTATGTATATGCTCCTTAGACATAGTCGGTCAACCCACAAACACAAACGATGCAAAAAAGTTTGTCGATTTTCGTTAATTTTGACGTAATCGCCATTTTAGTCGGCCCGTAACCCTCGACGCGCGAAAATCAAAGTCGACAAAAATAGGCGTGTGACCTATGTATATGCTCCTTAGACATAGTCGGTCAACCCACAAACACAAACGATGCAAAAAAATTTGTCGATTTTCGTTAATTTTGACGTAATCGCCATTTTAGTCGGCCCGTAACCCTCGACGCGCGAAAATCAAAGTCGACAAAAATAGGCGTGTGACCTATGTATATGCTCCTTAGACATAGTCAGTCAACCCACAACCACAAACGATGCAAACAAGTTTGTCGATTTTCGTTAATTTTGACGTAATCGCCATTTTAGTCGGCCCGTAACCCTCGACGCGCGAAAATCAAAGTCGACAAAAATAGGCGTGTGACCTATGTATATGCTCCTTAGACATAGTCGGTCAACCCACAAACACAAACAATGCAAAAAAGTTTGTCGATTTTCGGTAATTTTGACGTAATCTCCATTTTAGTCGGCCCGTAACCCTCGACGCGCGAAAATCAAAGTCGACAAAAATAGGCGGTGACCTATGTATATGCTCCTTAGACAGAGTCGGTCAACCCACAAACACAAACAATGCAAAAAAGTTTGTCGATTTTCGGTAATTTTGACGTAATCGCCATTTTAGTCGGCCCGTAACCCTCGACGCGCAAAAATCAAAGTCGACAAAAATAGGCGTGTGACCTATGTATATGCTCCTTTGACAGAGTCGGTCAACCCACAAACACAAACGATGCAAAAAAGTTTGTCGATTTTCGTTAATTTTGACGTAATCGCCATTTTAGTCGGCCCGTAACCCTCGACGCGCGAAAATCAAAGTCAACAAAAATAGGCGTGTGACCTATGTATATGCTCCTTAGACATAGTCGGTCAACCCACAAACACAAACAATGCAAAAAAGTTTGTCGATTTTCGTTAATTTTGATGTAATCGCCATTTTAGTCGGCCCGTAACCCTCGACGCGCGAAAATCAAAGTCGACAAAAATAGGCGTGTGACCTATGTATATGCTCCTTAGACAGAGTCGGTCAACCCACAAACACAAACGATGCAAAAAAGTTTGTCGATTTTCGGTAATTTTGACGTAATCGCCATTTTAGTCGGCCCGTAACCCTCGACGCGCAAAAATCAAAGTCGACAAAAATAGGCGTGTGACCTATGTATATGTTCCTTAGACAGAGTCGGTCAACCCACAAACACAAACGATGCAAAAAAGTTTGTCGATTTTCGGTAATTTTGACGTAATCGCCATTTTAGTCGGCCCGTAACCCTCGACGCGCGAAAATCAAAGTCGACAAAAATAGGCGGTGACCTATGTATATGCTCCTTAGACATAGTCGGTCAACCCACAACCACAAACAATGCAAAAAAGTTTGTCGATTTTCGGTAATTTTGACGTAATCGCCATTTTAGTCGGCCCGTAACCCTCGACGCGCAAAAATCAAAGTCGACAAAAATAGGCGTGTGACCTATGTATATGCTCCTTAGACAGAGTCGGTCAACCCACAAACACAAACGATGCAAAAAAGTTTGTCGATTTTCGTTAATTTTGACGTAATCGCCATTTTAGTCGGCCCGTAACCCTTGACGCGCGAAAATCAAAGTCGACAAAAATAGGCGTGTGACCTATGTATATGCTCCTTAGACATAGTCGGTCAACCCACAACCACAAACGATGCAAAAAAGTTTGTCGATTTTCGTTAATTTTGACGTAATCGCCATTTTAGTCAGGCCGTAACCCTCGATGCGCGAAAATCAAAGTCGACAAAAATAGGCGTGTGACCTATGTATATGCTCCTTAGACAGAGTCGGTCAACCCACAAACACAAACGATCCAAAAAAGTTTGTCGATTTTCGGTAAATTTGATGTAATCGCCATTTTAGTCGGCCCGTAACCCTCGACGCGCGAAAATCAAAGTCGACAAAAATAGGCGTGTGACCTATGTATATGCTCCTTAGACATAGTCGGTCAACCCACAAACACAAACAATGCAAAAAGGTTTGTCGATTTTCGGTAATTTTGATGTAATCGCCATTTTAGTCGGCCCGTAACCCTCGACGCGCGAAAATCAAAGTCGACAAAAATAGGCGGTGACCTATGTATATGCTCCTTAGACATAGTCGGTCAACCCACAAACACAAACGATGCAAAAAAGTTTGTCGATTTTCGTTAATTTTGACGTAATCGCCATTTTAGTCGGCCCGTAACCCTCGACGCGCGAAAATCAAAGTGGACAAAAATAGGCGTGTGACCTATGTATATGCTCCTTAGACATAGTCGGTCAACCCACAAACACAAACGATGCAAAAAAGTTTGTCGATTTTCGTTAATTTTGACGTAATCGCCATTTTAGTCGGCCCGTAACCCTCGATGCGCGAAAATCAAAGTCGACAAAAATAGGCGTGTGACCTATGTATATGCTCCTTAGACAGAGTCGGTCAACCCACAAACACAAACGATCCAAAAAAGTTTGTCGATTTTCGGTAAATTTGATGTAATCGCCATTTTAGTCGGCCCGTAACCCTCGACGCGCGAAAATCAAAGTCGACAAAAATAGGCGTGTGACCTATGTATATGCTCCTTAGACATAGTCGGTCAACCCACAAACACAAACAAGCCAAAAAGGTTTGTCGATTTTCGGTAATTTTGATGTAATCGCCATTTTAGTCGGCCCGTAACCCTCGACGCGCGAAAATCAAAGTCGACAAAAATAGGCGGTGACCTATGTATATGCTCCTTAGACATAGTCGGTCAACCCACAAACACAAACGATGCAAAAAAGTTTGTCGATTTTCGTTAATTTTGACGTAATCGCCATTTTAGTCGGCCCGTAACCCTCGACGCGCGAAAATCAAAGTCGACAAAAATAGGCGTGTGACCTATGTATATGCTCCTTAGACATAGTCGGTCAACCCACAAACACAAACGATGCAAAAAAGTTTGTCGATTTTCGTTAATTTTGACGTAATCGCCATTTTAGTCGGCCCGTAACCCTCGACGCGCGAAAATCAAAGTCGACAAAAATAGGCGTGTGACCTATGTATATGCTCCTTAGACATAGTCGGTCAACCCACAAACACAAACGATGCAAAAAAGTTTGTCGATTTTCGTTATTTTTGATGTAATCGCCATTTTAGTCGGCCCGTAACCCTCGACGCGCGAGAATCAAAGTCGACAAAAATAGGCGTGTGACCTATGTATATGCTCCTTAGACATAGTCGGTCAACCCACAAACACAAACGATGCAAAAAAGTTTGTCGATTTTCGTTAATTTTGACGTAATCGCCATTTTAGTCGGCCCGTAACCCTCGACGCGCGAAAATCAAAGTCGACAAAAATAGGCGTGTGACCTATGTATATGCTCCTTAGACATAGTCGGTCAACCCACAAACACAAACGATGCAAAAAAGTTTGTCGATTTTCGGTAAATTTGATGTAATCGCCATTTTAGTCGGCCCGTAACCCTCGACGCGCGAAAATCAAAGTCGACAAAAATAGGCGTGTGACCTATGTATATGCTCCTTAGACAGAGTCGGTCAACCCACAAACACAAACAATGCAAAAAAGTTTGTCGATTTTCGGTAATTTTGATGTAATCGCCATTTTAGTCGGCCCGTAACCCTCGACGCGCGAAAATCAAAGTCGACAAAAATTGGCGGTGACCTATGTATATGCTCCTTAGACATAGTCGGTCAACCCACAAACACAAACGATGCAAAAAAGTTTGTCGATTTTCGTTAATTTTGACGTAATCGCCATTTTAGTCAGGCCGTAACCCTCGATGCGCGAAAATCAAAGTCGACAAAAATAGGCGTGTGACCTATGTATATGCTCCTTAGACAGAGTCGGTCAACCCACAAACACAAACGATCCAAAAAAGTTTGTCGATTTTCGGTAAATTTGATGTAATCGCCATTTTAGTCGGCCCGTAACCCTCGACGCGCGAAAATCAAAGTCGACAAAAATAGGCGTGTGACCTATGTATATGCTCCTTAGACATAGTCGGTCAACCCACAAACACAAACGATGCAAAAAAATTTGTCGATTTTCGGTAAATTTGATGTAATCGCCATTTTAGTCGGCCCGTAACCCTCGACGCGCGAAAATCAAAGTCGACAAAAATAGGCGTGTGACCTATGTATATGCTCCTTAGACAGAGTCGGTCAACCCACAAACACAAACAATGCAAAAAAGTTTGTCGATTTTCGGTAATTTTGATGTAATCGCCATTTTAGTCGGCCCGTAACCCTCGACGCGCGAAAATCAAAGTCGACAAAAATAGGCGGTGACCTATGTATATGCTCCTTAGACATAGTCGGTCAACCCACAAACACAAACGATGCAAAAAAGTTTGTCGATTTTCGTTAATTTTGACGTAATCGCCATTTTAGTCAGGCCGTAACCCTCGATGCGCGAAAATCAAAGTCGACAAAAATAGGCGTGTGACCTATGTATATGCTCCTTAGACAGAGTCGGTCAACCCACAAACACAAACGATCCAAAAAAGTTTGTCAATTTTCGGTAAATTTGATGTAATCGCCATTTTAGTCGGCCCGTAACCCTCGACGCGCGAAAATCAAAGTCGACAAAAATAGGCGTGTGACCTATGTATATGCTCCTTAGACATAGTCGGTCAACCCACAAACACAAACAATGCAAAAAGGTTTGTCGATTTTCGGTAATTTTGATGTAATCGCCATTTTAGTCGGCCCGTAACCCTCGACGCGCGAAAATCAAAGTCGACAAAAATAGGCGGTGACCTATGTATATGCTCCTTAGACATAGTCGGTCAACCCACAAACACAAACGATGCAAAAAAGTTTGTCGATTTTCGTTAATTTTGACGTAATCGCCATTTTAGTCGGCCCGTAACCCTCGACGCGCGAAAATCAAAGTGGACAAAAATAGGCGTGTGACCTATGTATATGCTCCTTAGACATAGTCGGTCAACCCACAAACACAAACGATGCAAAAAAGTTTGTCGATTTTCGTTAATTTTGACGTAATCGCCATTTTAGTCGGCCCGTAACCCTCGACGCACGAAAATCAAAGTCGACAAAAATAGGCGTGTGACCTATGTATATGCTCCTTAGACATAGTCGGTCAACCCACAAACACAAACGATGCAAAAAAGTTCATCGATTTTCGTTAATTTTGACGTAATCGCCATTTTAGTCAGGCCGTAACCCTCGATGCGCGAAAATCAAAGTCGACAAAAATAGGCGTGTGACCTATGTATATGCTCCTTAGACAGAGTCGGTCAACCCACAAACACAAACGATCCAAAAAAGTTTGTCGATTTTCGGTAAATTTGATGTAATCGCCATTTTAGTCGGCCCGTAACCCTCGACGCGCGAAAATCAAAGTCGACAAAAATAGGCGTGTGACCTATGTATATGCTCCTTAGACATAGTCGGTCAACCCACAAACACAAACGATGCAAAAAAGTTTGTCGATTTTCGTTAATTTTGACGTAATCGCCATTTTAGTCGGCCCGTAACCCTCGACGAGCGAAAATCAAAGTCGACAAAAATAGGCGTGTGACCTATGTATATGCTCCTTAGACATAGTCGGTCAACCCACAAACACAAACGATGCAAAAAAGTTTGTCGATTTTCGTTAATTTTGACGTAATCGCCATTTTAGTCGGCCCGTAACCCTCGACGCGCGAAAATCAAAGTCGACAAAAATAGGCGGTGACCTATGTATATGCTCCTTAGACATAGTCGGTCAACCCACAAACACAAACGATGCAAAAAAGTTCATCGATTTTCGTTAATTTTGACGTAATCGCCATTTTAGTCGGCCCGTAACCCTCGACGCGCGAAAATCAAAGTCGACAAAAATAGGCGTGTGACCTATGTATATGCTCCTTAGACATAGTCGGTCAACCCACAAACACAAACGATGCAAAAAAGTTTGTCGATTTTCGTTAATTTTGACGTAATCGCCATTTTAGTCAGGCCGTAACCCTCGATGCGCGAAAATCAAAGTCGACAAAAATAGGCGTGTGACCTATGTATATGCTCCTTAGACAGAGTCGGTCAACCCACAAACACAAACGATCCAAAAAAGTTTGTCGATTTTCGGTAAATTTGATGTAATCGCCATTTTAGTCGGCCCGTAACCCTCGACGCGCGAAAATCAAAGTCGACAAAAATAGGCGTGTGACCTATGTATATGCTCCTTAGACATAGTCGGTCAACCCACAAACACAAACGATGCAAAAAAGTTTGTCGATTTTCGTTAATTTTGACGTAATCGCCATTTTAGTCGGCCCGTAACCCTCGACGAGCGAAAATCAAAGTCGACAAAAATAGGCGTGTGACCTATGTATATGCTCCTTAGACAGAGTCGGTCAACCCACAAACACAAACGATGCAAAAAAGTTTGTCGATTTTCGTTAATTTTGACGTAATCGCCATTTTAGTCGGCCCGTAACCCTCGACGCGCGAAAATCAAAGTCGACAAAAATAGGCGTGTGACCTATGTATATGCTCCTTAGACATAGTCGGTCAACCCACAAACACAAACGATGCAAAAAAGTTTGTCGATTTTCGGTAAATTTGATGTAATCACCATTTTAGTCGGCCCGTAACCCTCGACGCGCGAAAATCAAAGTCGACAAAAATAGGCGTGTGACCTATGTATATGCTCCTTAGACAGAGTCGGTCAACCCACAAACACAAACGATCCAAAAAAGTTTGTCGATTTTCGGTAAATTTGATGTAATCGCCATTTTAGTCGGCCCGTAACCCTCGACGCGCGAAAATCAAAGTCGACAAAAATAGGCGTGTGACCTATGTATATGCTCCTTAGACATAGTCGGTCAACCCACAAACACAAACGATGCAAAAAAGTTTGTCGATTTTCTTTAATTTTGACGTAATCGCCATTTTAGTCGGCCCGTAACCCTCGACGAGCGAAAATCAAAGTCGACAAAAATAGGCGTGTGACCTATGTATATGCTCCTTAGACAGAGTCGGTCAACCCACAAACACAAACGATGCAAAAAAGTTTGTCGATTTTCGTTAATTTTGACGTAATCGCCATTTTAGTCGGCCCGTAACCCTCGACGCGCGAAAATCAAAGTCGACAAAAATAGGCGGTGACCTATGTATATGCTCCTTAGACATAGTCGGTCAACCCACAAACACAAACGATGCAAAAAAGTTTGTCGATTTTCGTTAATTTTGACGTAATCGCCATTTTAGTCGGCCCGTAACCCTCGACGCGCGAAAATCAAAGTCGACAAAAATAGGCGTGTGACCTATGTATATGCTCCTTAGACATAGTCGGTCAACCCACAAACACAAACGATGCAAAAAAGTTTGTCGATTTTCGTTAATTTTGACGTAATCGCCATTTTAGTCGGCCCGTAACCCTCGACGCGCGAAAATCAAAGTCGACAAAAATAGGCGTGTGACCTATGTATATGCTCCTTAGACATAGTCGGTCAACCCACAAACACAAACGATGCAAAAAAGTTTGTCAATTTTCGTTAATTTTGATGTAATCGCCATTTTAGTCGGCCCGTAACCCTCGACGCGCGAGAATCAAAGTCGACAAAAATAGGCGTGTGACCTATGTATATGCTCCTTAGACATAGTCGGTCAACCCACAAACACAAACGATGCAAAAAAGTTTGTCGATTTTCGTTAATTTTGACGTAATCGCCATTTTAGTCGGCCCGTAACCCTCGACGCGCGAAAATCAAAGTCGACAAAAATAGGCGTGTGACCTATGTATATGCTCCTTAGACATAGTCGGTCAACCCACAAACACAAACGATGCAAAAAAGTTTGTCGATTTTCGGTAAATTTGACGTAATCGCCATTTTAGTCGGCCCGTAACCCTCGACGCGCGAAAATCAAAGTCGACAAAAATAGGCGTGTGACCTATGTATATGCTCCTTAGACAGAGTCGGTCAACCCACAAACACAAACAATGCAAAAAAGTTTGTCGATTTTCGTTAATTTTGATGTAATCGCCATTTTAGTCGGCCCGTAACCCTCGACGCGCGAAAATCAAAGTCGACAAAAATAGGCGGTGACCTATGTATATGCTCCTTAGACATAGTCGGTCAACCCACAAACACAAACGATGCAAAAAAGTTTGTCGATTTTCGTTAATTTTGACGTAATCGCCATTTTAGTCGGCCCGTAACCCTCGACGCGCGAAAATCAAAGTCGACAAAAATAGGCGTGTGACCTATGTATATGCTCCTTAGACATAGTCGGTCAACCCACAAACACAAACGATGCAAAAAGGTTTGTCGATTTTCGGTAATTTTGATGTAATCGCCATTTTAGTCGGCCCGTAACCCTCGACGCGCGAAAATCAAAGTCGACAAAAATAGGCGGTGACCTATGTATATGCTCCTTAGACATAGTCGGTCAACCCACAAACACAAACGATGCAAAAAAGTTTGTCGATTTTTGTTAATTTTGACGTAATCGCCATTTTAGTCGGCCCGTAACCCTCGACGAGCGAAAATCAAAGTCGACAAAAATAGGCGTGTGACCTATGTATATGCTCCTTAGACAGAGTCGGTCAACCCACAAACACAAACGATGCAAAAAAGTTTGTCGATTTTCGTTAATTTTGACGTAATCGCCATTTTAGTCCGCCCGTAATCCTCGACGCGCGAAAATCAAAGTCGACAAAAATAGGCGTGTGACCTATGTATATGCTCCTTAGACATAGTCGGTCAACCCACAAACACAAACGATGCAAAAAAGTTTGTCGATTTTCGGTAAATTTGATGTAATGGCCATTTTAGTCGGCCCGTAACCCTCGACGCGCGAAAATCAAAGTCGACAAAAATAGGCGGTAAACTATGTATATGCTCCTTAGACAGAGTCGGTCAACCCACAAACACAAACAATGCAAAAAAGTTTGTCGATTTTCGGTAATTTTGATGTAATCGCCATTTTAGTCGGCCCGTAACCCTCGACGCGCGAAAATCAAAGTTGACAAAAATAGGCGGTGACCTATGTATATGCTCCTTAGACATAGTCGGTCAACCCACAAACACAAACGATGCAAAAAAGTTTGTCGATTTTCGTTAATTTTGACGTAATCGCCATTTTAGTCGGCCCGTAACCCTCGACGCGCGAAAATCAAAGTCGACAAAAATAGGCGTGTGACCTATGTATATGCTCCTTAGACATAGTCGGTCAACCCACAAACACAAACGATGCAAAAAAGTTTGTCGATTTTCGTTAATTTTGACGTAATCGCCATTTTAGTCAGGCCGTAACCCTCGATGCGCGAAAATCAAAGTCGACAAAAATAGACGTGTGACCTATGTATATGCTCCTTAGACAGAGTCGGTCAACCCACAAACACAAACGATCCAAAAAAGTTTGTCGATTTTCGGTAAATTTGATGTAATCGCCATTTTAGTCGGCCCGTAACCCTCGACGCGCGAAAATCAAAGTCGACAAAAATAGGCGTGTGACCTATGTATATGCTCCTTAGACATAGTCGGTCAACCCACAAACACAAACGATGCAAAAAGGTTTGTCGATTTTCGGTAATTTTGATGTAATCGCCATTTTAGTCGGCCCGTAACCCTCGACGCGCGAAAATCAAAGTCGACAAAAATAGGCGGTGACCTATGTATATGCTCCTTAGACATAGTCGGTCAACCCACAAACACAAACGATGCAAAAAAGTTTGTCGATTTTCGTTAATTTTGACGTAATCGCCATTTTAGTCGGCCCGTAACCCTCGACGCGCGAAAATCAAAGTCGACAAAAATAGGCGTGTGACCTATGTATATGCTCCTTAGACATAGTCGGTCAACCCACAAACACAAACGATGCAAAAAAGTTTGTCGATTTTCTTTAATTTTGACGTAATCGCCATTTTAGTCGGCCCGTAACCCTCGACGCGCGAAAATCAAAGTCGACAAAAATAGGCGTGTGACCTATGTATATGCTCCTTAGACATAGTCGGTCAACCCACAAACACAAACGATGCAAAAAAGTTTGTCAATTTTCGTTAATTTTGATGTAATCGCCATTTTAGTCGGCCCGTAACCCTCGACGCGCGAAAATCAAAGTTGACAAAAATAGGCGGTGACCTATGTATATGCTCCTTAGACATAGTCGGTCAACCCACAAACACAAACGATGCAAAAAAGTTTGTCGATTTTCGTTAATTTTGACGTAATCGCCATTTTAGTCGGCCCGTAACCCTCGACGCGCGAAAATCAAAGTCGACAAAAATAGGCGTGTGACCTATGTATATGCTCCTTAGACATAGTCGGTCAACCCACAAACACAAACGATGCAAAAAAGTTTGTCGATTTTCGTTAATTTTGACGTAATCGCCATTTTAGTCAGGCCGTAACCCTCGATGCGCGAAAATCAAAGTCGACAAAAATAGACGTGTGACCTATGTATATGCTCCTTAGACAGAGTCGGTCAACCCACAAACACAAACGATCCAAAAAAGTTTGTCGATTTTCGGTAAATTTGATGTAATCGCCATTTTAGTCGGCCCGTAACCCTCGACGCGCGAAAATCAAAGTCGACAAAAATAGGCGTGTGACCTATGTATATGCTCCTTAGACAGAGTCGGTCAACCCACAAACACAAACAATGCAAAAAAGTTTGTCGATTTTCGGTAATTTTGATGTAATCGCCATTTTAGTCGGCCCGTAACCCTCGACGCGCGAAAATCAAAGTCGACAAAAATAGGCGGTGACCTATGTATATGCTCCTTAGACATAGTCGGTCAACCCACAAACACAAACGATGCAAAAAAGTTTGTCGATTTTCGTTAATTTTGACGTAATCGCCATTTTAGTCAGGCCGTAACCCTCGATGCGCGAAAATCAAAGTCGACAAAAATAGGCGTGTGACCTATGTATATGCTCCTTAGACAGAGTCGGTCAACCCACAAACACAAACGATCCAAAAAAGTTTGTCGATTTTCGGTAAATTTGATGTAATCGCCATTTTAGTCGGCCCGTAACCCTCGACGCGCGAAAATCAAAGTCGACAAAAATAGGCGTGTGACCTATGTATATGCTCCTTAGACATAGTCGGTCAACCCACAAACACAAACAATGCAAAAAGGTTTGTCGATTTTCGGTAATTTTGATGTAATCGCCATTTTAGTCGGCCCGTAACCCTCGACGCGCGAAAATCAAAGTCGACAAAAATAGGCGGTGACCTATGTATATGCTCCTTAGACATAGTCGGTCAACCCACAAACACAAACGATGCAAAAAAGTTTGTCGATTTTCGTTAATTTTGACGTAATCGCCATTTTAGTCGGCCCGTAACCCTCGACGCGCGAAAATCAAAGTGGACAAAAATAGGCGTGTGACCTATGTATATGCTCCTTAGACATAGTCGGTCAACCCACAAACACAAACGATGCAAAAAAGTTTGTCGATTTTCGTTAATTTTGACGTAATCGCCATTTTAGTCGGCCCGTAACCCTCGACGCACGAAAATCAAAGTCGACAAAAATAGGCGTGTGACCTATGTATATGCTCCTTAGACATAGTCGGTCAACCCACAAACACAAACGATGCAAAAAAGTTTGTCGATTTTCGTTAATTTTGACGTAATCGCCATTTTAGTCGGCCCGTAACCCTCGACGCGCGAAAATCAAAGTGGACAAAAATAGGCGTGTGACCTATGTATATGCTCCTTAGACATAGTCGGTCAACCCACAAACACAAACGATCCAAAAAAGTTTGTCGATTTTCGGTAAATTTGATGTAATCGCCATTTTAGTCGGCCCGTAACCCTCGACGCGCGAAAATCAAAGTCGACAAAAATAGGCGTGTGACCTATGTATATGCTCCTTAGACATAGTCGGTCAACCCACAAACACAAACAATGCAAAAAGGTTTGTCGATTTTCGGTAATTTTGATGTAATCGCCATTTTAGTCGGCCCGTAACCCTCGACGCGCGAAAATCAAAGTCGACAAAAATAGGCGGTGACCTATGTATATGCTCCTTAGACATAGTCGGTCAACCCACAAACACAAACGATGCAAAAAAGTTTGTCGATTTTCGTTAATTTTGACGTAATCGCCATTTTAGTCGGCCCGTAACCCTCGACGCGCGAAAATCAAAGTGGACAAAAATAGGCGTGTGACCTATGTATATGCTCCTTAGACATAGTCGGTCAACCCACAAACACAAACGATGCAAAAAAGTTTGTCGATTTTCGTTAATTTTGACGTAATCGCCATTTTAGTCGGCCCGTAACCCTCGACGCACGAAAATCAAAGTCGACAAAAATAGGCGTGTGACCTATGTATATGCTCCTTAGACATAGTCGGTCAACCCACAAACACAAACGATGCAAAAAAGTTTGTCGATTTTCGTTAATTTTGACGTAATCGCCATTTTAGTCTGGCCGTAACCCTCGATGCGCGAAAATCAAAGTCGACAAAAATAGGCGTGTGACCTATGTATATGCTCCTTAGACATAGTCGGTCAACCCACAAACACAAACGATGCAAAAAAGTTTGTCGATTTTCGTTAATTTTGACGTAATCGCCATTTTAGTCGGCCCGTAACCCTCGACGAGCGAAAATCAAAGTCGACAAAAATAGGCGTGTGACCTATGTATATGCTCCTTAGACAGAGTCGGTCAACCCACAAACACAAACGATGCAAAAAAGTTTGTCGATTTTCGTTAATTTTGACGTAATCGCCATTTTAGTCGGCCCGTAACCCTCGACGCGCGAAAATCAAAGTCGACAAAAATAGGCGGTGACCTATGTATATGCTCCTTAGACATAGTCGGTCAACCCACAAACACAAACGATGCAAAAAAGTTTGTCGATTTTCGTTAATTTTGACGTAATCGCCATTTTAGTCGGCCCGTAACCCTCGACGCGCGAAAATCAAAGTCGACAAAAATAGGCGTGTGACCTATGTATATGCTCCTTAGACAGAGTCGGTCAACCCACAAACACAAACGATGCAAAAAAGTTTGTCGATTTTCGTTAATTTTGACGTAATCGCCATTTTAGTCGGCCCGTAACCCTCGACGCGCGAAAATCAAAGTCGACAAAAATAGGCGTGTGACCTATGTATATGCTCCTTAGACAGAGTCGGTCAACCCACAAACACAAACGATGCAAAAAAGTTTGTCGATTTTCGTTAATTTTGACGTAATCGCCATTTTAGTCGGCCCGTAACCCTCGACGCGCGAAAATCAAAGTCGACAAAAATAGGCGTGTGACCTATGTATATGCTCCTTAGACATAGTCGGTCAACCCACAAACACAAACGATGCAAAAAAGTTTGTCAATTTTCGTTAATTTTGATGTAATCGCCATTTTAGTCGGCCCGTAACCCTCGACGCGCGAGAATCAAAGTCGACAAAAATAGGCGTGTGACCTATGTATATGCTCCTTAGACATAGTCGGTCAACCCACAAACACAAACGATGCAAAAAAGTTTGTCGATTTTCGTTAATTTTGACGTAATCGCCATTTTAGTCGGCCCGTAACCCTCGACGCGCGAAAATCAAAGTCGACAAAAATAGGCGTGTGACCTATGTATATGCTCCTTAGACATAGTCGGTCAACCCACAAACACAAACGATGCAAAAAAGTTTGTCGATTTTCGTTAATTTTGACGTAATCGCCATTTTAGTCAGGCCGTAACCCTCGATGCGCGAAAATCAAAGTCGACAAAAATAGGCGTGTGACCTATGTATATGCTCCTTAGACAGAGTCGGTCAACCCACAAACACAAACGATCCAAAAAAGTTTGTCGATTTTCGGTAAATTTGATGTAATCGCCATTTTAGTCGGCCCGTAACCCTCGACGCGCGAAAATCAAAGTCGACAAAAATAGGCGTGTGACCTATGTATATGCTCCTTAGACATAGTCGGTCAACCCACAAACACAAACGATGCAAAAAAGTTTGTCGATTTTCGTTAATTTTGACGTAATCGCCATTTTAGTCGGCCCGTAACCCTCGACGAGCGAAAATCAAAGTCGACAAAAATAGGCGTGTGACCTATGTATATGCTCCTTAGACAGAGTCGGTCAACCCACAAACACAAACGATGCAAAAAAGTTTGTCGATTTTCGTTAATTTTGACGTAATCGCCATTTTAGTCGGCCCGTAACCCTCGACGCGCGAAAATCAAAGTCGACAAAAATAGGCGTGTGACCTATGTATATGCTCCTTAGACATAGTCGGTCAACCCACAAACACAAACGATGCAAAAAAGTTTGTCGATTTTCGTTAATTTTGACGTAATCGCCATTTTAGTCGGCCCATAACCCTCGACGCGCGAAAATCAAAGTCGACAAAAATAGGCGTGTGACCTATGTATATGCTCCTTAGACATAGTCGGTCAACCCACAAACACAAACGATGCAAAAAAGTTTGTCGATTTTCGTTAATTTTGACGTAATCGCCATTTTAGTCGGCCCGTAACCCTCGACGCGCGAGAATCAAAGTCGACAAACTTAGGCGTGTGACCTATGTATATGCTCCTTAGACATAGTCGGTCAACCCACAAACACAAACGATGCAAAAAAGTTTGTCGATTTTCGTTAATTTTGACGTAATCGCCATTTTAGTCGGCCCGTAACCCTCGACGCGCGAAAATCAAAGTCGACAAAAATAGGCGTGTGACCTATGTATATGCTCCTTAGACAGAGTCGGTCAACCCACAAACACAAACGATGCAAAAAAGTTTGTCGATTTTCGTTAATTTTGACGTAATCGCCATTTTAGTCGGCCCGTAACCCTCGACGCGCGAAAATCAAAGTCGACAAAAATAGGCGTGTGACCTATGTATATGCTCCTTAGACATAGTCGGTCAACCCACAAACACAAACGATGCAAAAAAGTTTGTCAATTTTCGTTAATTTTGATGTAATCGCCATTTTAGTCGGCCCGTAACCCTCGACGCGCGAAAATCAAAGTCGACAAAAATAGGCGTGTGACCTATGTATATGCTCCTTAGACATAGTCGGTCAACCCACAAACACAAACGATGCAAAAAAGTTTGTCGATTTTCGTTAATTTTGACGTAATCGCCATTTTAGTCGGCCCGTAACCCTCGACGCGCGAAAATCAAAGTCGACAAAAATAGGCGTGTGACCTATGTATATGCTCCTTAGACATAGTCGGTCAACCCACAAACACAAACGATGCAAAAAAGTTTGTCGATTTTCGTTAATTTTGACGTAATCGCCATTTTAGTCAGGCCGTAACCCTCGATGCGCGAAAATCAAAGTCGACAAAAATAGGCGTGTGACCTATGTATATGCTCCTTAGACAGAGTCGGTCAACCCACAAACACAAACGATCCAAAAAAGTTTGTCGATTTTCGGTAAATTTGATGTAATCGCCATTTTAGTCGGCCCGTAACCCTCGACGCGCGAAAATCAAAGTCGACAAAAATAGGCGTGTGACCTATGTATATGCTCCTTAGACATAGTCGGTCAACCCACAAACACAAACGATGCAAAAAAGTTTGTCGATTTTCGTTAATTTTGACGTAATCGCCATTTTAGTCGGCCCGTAACCCTCGACGAGCGAAAATCAAAGTCGACAAAAATAGGCGTGTGACCTATGTATATGCTCCTTAGACAGAGTCGGTCAACCCACAAACACAAACGATGCAAAAAAGTTTGTCGATTTTCGTTAATTTTGACGTAATCGCCATTTTAGTCGGCCCGTAACCCTCGACGCGCGAAAATCAAAGTCGACAAAAATAGGCGGTGACCTATGTATATGCTCCTTAGACATAGTCGGTCAACCCACAAACACAAACGATGCAAAAAAGTTTGTCGATTTTCGTTAATTTTGACGTAATCGCCATTTTAGTCAGGCCGTAACCCTCGATGCGCGAAAATCAAAGTCGACAAAAATAGGCGTGTGACCTATGTATATGCTCCTTAGACAGAGTCGGTCAACCCACAAACACAAACGATCCAAAAAAGTTTGTCGATTTTCGGTAAATTTGATGTAATCGCCATTTTAGTCGGCCCGTAACCCTCGACGCGCGAAAATCAAAGTCGACAAAAATAGGCGTGTGACCTATGTATATGCTCCTTAGACATAGTCGGTCAACCCACAAACACAAACGATGCAAAAAAGTTTGTCGATTTTCGTTAATTTTGACGTAATCGCCATTTTAGTCGGCCCGTAACCCTCGACGAGCGAAAATCAAAGTCGACAAAAATAGGCGTGTGACCTATGTATATGCTCCTTAGACAGAGTCGGTCAACCCACAAACACAAACGATGCAAAAAAGTTTGTCGATTTTCGTTAATTTTGACGTAATCGCCATTTTAGTCGGCCCGTAACCCTCGACGCGCGAAAATCAAAGTCGACAAAAATAGGCGGTGACCTATGTATATGCTCCTTAGACATAGTCGGTCAACCCACAAACACAAACGATGCAAAAAAGTTTGTCGATTTTCGTTAATTTTGACGTAATCGCCATTTTAGTCGGCCCGTAACCCTCGACGCGCGAAAATCAAAGTCGACAAAAATAGGCGTGTGACCTATGTATATGCTCCTTAGACATAGTCGGTCAACCCACAAACACAAACGATGCAAAAAAGTTTGTCGATTTTCGTTAATTTTGACGTAATCGCCATTTTAGTCGGCCCGTAACCCTCGACGCGCGAAAATCAAAGTCGACAAAAATAGGCGTGTGACCTATGTATATGCTCCTTAGACATAGTCGGTCAACCCACAAACACAAACGATGCAAAAAAGTTTGTCAATTTTCGTTAATTTTGATGTAATCGCCATTTTAGTCGGCCCGTAACCCTCGACGCGCGAGAATCAAAGTCGACAAAAATAGGCGTGTGACCTATGTATATGCTCCTTAGACATAGTCGGTCAACCCACAAACACAAACGATGCAAAAAAGTTTGTCGATTTTCGTTAATTTTGACGTAATCGCCATTTTAGTCGGCCCGTAACCCTCGACGCGCGAAAATCAAAGTCGACAAAAATAGGCGTGTGACCTATGTATATGCTCCTTAGACATAGTCGGTCAACCTACAAACACAAACGATGCAAAAAAGTTTGTCGATTTTCGGTAAATTTGATGTAATCACCATTTTAGTCGGCCCGTAACCCTCGACGCGCGAAAATCAAAGTCGACAAAAATAGGCGTGTGACCTATGTATATGCTCCTTAGACAGAGTCGGTCAACCCACAAACACAAACGATCCAAAAAAGTTTGTCGATTTTCGGTAAATTTGATGTAATCGCCATTTTAGTCGGCCCGTAACCCTCGACGCGCGAAAATCAAAGTCGACAAAAATAGGCGTGTGACCTATGTATATGCTCCTTAGACAGAGTCGGTCAACCCACAAACACAAACGATGCAAAAAAGTTTGTCGATTTTCGTTAATTTTGACGTAATCGCCATTTTAGTCGGCCCGTAACCCTCGACGAGCGAAAATCAAAGTCGACAAAAATAGGCGTGTGACCTATGTATATGCTCCTTAGACAGAGTCGGTCAACCCACAAACACAAACGATGCAAAAAAGTTTGTCGATTTTCGTTAATTTTGACGTAATCGCCATTTTAGTCGGCCCGTAACCCTCGACGCGCGAAAATCAAAGTCGACAAAAATAGGCGGTGACCTATGTATATGCTCCTTAGACATAGTCGGTCAACCCACAAACACAAACGATGCAAAAAAGTTTGTCGATTTTCGTTAATTTTGACGTAATCGCCATTTTAGTCGGCCCGTAACCCTCGACGCGCGAAAATCAAAGTCGACAAAAATAGGCGTGTGACCTATGTATATGCTCCTTAGACATAGTCGGTCAACCCACAAACACAAACGATGCAAAAAAGTTTGTCGATTTTCGTTAATTTTGACGTAATCGCCATTTTAGTCGGCCCGTAACCCTCGACGCGCGAAAATCAAAGTCGACAAAAATAGGCGTGTGACCTATGTATATGCTCCTTAGACATAGTCGGTCAACCCACAAACACAAACGATGCAAAAAAGTTTGTCAATTTTCGTTAATTTTGATGTAATCGCCATTTTAGTCGGCCCGTAACCCTCGACGCGCGAGAATCAAAGTCGACAAAAATAGGCGTGTGACCTATGTATATGCTCCTTAGACATAGTCGGTCAACCCACAAACACAAACGATGCAAAAAAGTTTGTCGATTTTCGTTAATTTTGACGTAATCGCCATTTTAGTCGGCCCGTAACCCTCGACGCGCGAAAATCAAAGTCGACAAAAATAGGCGTGTGACCTATGTATATGCTCCTTAGACATAGTCGGTCAACCCACAAACACAAACGATGCAAAAAAGTTTGTCGATTTTCGGTAAATTTGATGTAATCGCCATTTTAGTCGGCCCGTAACCCTCGACGCGCGAAAATCAAAGTCGACAAAAATAGGCGTGTGACCTATGTATATGCTCCTTAGACAGAGTCGGTCAACCCACAAACACAAACGATCCAAAAAAGTTTGTCGATTTTCGGTAAATTTGATGTAATCGCCATTTTAGTCGGCCCGTAACCCTCGACGCGCGAAAATCAAAGTCGACAAAAATAGGCGTGTGACCTATGTATATGCTCCTTAGACATAGTCGGTCAACCCACAAACACAAACGATGCAAAAAAGTTTGTCGATTTTCGTTAATTTTGACGTAATCGCCATTTTAGTCGGCCCGTAACCCTCGACGAGCGAAAATCAAAGTGGACAAAAATAGGCGTGTGACCTATGTATATGCTCCTTAGACATAGTCGGTCAACCCACAAACACAAACGATGCAAAAAAGTTTGTCGATTTTCGTTAATTTTGACGTAATCGCCATTTTAGTCGGCCCGTAACCCTCGACGCACGAAAATCAAAGTCGACAAAAATAGGCGTGTGACCTATGTATATGCTCCTTAGACATAGTCGGTCAACCCACAAACACAAACGATGCAAAAAAGTTTGTCGATTTTCGTTAATTTTGACGTAATCGCCATTTTAGTCAGGCCGTAACCCTCGATGCGCGAAAATCAAAGTCGACAAAAATAGGCGTGTGACCTATGTATATGCTCCTTAGACAGAGTCGGTCAACCCACAAACACAAACGATCCAAAAAAGTTTGTCGATTTTCGGTAAATTTGATGTAATCGCCATTTTAGTCGGCCCGTAACCCTCGACGCGCGAAAATCAAAGTCGACAAAAATAGGCGTGTGACCTATGTATATGCTCCTTAGACATAGTCGGTCAACCCACAAACACAAACGATGCAAAATTGTTTGTCGATTTTCGGTAATTTTGTCGTAATCGCCATTTTAGTCGGCCCGTAACCCTCGACGAGCGAAAATCAAAGTCGACAAAAATAGGCGTGTGACCTATGTATATGCTCCTTAGACAGAGTCGGTCAACCCACAAACACAAACGATGCAAAAAAGTTTGTCGATTTTCGTTAATTTTGACGTAATCGCCATTTTAGTCGGCCCGTAACCCTCGACGCGCGAAAATCAAAGTCGACAAAAATAGGCGGTGACCTATGTATATGCTCCTTAGACATAGTCGGTCAACCCACAAACACAAACGATGCAAAAAAGTTTGTCGATTTTCGTTAATTTTGACGTAATCGCCATTTTAGTCGGCCCGTAACCCTCGACGCGCGAAAATCAAAGTCGACAAAAATAGGCGTGTGACCTATGTATATGCGCCTTAGACAGAGTCGGTCAACCCACAAACACAAACGATGCAAAAAAGTTTGTCGATTTTCGTTAATTTTGACGTAATCGCCATTTTAGTCGGCCCGTAACCCTCGACGCGCGAAAATCAAAGTCGACAAAAATAGGCGTGTGACCTATGTATATGCTCCTTAGACATAGTCGGTCAACCCACAAACACAAACGATGCAAAAAAGTTTGTCAATTTTCGTTAATTTTGATGTAATCGCCATTTTAGTCGGCCCGTAACCCTCGACGCGCGAGAATCAAAGTCGACAAAAATAGGCGTGTGACCTATGTATATGCTCCTTAGACATAGTCGGTCAACCCACAAACACATACGATGCAAAAAAGTTTGTCGATTTTCGTTAATTTTGACGTAATCGCCATTTTAGTCGGCCCGTAACCCTCGACGCGCGAAAATCAAAGTCGACAAAAATAGGCGTGTGACCTATGTATATGCTCCTTAGACATAGTCGGTCAACCCACAAACACAAACGATGCAAAAAAGTTTGTCGATTTTCGTTAATTTTGACGTAATCGCCATTTTAGTCAGGCCGTAACCCTCGATGCGCGAAAACCAAAGTCGACAAAAATAGGCGTGTGACCTATGTATATGCTCCTTAGACAGAGTCGGTCAACCCACAAACACAAACGATCCAAAAAAGTTTGTCGATTTTCGGTAAATTTGATGTAATCGCCATTTTAGTCGGCCCGTAACCCTCGACGCGCGAAAATCAAAGTCGACAAAAATAGGCGTGTGACCTATGTATATGCTCCTTAGACATAGTCGGTCAACCCACAAACACAAACGATGCAAAAAAGTTTGTCGATTTTCGTTAATTTTGACGTAATCGCCATTTTAGTCGGCCCGTAACCCTCGACGAGCGAAAATCAAAGTCGACAAAAATAGGCGTGTGACCTATGTATATGCTCCTTAGACAGAGTCGGTCAACCCACAAACACAAACGATGCAAAAAAGTTTGTCGATTTTCGTTAATTTTGACGTAATCGCCATTTTAGTCGGCCCGTAACCCTCGACGCGCGAGAATCAAAGTCGACAAAAATAGGCGTGTGACCTATGTATATGCTCCTTAGACAGAGTCGGTCAACCCACAAACACAAACGATGCAAAAAAGTTTGTCGATTTTCGTTAATTTTGACGTAATCGCCATTTTAGTCGGCCCGTAACCCTCGACGCGCGAAAATCAAAGTCGACAAAAATAGGCGGTGACCTATGTATATGCTCCTTAGACATAGTCGGTCAACCCACAAACACAAACGATGCAAAAAAGTTTGTCGATTTTCGTTAATTTTGACGTAATCGCCATTTTAGTCGGCCCGTAACCCTCGACGCGCGAAAATCAAAGTCGACAAAAATAGGCGTGTGACCTATGTATATGCTCCTTAGACAGAGTCGGTCAACCCACAAACACAAACAATGCAAAAAAGTTTGTCGATTTTCGGTAATTTTGATGTAATCGCCATTTTAGTCGGCCCGTAACCCTCGACGCGCAAAAATCAAAGTCGACAAAAATAGGCGGTGACCTATGTATATGCTCCTTAGACATAGTCGGTCAACCCACAAACACAAACAATGCAAAAAAGTTTGTCGATTTTCGGTAATTTTGACGTAATCGCCATTTTAGTCGGCCCGTAACCCTCGACGCGCAAAAATCAAAGTCGACAAAAATAGGCGTGTGACCTATGTATATGCTCCTTAGACAGAGTCGGTCAACCCACAAACACAAACAATGCAAAAAAGTTTGTCGATTTTCGTTAATTTTGACGTAATCGCCATTTTAGTCGGCCCGTAACCTTCATCGCGCAAAAATCAAAGTCGACAAAAATAGGCGTGTGACCTATGTATATGCTCCTTAGACATAATCGGTCAACCCACAAACACAAACGATGCAAACAAGTTTGTCGATTTTCGTTAATTTTGACGTAATCGCCATTTTAGTCGGCCCGTAACCCTCGACGCGCGAAAATCAAAGTCGACAAAAATAGGCGTGTGACCTATGTATATGCTCCTTAGACAGAGTCGGTCAACCCACAAACACAAACGATGCAAAAAAGTTTGTCGATTTTCGGTAATTTTGACGTAATCGCCATTTTAGTCGGCCCGTAACCCTCGACGCGCAAAAATCAAAGTCGACAAAAATAGGCGTGTGACCTATGTATATGTTCCTTAGACAGAGTCGGTCAACCCACAAACACAAACGATGCAAAAAAGTTTGTCGATTTTCGTTAATTTTGACGTAATCGCCATTTTAGTCGGCCCGTAACCCTCGACGCGCGAAAATCAAAGTCGACAAAAATAGGCGTGTGACCTATGTATATGCTCCTTAGACATAGTCGGTCAACCCACAACCACAAACGATGCAAACAAGTTTGTCGATTTTCGTTAATTTTGACGTAATCGCCATTTTAGTCGGCCCGTAACCCTCGACGCGCAAAAATCAAAGTCGACAAAAATAGGCGTGTGACCTATGTATATGCTCCTTTGACAGAGTCGGTCAACCCACAAACACAAACGATGCAAAAAAGTTTGTCGATTTTCGTTAATTTTGACGTAATCGCCATTTTAGTCGGCCCGTAACCCTTGACGCGCGAAAATCAAAGTCGACAAAAATAGGCGTGTGACCTATGTATATGCTCCTTAGACATAGTCGGTCAACCCACAACCACAAACGATGCAAAAAAGTTTGTCGATTTTCGTTAATTTTGACGTAATCGCCATTTTAGTCAGGCCGTAACCCTCGATGCGCGAAAATCAAAGTCGACAAAAATAGGCGTGTGACCTATGTATATGCTCCTTAGACAGAGTCGGTCAACCCACAAACACAAACGATCCAAAAAAGTTTGTCGATTTTCGGTAAATTTGATGTAATCGCCATTTTAGTCGGCCCGTAACCCTCGACGCGCGAAAATCAAAGTCGACAAAAATAGGCGTGTGACCTATGTATATGCTCCTTAGACATAGTCGGTCAACCCACAAACACAAACAATGCAAAAAGGTTTGTCGATTTTCGGTAATTTTGATGTAATCGCCATTTTAGTCGGCCCGTAACCCTCGACGCGCGAAAATCAAAGTCGACAAAAATAGGCGGTGACCTATGTATATGCTCCTTAGACATAGTCGGTCAACCCACAAACACAAACGATGCAAAAAAGTTTGTCGATTTTCGTTAATTTTGACGTAATCGCCATTTTAGTCGGCCCGTAACCCTCGACGCGCGAAAATCAAAGTGGACAAAAATAGGCGTGTGACCTATGTATATGCTCCTTAGACATAGTCGGTCAACCCACAAACACAAACGATGCAAAAAAGTTTGTCGATTTTCGTTAATTTTGACGTAATCGCCATTTTAGTCGGCCCGTAACCCTCGACGCGCGAAAATCAAAGTCGACAAAAATAGGCGTGTGACCTATGTATATGCTCCTTAGACATAGTCGGTCAACCCACAAACACAAACGATGCAAAAAAGTTTGTCGATTTTCGTTAATTTTGACGTAATCGCCATTTTAGTCAGGCCGTAACCCTCGATGCGCGAAAATCAAAGTCGACAAAAATAGGCGTGTGACCTATGTATATGCTCCTTAGACAGAGTCGGTCAACCCACAAACACAAACGATCCAAAAAAGTTTGTCGATTTTCGGTAAATTTGATGTAATCGCCATTTTAGTCGGCCCGTAACCCTCGACGCGCGAAAATCAAAGTCGACAAAAATAGGCGTGTGACCTATGTATATGCTCCTTAGACATAGTCGGTCAACCCACAAACACAAACAAGCCAAAAAGGTTTGTCGATTTTCGGTAATTTTGATGTAATCGCCATTTTAGTCGGCCCGTAACCCTCGACGCGCGAAAATCAAAGTCGACAAAAATAGGCGGTGACCTATGTATATGCTCCTTAGACATAGTCGGTCAACCCACAAACACAAACGATGCAAAAAAGTTTGTCGATTTTCGTTAATTTTGACGTAATCGCCATTTTAGTCGGCCCGTAACCCTCGACGCGCGAAAATCAAAGTCGACAAAAATAGGCGTGTGACCTATGTATATGCTCCTTAGACATAGTCGGTCAACCCACAAACACAAACGATGCAAAAAAGTTTGTCGATTTTCGTTAATTTTGACGTAATCGCCATTTTAGTCGGCCCGTAACCCTCGACGCGCGAAAATCAAAGTCGACAAAAATAGGCGTGTGACCTATGTATATGCTCCTTAGACATAGTCGGTCAACCCACAAACACAAACGATGCAAAAAAGTTTGTCAATTTTCGTTATTTTTGATGTAATCGCCATTTTAGTCGGCCCGTAACCCTCGACGCGCGAGAATCAAAGTCGACAAAAATAGGCGTGTGACCTATGTATATGCTCCTTAGACATAGTCGGTCAACCCACAAACACAAACGATGCAAAAAAGTTTGTCGATTTTCGTTAATTTTGACGTAATCGCCATTTTAGTCGGCCCGTAACCCTCGACGCGCGAAAATCAAAGTCGACAAAAATAGGCGTGTGACCTATGTATATGCTCCTTAGACATAGTCGGTCAACCCACAAACACAAACGATGCAAAAAAGTTTGTCGATTTTCGGTAAATTTGATGTAATCGCCATTTTAGTCGGCCCGTAACCCTCGACGCGCGAAAATCAAAGTCGACAAAAATAGGCGTGTGACCTATGTATATGCTCCTTAGACAGAGTCGGTCAACCCACAAACACAAACAATGCAAAAAAGTTTGTCGATTTTCGGTAATTTTGATGTAATCGCCATTTTAGTCGGCCCGTAACCCTCGACGCGCGAAAATCAAAGTCGACAAAAATTGGCGGTGACCTATGTATATGCTCCTTAGACATAGTCGGTCAACCCACAAACACAAACGATGCAAAAAAGTTTGTCGATTTTCGTTAATTTTGACGTAATCGCCATTTTAGTCAGGCCGTAACCCTCGATGCGCGAAAATCAAAGTCGACAAAAATAGGCGTGTGACCTATGTATATGCTCCTTAGACATAGTCGGTCAACCCACAAACACAAACGATCCAAAAAAGTTTGTCGATTTTCGGTAAATTTGATGTAATCGCCATTTTAGTCGGCCCGTAACCCTCGACGCGCGAAAATCAAAGTCGACAAAAATAGGCGTGTGACCTATGTATATGCTCCTTAGACATAGTCGGTCAACCCACAAACACAAACAATGCAAAAAGGTTTGTCGATTTTCGGTAATTTTGATGTAATCGCCATTTTAGTCGGCCCGTAACCCTCGACGCGCGAAAATCAAAGTCGACAAAAATAGG
Source organism: Phorcus lineatus (assembly GCA_921293015.1). NCBI lineage: Eukaryota > Metazoa > Mollusca > Gastropoda > Trochida > Trochidae > Phorcus > Phorcus lineatus. The sequence goes on along the minus strand of OV121090.1, from coordinate 49,464,927 downwards.
CGGTGACCTATGTATATGCTCCTTAGACATAGTCGGTCAACCCACAAACACAAACGATGCAAAAAAGTTTGTCGATTTTCGTTAATTTTGACGTAATCGCCATTTTAGTCGGCCCGTAACCCTCGACGCGCGAAAATCAAAGTGGACAAAAATAGGCGTGTGACCTATGTATATGCTCCTTAGACATAGTCGGTCAACCCACAAACACAAACGATGCAAAAAAGTTTGTCGATTTTCGTTAATTTTGACGTAATCGCCATTTTAGTCGGCCCGTAACCCTCGACGCGCGAAAATCAAAGTCGACAAAAATAGGCGTGTGACCTATGTATATGCTCCTTAGACATAGTCGGTCAACCCACAAACACAAACGATGCAAAAAAGTTTGTCGATTTTCGTTAATTTTGACGTAATCGCCATTTTAGTCAGGCCGTAACCCTCGATGCGCGAAAATCAAAGTCGACAAAAATAGGCGTGTGACCTATGTATATGCTCCTTAGACAGAGTCGGTCAACCCACAAACACAAACGATCCAAAAAAGTTTGTCGATTTTCGGTAAATTTGATGTAATCGCCATTTTAGTCGGCCCGTAACCCTCGACGCACGAAAATCAAAGTCGACAAAAATAGGCGTGTGACCTATGTATATGCTCCTTAGACATAGTCGGTCAACCCACAAACACAAACAATGCAAAAAGGTTTGTCGATTTTCGGTAATTTTGATGTAATCGCCATTTTAGTCGGCCCGTAACCCTCGACGCGCGAAAATCAAAGTCGACAAAAATAGGCGGTGACCTATGTATATGCTCCTTAGACATAGTCGGTCAACCCACAAACACAAACGATGCAAAAAAGTTTGTCGATTTTCGTTAATTTTGACGTAATCGCCATTTTAGTCGGCCCGTAACCCTCGACGCGCGAAAATCAAAGTCGACAAAAATAGGCGTGTGACCTATGTATATGCTCCTTAGACATAGTCGGTCAACCCACAAACACAAACGATGCAAAAAAGTTTGTCGATTTTCGTTAATTTTGACGTAATCGCCATTTTAGTCGGCCCGTAACCCTCGACGCGCGAAAATCAAAGTCGACAAAAATAGGCGTGTGACCTATGTATATGCTCCTTAGACAGAGTCGGTCAACCCACAAACACAAACGATGCAAAAAAGTTTGTCGATTTTCGGTAATTTTGACGTAATCGCCATTTTAGTCGGCCCGTAACCCTCGACGCGCAAAAATCAAAGTCGACAAAAATAGGCGTGTGACCTATGTATATGTTCCTTAGACAGAGTCGGTCAACCCACAAACACAAACGATGCAAAAAAGTTTGTCGATTTTCGTTAATTTTGACGTAATCGCCATTTTAGTCGGCCCGTAACCCTCGACGCGCGAAAATCAAAGTCGACAAAAATAGGCGTGTGACCTATGTATATGCTCCTTAGACATAGTCGGTCAACCCACAACCACAAACGATGCAAACAAGTTTGTCGATTTTCGTTAATTTTGACGTAATCGCCATTTTAGTCGGCCCGTAACCCTCGACGCGCAAAAATCAAAGTCGACAAAAATAGGCGTGTGACCTATGTATATGCTCCTTTGACAGAGTCGGTCAACCCACAAACACAAACGATGCAAAAAAGTTTGTCGATTTTCGTTAATTTTGACGTAATCGCCATTTTAGTCGGCCCGTAACCCTTGACGCGCGAAAATCAAAGTCGACAAAAATAGGCGTGTGACCTATGTATATGCTCCTTAGACATAGTCGGTCAACCCACAACCACAAACGATGCAAAAAAGTTTGTCGATTTTCGCTAATTTTGACGTAATCGCCATTTTAGTCAGGCCGTAACCCTCGATGCGCGAAAATCAAAGTCGACAAAAATAGGCGTGTGACCTATGTATATGCTCCTTAGACAGAGTCGGTCAACCCACAAACACAAACGATCCAAAAAAGTTTGTCGATTTTCGGTAAATTTGATGTAATCGCCATTTTAGTCGGCCCGTAACCCTCGACGCGCGAAAATCAAAGTCGACAAAAATAGGCGTGTGACCTATGTATATGCTCCTTAGACATAGTCGGTCAACCCACAAACACAAACAATGCAAAAAGGTTTGTCGATTTTCGGTAATTTTGATGTAATCGCCATTTTAGTCGGCCCGTAACCCTCGACGCGCGAAAATCAAAGTCGACAAAAATAGGCGGTGACCTATGTATATGCTCCTTAGACATAGTCGGTCAACCCACAAACACAAACGATGCAAAAAAGTTTGTCGATTTTCGTTAATTTTGACGTAATCGCCATTTTAGTCGGCCCGTAACCCTCGACGCGCGAAAATCAAAGTCGACAAAAATAGGCGTGTGACATATGTATATGCTCCTTAGACATAGTCGGTCAACCCACAAACACAAATGATGCAAAAAAGTTTGTCGATTTTCGTTAATTTTGACGTAATCGCCATTTTAGTCAGGCCGTAACCCTCGATGCGCGAAAATCAAAGTCGACAAAAATAGGCGTGTGACCTATGTATATGCTCCTTAGACAGAGTCGGTCAACCCACAAACACAAACGATCCAAAAAAGTTTGTCGATTTTCGGTAAATTTGATGTAATCGCCATTTTAGTCGGCCCGTAACCCTCGACGCGCGAAAATCAAAGTCGACAAAAATAGGCGTGTGACCTATGTATATGCTCCTTAGACATAGTCGGTCAACCCACAAACACAAACAAGCCAAAAAGGTTTGTCGATTTTCGGTAATTTTGATGTAATCGCCATTTTAGTCGGCCCGTAACCCTCGACGCGCGAAAATCAAAGTCGACAAAAATAGGCGGTGACCTATGTATATGCTCCTTAGACATAGTCGGTCAACCCACAAACACAAACGATGCAAAAAAGTTTGTCGATTTTCGTTAATGTTGACGTAATCGCCATTTTAGTCGGCCCGTAACCCTCGACGCGCGAAAATCAAAGTCGACAAAAATAGGCGTGTGACCTATGTATATGCTCCTTAGACATAGTCGGTCAACCCACAAACACAAACGATGCAAAAAAGTTTGTCGATTTTCGTTAATTTTGACGTAATCGCCATTTTAGTCGGCCCGTAACCCTCGACGCGCGAAAATCAAAGTCGACAAAAATAGGCGTGTGACCTATGTATATGCTCCTTAGACATAGTCGGTCAACCCACAAACACAAACGATGCAAAAAAGTTTGTCAATTTTCGTTATTTTTTATGTAATCGCCATTTTAGTCGGCCCGTAACCCTCGACGCGCGAGAATCAAAGTCGACAAAAATAGGCGTGTGACCTATGTATATGCTCCTTAGACATAGTCGGTCAACCCACAAACACAAACGATGCAAAAAAGTTTGTCGATTTTCGTTAATTTTGACGTAATCGCCATTTTAGTCGGCCCGTAACCCTCGACGCGCGAAAATCAAAGTCGACAAAAATAGGCGTGTGACCTATGTATATGCTCCTTAGACATAGTCGGTCAACCCACAAACACAAACGATGCAAAAAAGTTTGTCGATTTTCGGTAAATTTGATGTAATCGCCATTTTAGTCGGCCCGTAACCCTCGACGCGCAAAAATCAAAGTCGACAAAAATAGGCGTGTGACCTATGTATATGTTCCTTAGACAGAGTCGGTCAACCCACAAACACAAACGATGCAAAAAAGTTTGTCGATTTTCGTTAATTTTGACGTAATCGCCATTTTAGTCGGCCCGTAACCCTCGACGCGCGAAAATCAAAGTCGACAAAAATAGGCGTGTGACCTATGTATATGCTCCTTAGACATAGTCGGTCAACCCACAACCACAAACGATGCAAACAAGTTTGTCGATTTTCGTTAATTTTGACGTAATCGCCATTTTAGTCGGCCCGTAACCCTCGACGCGCAAAAATCAAAGTCGACAAAAATAGGCGTGTGACCTATGTATATGCTCCTTTGACAGAGTCGGTCAACCCACAAACACAAACGATGCAAAAAAGTTTGTCGATTTTCGTTAATTTTGACGTAATCGCCATTTTAGTCGGCCCGTAACCCTTGACGCGCGAAAATCAAAGTCGACAAAAATAGGCGTGTGACCTATGTATATGCTCCTTAGACATAGTCGGTCAACCCACAACCACAAACGATGCAAAAAAGTTTGTCGATTTTCGTTAATTTTGACGTAATCGCCATTTTAGTCAGGCCGTAACCCTCGATGCGCGAAAATCAAAGTCGACAAAAATAGGCGTGTGACCTATGTATATGCTCCTTAGACAGAGTCGGTCAACCCACAAACACAAACGATCCAAAAAAGTTTGTCGATTTTCGGTAAATTTGATGTAATCGCCATTTTAGTCGGCCCGTAACCCTCGACGCGCGAAAATCAAAGTCGACAAAAATAGGCGTGTGACCTATGTATATGCTCCTTAGACATAGTCGGTCAACCCACAAACACAAACAATGCAAAAAGGTTTGTCGATTTTCGGTAATTTTGATGTAATCGCCATTTTAGTCGGCCCGTAACCCTCGACGCGCGAAAATCAAAGTCGACAAAAATAGGCGGTGACCTATGTATATGCTCCTTAGACATAGTCGGTCAACCCACAAACACAAACGATGCAAAAAAGTTTGTCGATTTTCGTTAATTTTGACGTAATCGCCATTTTAGTCGGCCCGTAACCCTCGACGCGCGAAAATCAAAGTGGACAAAAATAGGCGTGTGACCTATGTATATGCTCCTTAGACATAGTCGGTCAACCCACAAACACAAACGATGCAAAAAAGTTTGTCGATTTTCGTTAATTTTGACGTAATCGCCATTTTAGTCGGCCCGTAACCCTCGACGCGCGAAAATCAAAGTCGACAAAAATAGGCGTGTGACATATGTATATGCTCCTTAGACATAGTCGGTCAACCCACAAACACAAACGATGCAAAAAAGTTTGTCGATTTTCGTTAATTTTGACGTAATCGCCATTTTAGTCAGGCCGTAACCCTCGATGCGCGAAAATCAAAGTCGACAAAAATAGGCGTGTGACCTATGTATATGCTCCTTAGACAGAGTCGGTCAACCCACAAACACAAACGATCCAAAAAAGTTTGTCGATTTTCGGTAAATTTGATGTAATCGCCATTTTAGTCGGCCCGTAACCCTCGACGCGCGAAAATCAAAGTCGACAAAAATAGGCGTGTGACCTATGTATATGCTCCTTAGACATAGTCGGTCAACCCACAAACACAAACAAGCCAAAAAGGTTTGTCGATTTTCGGTAATTTTGATGTAATCGCCATTTTAGTCGGCCCGTAACCCTCGACGCGCGAAAATCAAAGTCGACAAAAATAGGCGGTGACCTATGTATATGCTCCTTAGACATAGTCGGTCAACCCACAAACACAAACGATGCAAAAAAGTTTGTCGATTTTCGTTAATGTTGACGTAATCGCCATTTTAGTCGGCCCGTAACCCTCGACGCGCGAAAATCAAAGTCGACAAAAATAGGCGTGTGACCTATGTATATGCTCCTTAGACATAGTCGGTCAACCCACAAACACAAACGATGCAAAAAAGTTTGTCGATTTTCGTTAATTTTGACGTAATCGCCATTTTAGTCGGCCCGTAACCCTCGACGCGCGAAAATCAAAGTCGACAAAAATAGGCGTGTGACCTATGTATATGCTCCTTAGACATAGTCGGTCAACCCACAAACACAAACGATGCAAAAAAGTTTGTCAATTTTCGTTATTTTTGATGTAATCGCCATTTTAGTCGGCCCGTAACCCTCGACGCGCGAGAATCAAAGTCGACAAAAATAGGCGTGTGACCTATGTATATGCTCCTTAGACATAGTCGGTCAACCCACAAACACAAACGATGCAAAAAAGTTTGTCGATTTTCGTTAATTTTGACGTAATCGCCATTTTAGTCGGCCCGTAACCCTCGACGCGCGAAAATCAAAGTCGACAAAAATAGGCGTGTGACCTATGTATATGCTCCTTAGACATAGTCGGTCAACCCACAAACACAAACGATGCAAAAAAATTTGTCGATTTTCGGTAAATTTGATGTAATCGCCATTTTAGTCGGCCCGTAACCCTCGACGCGCGAAAATCAAAGTCGACAAAAATAGGCGTGTGACCTATGTATATGCTCCTTAGACAGAGTCGGTCAACCCACAAACACAAACAATGCAAAAAAGTTTGTCGATTTTCGGTAATTTTGATGTAATCGCCATTTTAGTCGGCCCGTAACCCTCGACGCGCGAAAATCAAAGTCGACAAAAATAGGCGGTGACCTATGTATATGCTCCTTAGACATAGTCGGTCAACCCACAAACACAAACGATGCAAAAAAGTTTGTCGATTTTCGTTAATTTTGACGTAATCGCCATTTTAGTCAGGCCGTAACCCTCGATGCGCGAAAATCAAAGTCGACAAAAATAGGCGTGTGACCTATGTATATGCTCCTTAGACAGAGTCGGTCAATCCACAAACACAAACGATCCAAAAAAGTTTGTCAATTTTCGGTAAATTTGATGTAATCGCCATTTTAGTCGGCCCGTAACCCTCGACGCGCGAAAATCAAAGTCGACAAAAATAGGCGTGTGACCTATGTATATGCTCCTTAGACATAGTCGGTCAACCCACAAACACAAACAATGCAAAAAGGTTTGTCGATTTTCGGTAATTTTGATGTAATCGCCATTTTAGTCGGCCCGTAACCCTCGACGCGCGAAAATCAAAGTCGACAAAAATAGGCGGTGACCTATGTATATGCTCCTTAGACATAGTCGGTCAACCCACAAACACAAACGATGCAAAAAAGTTTGTCGATTTTCGTTAATTTTGACGTAATCGCCATTTTAGTCGGCCCGTAACCCTCGACGCGCGAAAATCAAAGTGGACAAAAATAGGCGTGTGACCTATGTATATGCTCCTTAGACATAGTCGGTCAACCCACAAACACAAACGATGCAAAAAAGTTTGTCGATTTTCGTTAATTTTGACGTAATCGCCATTTTAGTCGGCCCGTAACCCTCGACGCACGAAAATCAAAGTCGACAAAAATAGGCGTGTGACCTATGTATATGCTCCTTAGACATAGTCGGTCAACCCACAAACACAAACGATGCAAAAAAGTTTGTCGATTTTCGTTATTTTTGATGTAATCGCCATTTTAGTCGGCCCGTAACCCTCGACGCGCGAGAATCAAAGTCGACAAAAATAGGCGTGTGACCTATGTATATGCTCCTTAGACATAGTCGGTCAACCCACAAACACAAACGATGCAAAAAAGTTTGTCGATTTTCGTTAATTTTGACGTAATCGCCATTTTAGTCGGCCCGTAACCCTCGACGCACGAAAATCAAAGTCGACAAAAATAGGCGTGTGACCTATGTATATGCTCCTTAGACATAGTCGGTCAACCCACAAACACAAACGATGCAAAAAAATTTGTCGATTTTCGGTAAATTTGATGTAATCGCCATTTTAGTCGGCCCGTAACCCTCGACGCGCGAAAATCAAAGTCGACAAAAATAGGCGTGTGACCTATGTATATGCTCCTTAGACAGAGTCGGTCAACCCACAAACACAAACAATGCAAAAAAGTTTGTCGATTTTCGGTAATTTTGATGTAATCGCCATTTTAGTCGGCCCGTAACCCTCGACGCGCGAAAATCAAAGTCGACAAAAATAGGCGGTGACCTATGTATATGCTCCTTAGACATAGTCGGTCAACCCACAAACACAAACGATGCAAAAAAGTTTGTCGATTTTCGTTAATTTTGACGTAATCGCCATTTTAGTCAGGCCGTAACCCTCGATGCGCGAAAATCAAAGTCGACAAAAATAGGCGTGTGACCTATGTATATGCTCCTTAGACAGAGTCGGTCAACCCACAAACACAAACGATGCAAAAAAGTTTGTCGATTTTCGTTAATTTTGACGTAATCGCCATTTTAGTCGGCCCGTAACCCTCGACGCGCGAAAATCAAAGTCGACAAAAATAGGCGGTGACCTATGTATATGCTCCTTAGACATAGTCGGTCAACCCACAAACACAAACGATGCAAAAAAGTTTGTCGATTTTCGTTAATTTTGATGTAATCGCCATTTTAGTCGGCCCGTAACCCTCGACGCGCGAAAATCAAAGTCGACAAAAATAGGCGGTGACCTATGTATATGCTCCTTAGACATAGTCGGTCAACCCACAAACACAAACGATGCAAAAAAGTTTGTCGATTTTCGTTAATTTTGACGTAATCGCCATTTTAGTCGGCCCGTAACCCTCGACGCGCGAAAATCAAAGTGGACAAAAATAGGCGTGTGACCTATGTATATGCTCCTTAGACATAGTCGGTCAACCCACAAACACAAACGATGCAAAAAAGTTTGTCGATTTTCGTTAATTTTGACGTAATCGCCATTTTAGTCGGCCCGTAACCCTCGACGCACGAAAATCAAAGTCGACAAAAATAGGCGTGTGACCTATGTATATGCTCCTTAGACATAGTCGGTCAACCCACAAACACAAACGATGCAAAAAAGTTTGTCGATTTTCGTTAATTTTGACGTAATCGCCATTTTAGTCAGGCCGTAACCCTCGATGCGCGAAAATCAAAGTCGACAAAAATAGGCGTGTGACCTATGTATATGCTCCTTAGACAGAGTCGGTCAACCCACAAACACAAACGATCCAAAAAAGTTTGTCGATTTTCGGTAAATTTGATGTAATCGCCATTTTAGTCGGCCCGTAACCCTCGACGCGCGAAAATCAAAGTCGACAAAAATAGGCGTGTGACCTATGTATATGCTCCTTAGACATAGTCGGTCAACCCACAAACACAAACGATGCAAAAAAGTTTGTCGATTTTCGTTAATTTTGACGTAATCGCCATTTTAGTCGGCCCGTAACCCTCGACGAGCGAAAATCAAAGTCGACAAAAATAGGCGTGTGACCTATGTATATGCTCCTTAGACAGAGTCGGTCAACCCACAAACACAAACGATGCAAAAAAGTTTGTCGATTTTCGTTAATTTTGACGTAATCGCCATTTTAGTCGGCCCGTAACCCTCGACGCGCGAAAATCAAAGTCGACAAAAATAGGCGGTGACCTATGTATATGCTCCTTAGACATAGTCGGTCAACCCACAAACACAAACGATGCAAAAAAGTTTGTCGATTTTCGTTAATTTTGACGTAATCGCCATTTTAGTCGGCCCGTAACCCTCGACGCGCGAAAATCAAAGTCGACAAAAATAGGCGTGTGACCTATGTATATGCTCCTTAGACATAGTCGGTCAACCCACAAACACAAACGATGCAAAAAAGTTTGTCGATTTTCGTTAATTTTGACGTATTCGCCATTTTAGTCAGGCCGTAACCCTCGATGCGCGAAAATCAAAGTCGACAAAAATAGGCGTGTGACCTATGTATATGCTCCTTAGACAGAGTCGGTCAACCCACAAACACAAACGATCCAAAAAAGTTTGTCGATTTTCGGTAAATTTGATGTAATCGCCATTTTAGTCGGCCCGTAACCCTCGACGCGCGAAAATCAAAGTCGACAAAAATAGGCGTGTGACCTATGTATATGCTCCTTAGACATAGTCGGTCAACCCACAAACACAAACGATGCAAAAAAGTTTGTCGATTTTCGTTAATTTTGACGTAATCGCCATTTTAGTCGGCCCGTAACCCTCGACGAGCGAAAATCAAAGTCGACAAAAATAGGCGTGTGACCTATGTATATGCTCCTTAGACAGAGTCGGTCAACCCACAAACACAAACGATGCAAAAAAGTTTGTCGATTTTCGTTAATTTTGACGTAATCGCCATTTTAGTCGGCCCGTAACCCTCGACGCGCGAAAATCAAAGTCGACAAAAATAGGCGTGTGACCTATGTATATGCTCCTTAGACATAGTCGGTCAACCCACAAACACAAACGATGCAAAAAAGTTTGTCGATTTTCGTTAATTTTGACGTAATCGCCATTTTAGTCGGCCCATAACCCTCGACGCGCGAAAATCAAAGTCGACAAAAATAGGCGTGTGACCTATGTATATGCTCCTTAGACATAGTCGGTCAACCCACAAACACAAACGATGCAAAAAAGTTTGTCAATTTTCGTTAATTTTGATGTAATCGCCATTTTAGTCGGCCCGTAACCCTCGACGCGCAAGAATCAAAGTCGACAAAAATAGGCGTGTGACCTATGTATATGCTCCTTAGACATAGTCGGTCAACCCACAAACACAAACGATGCAAAAAAGTTTGTCGATTTTCGTTAATTTTGACGTAATCGCCATTTTAGTCGGCCCGTAACCCTCGACGCGCGAAAATCAAAGTCGACAAAAATAGGCGTGTGACCTATGTATATGCTCCTTAGACAGAGTCGGTCAACCCACAAACACAAACGATGCAAAAAAGTTTGTCGATTTTCGTTAATTTTGACGTAATCGCCATTTTAGTCGGCCCGTAACCCTCGACGCGCGAAAATCAAAGTCGACAAAAATAGGCGTGTGACCTATGTATATGCTCCTTAGACATAGTCGTTCAACCCACAAACACAAACGATGCAAAAAAGTTTGTCAATTTTCGTTAATTTTGATGTAATCGCCATTTTAGTCGGCCCGTAACCCTCGACGCGCGAGAATCAAAGTCGACAAAAATAGGCGTGTGACCTATGTATATGCTCCTTAGACATAGTCGGTCAACCCACAAACACAAACGATGCAAAAAAGTTTGTCGATTTTCGTTAATTTTGACGTAATCGCCATTTTAGTCGGCCCGTAACCCTCGACGCGCGAAAATCAAAGTCGACAAAAATAGGCGTGTGACCTATGTATATGCTCCTTAGACATAGTCGGTCAACCCACAAACACAAACGATGCAAAAAAGTTTGTCGATTTTCGTTAATTTTGACGTAATCGCCATTTTAGTCAGGCCGTAACCCTCGATGCGCGAAAATCAAAGTCGACAAAAAAAGGCGTGTGACCTATGTATATGCTCCTTAGACAGAGTCGGTCAACCCACAAACACAAACGATCCAAAAAAGTTTGTCGATTTTCGGTAAATTTGATGTAATCGCCATTTTAGTCGGCCCGTAACCCTCGACGCGCGAAAATCAAAGTCGACAAAAATAGGCGTGTGACCTATGTATATGCTCCTTAGACATAGTCGGTCAACCCACAAACACAAACGATGCAAAAAAGTTTGTCGATTTTCGTTAATTTTGACGTAATCGCCATTTTAGTCGGCCCGTAACCCTCGACGAGCGAAAATCAAAGTCGACAAAAATAGGCGTGTGACCTATGTATATGCTCCTTAGACAGAGTCGGTCAACCCACAAACACAAACGATGCAAAAAAGTTTGTCGATTTTCGTTAATTTTGACGTAATCGCCATTTTAGTCGGCCCGTAACCCTCGACGCGCGAAAATCAAAGTCGACAAAAATAGGCGGTGACCTATGTATATGCTCCTTAGACATAGTCGGTCAACCCACAAACACAAACGATGCAAAAAAGTTTGTCGATTTTCGTTAATTTTGACGTAATCGCCATTTTAGTCGGCCCGTAACCCTCGACGCGCGAAAATCAAAGTCGACAAAAATAGGCGTGTGACCTATGTATATGCTCCTTAGACATAGTCGGTCAACCCACAAACACAAACGATGCAAAAAAGTTTGTCGATTTTCGTTAATTTTGACGTAATCGCCATTTTAGTCGGCCCGTAACCCTCGACGCGCGAAAATCAAAGTCGACAAAAATAGGCGTGTGACCTATGTATATGCTCCTTAGACATAGTCGGTCAACCCACAAACACAAACGATGCAAAAAAGTTTGTCAATTTTCGTTAATTTTGATGTAATCGCCATTTTAGTCGGCCCGTAACCCTCGACGCGCGAAAATCAAAGTCGACAAAAATAGGCGTGTGACCTATGTATATGCTCCTTAGACATAGTCGGTCAACCCACAAACACAAACGATGCAAAAAAGTTTGTCGATTTTCGTTAATTTTGACGTAATCGCCATTTTAGTCGGCCCGTAACCCTCGACGCGCGAAAATCAAAGTCGACAAAAATAGGCGTGTGACCTATGTATATGCTCCTTAGACATAGTCGGTCAACCCACAAACACAAACGATGCAAAAAAGTTTGTCGATTTTCGGTAAATTTGATGTAATCACCATTTTAGTCGGCCCGTAACCCTCGACGCGCGAAAATCAAAGTCGACAAAAATAGGCGTGTGACCTATGTATATGCTCCTTAGACAGAGTCGGTCAACCCACAAACACAAACGATCCAAAAAAGTTTGTCGATTTTCGGTAAATTTGATGTAATCGCCATTTTAGTCGGCCCGTAACCCTCGACGCGCGAAAATCAAAGTCGACAAAAATAGGCGTGTGACCTATGTATATGCTCCTTAGACATAGTCGGTCAACCCACAAACACAAACGATGCAAAAAAGTTTGTCGATTTTCGTTAATTTTGACGTAATCGCCATTTTAGTCGGCCCGTAACCCTCGACGAGCGAAAATCAAAGTCGACAAAAATAGGCGTGTGACCTATGTATATGCTCCTTAGACAGAGTCGGTCAACCCACAAACACAAACGATGCAAAAAAGTTTGTCGATTTTCGTTAATTTTGACGTAATCGCCATTTTAGTCGGCCCGTAACCCTCGACGCGCGAAAATCAAAGTCGACAAAAATAGGCGGTGACCTATGTATATGCTCCTTAGACATAGTCGGTCAACCCACAAACACAAACGATGCAAAAAAGTTTGTCGATTTTCGTTAATTTTGACGTAATCGCCATTTTAGTCGGCCCGTAACCCTCGACGCGCGAAAATCAAAGTCGACAAAAATAGGCGTGTGACCTATGTATATGCTCCTTAGACATAGTCGGTCAACCCACAAACACAAACGATGCAAAAAAGTTTGTCGATTTTCGTTAATTTTGACGTAATCGCCATTTTAGTCGGCCCGTAACCCTCGACGCGCGAAAATCAAAGTCGACAAAAATAGGCGTGTGACCTATGTATATGCTCCTTAGACATAGTCGGTCAACCCACAAACACAAACGATGCAAAAAAGTTTGTCAATTTTCGTTAATTTTGATGTAATCGCCATTTTAGTCGGCCCGTAACCCTCGACGCGCGAGAATCAAAGTCGACAAAAATAGGCGTGTGACCTATGTATATGCTCCTTAGACATAGTCGGTCAACCCACAAACACAAACGATGCAAAAAAGTTTGTCGATTTTCGTTAATTTTGACGTAATCGCCATTTTAGTCGGCCCGTAACCCTCGACGCGCGAAAATCAAAGTCGACAAAAATAGGCGTGTGACCTATGTATATGCTCCTTAGACATAGTCGGTCAACCCACAAACACAAACGATGCAAAAAAGTTTGTCGATTTTCGGTAAATTTGATGTAATCGCCATTTTAGTCGGCCCGTAACCCTCGACGCGCGAAAATCAAAGTCGACAAAAATAGGCGTGTGACCTATGTATATGCTCCTTAGACAGAGTCGGTCAACCCACAAACACAAACAATGCAAAAAAGTTTGTCGATTTTCGTTAATTTTGATGTAATCGCCATTTTAGTCGGCCCGTAACCCTCGACGCGCGAAAATCAAAGTCGACAAAAATAGGCGGTGACCTATGTATATGCTCCTTAGACATAGTCGGTCAACCCACAAACACAAACGATGCAAAAAAGTTTGTCGATTTTCGTTAATTTTGACGTAATCGCCATTTTAGTCGGCCCGTAACCCTCGACGCGCGAAAATCAAAGTCGACAAAAATAGGCGTGTGACCTATGTATATGCTCCTTAGACATAGTCGGTCAACCCACAAACACAAACGATGCAAAAAGGTTTGTCGATTTTCGTTAATTTTGACGTAATCGCCATTTTAGTCGGCCCGTAACCCTCGACGCGCGAAAATCAAAGTCGACAAAAATAGGCGGTGACCTATGTATATGCTCCTTAGACATAGTCGGTCAACCCACAAACACAAACGATGCAAAAAAGTTTGTCGATTTTTGTTAATTTTGACGTAATCGCCATTTTAGTCGGCCCGTAACCCTCGACGAGCGAAAATCAAAGTCGACAAAAATAGGCGTGTGACCTATGTATATGCTCCTTAGACAGAGTCGGTCAACCCACAAACACAAACGATGCAAAAAAGTTTGTCGATTTTCGTTAATTTTGACGTAATCGCCATTTTAGTCCGCCCGTAATCCTCGACGCGCGAAAATCAAAGTCGACAAAAATAGGCGTGTGACCTATGTATATGCTCCTTAGACATAGTCGGTCAACCCACAAACACAAACGATGCAAAAAAGTTTGTCGATTTTCGGTAAATTTGATGTAATGGCCATTTTAGTCGGCCCGTAACCCTCGACGCGCGAAAATCAAAGTCGACAAAAATAGGCGGTAAACTATGTATATGCTCCTTAGACAGAGTCGGTCAACCCACAAACACAAACAATGCAAAAAAGTTTGTCGATTTTCGGTAATTTTGATGTAATCGCCATTTTAGTCGGCCCGTAACCCTCGACGCGCGAAAATCAAAGTTGACAAAAATAGGCGGTGACCTATGTATATGCTCCTTAGACATAGTCGGTCAACCCACAAACACAAACGATGCAAAAAAGTTTGTCGATTTTCGTTAATTTTGACGTAATCGCCATTTTAGTCGGCCCGTAACCCTCGACGCGCGAAAATCAAAGTCGACAAAAATAGGCGTGTGACCTATGTATATGCTCCTTAGACATAGTCGGTCAACCCACAAACACAAACGATGCAAAAAAGTTTGTCGATTTTCGTTAATTTTGACGTAATCGCCATTTTAGTCAGGCCGTAACCCTCGATGCGCGAAAATCAAAGTCGACAAAAATAGACGTGTGACCTATGTATATGCTCCTTAGACAGAGTCGGTCAACCCACAAACACAAACGATCCAAAAAAGTTTGTCGATTTTCGGTAAATTTGATGTAATCGCCATTTTAGTCGGCCCGTAACCCTCGACGCGCGAAAATCAAAGTCGACAAAAATAGGCGTGTGACCTATGTATATGCTCCTTAGACATAGTCGGTCAACCCACAAACACAAACAATGCAAAAAGGTTTGTCGATTTTCGGTAATTTTGATGTAATCGCCATTTTAGTCGGCCCGTAACCCTCGACGCGCGAAAATCAAAGTCGACAAAAATAGGCGGTGACCTATGTATATGCTCCTTAGACATAGTCGGTCAACCCACAAACACAAACGATGCAAAAAAGTTTGTCGATTTTCGTTAATTTTGACGTAATCGCCATTTTAGTCGGCCCGTAACCCTCGACGCGCGAAAATCAAAGTCGACAAAAATAGGCGTGTGACCTATGTATATGCTCCTTAGACATAGTCGGTCAACCCACAAACACAAACGATGCAAAAAAGTTTGTCGATTTTCGTTAATTTTGACGTAATCGCCATTTTAGTCGGCCCGTAACCCTCGACGCGCGAAAATCAAAGTCGACAAAAATAGGCGTGTGACCTATGTATATGCTCCTTAGACATAGTCGGTCAACCCACAAACACAAACGATGCAAAAAAGTTTGTCAATTTTCGTTAATTTTGATGTAATCGCCATTTTAGTCGGCCCGTAACCCTCGACGCGCGAAAATCAAAGTTGACAAAAATAGGCGGTGACCTATGTATATGCTCCTTAGACATAGTCGGTCAACCCACAAACACAAACGATGCAAAAAAGTTTGTCGATTTTCGTTAATTTTGACGTAATCGCCATTTTAGTCGGCCCGTAACCCTCGACGCGCGAAAATCAAAGTCGACAAAAATAGGCGTGTGACCTATGTATATGCTCCTTAGACATAGTCGGTCAACCCACAAACACAAACGATGCAAAAAAGTTTGTCGATTTTCGTTAATTTTGACGTAATCGCCATTTTAGTCAGGCCGTAACCCTCGATGCGCGAAAATCAAAGTCGACAAAAATAGACGTGTGACCTATGTATATGCTCCTTAGACAGAGTCGGTCAACCCACAAACACAAACGATCCAAAAAAGTTTGTCGATTTTCGGTAAATTTGATGTAATCGCCATTTTAGTCGGCCCGTAACCCTCGACGCGCGAAAATCAAAGTCGACAAAAATAGGCGTGTGACCTATGTATATGCTCCTTAGACAGAGTCGGTCAACCCACAAACACAAACAATGCAAAAAAGTTTGTCGATTTTCGGTAATTTTGATGTAATCGCCATTTTAGTCGGCCCGTAACCCTCGACGCGCGAAAATCAAAGTCGACAAAAATAGGCGGTGACCTATGTATATGCTCCTTAGACATAGTCGGTCAACCCACAAACACAAACGATGCAAAAAAGTTTGTCGATTTTCGTTAATTTTGACGTAATCGCCATTTTAGTCAGGCCGTAACCCTCGATGCGCGAAAATCAAAGTCGACAAAAATAGGCGTGTGACCTATGTATATGCTCCTTAGACAGAGTCGGTCAACCCACAAACACAAACGATCCAAAAAAGTTTGTCGATTTTCGGTAAATTTGATGTAATCGCCATTTTAGTCGGCCCGTAACCCTCGACGCGCGAAAATCAAAGTCGACAAAAATAGGCGTGTGACCTATGTATATGCTCCTTAGACATAGTCGGTCAACCCACAAACACAAACAATGCAAAAAGGTTTGTCGATTTTCGGTAATTTTGATGTAATCGCCATTTTAGTCGGCCCGTAACCCTCGACGCGCGAAAATCAAAGTCGACAAAAATAGGCGGTGACCTATGTATATGCTCCTTAGACATAGTCGGTCAACCCACAAACACAAACGATGCAAAAAAGTTTGTCGATTTTCGTTAATTTTGACGTAATCGCCATTTTAGTCGGCCCGTAACCCTCGACGCGCGAAAATCAAAGTGGACAAAAATAGGCGTGTGACCTATGTATATGCTCCTTAGACATAGTCGGTCAACCCACAAACACAAACGATGCAAAAAAGTTTGTCGATTTTCGTTAATTTTGACGTAATCGCCATTTTAGTCGGCCCGTAACCCTCGATGCACGAAAATCAAAGTCGACAAAAATAGGCGTGTGACCTATGTATATGCTCCTTAGACATAGTCGGTCAACCCACAAACACAAACGATGCAAAAAAGTTTGTCGATTTTCGTTAATTTTGACGTAATCGCCATTTTAGTCAGGCCGTAACCCTCGATGCGCGAAAATCAAAGTCGACAAAAATAGGCGTGTGACCTATGTATATGCTCCTTAGACATAGTCGGTCAACCCACAAACACAAACGATGCAAAAAAGTTTGTCGATTTTCGTTAATTTTGACGTAATCGCCATTTTAGTCGGCCCGTAACCCTCGACGAGCGAAAATCAAAGTCGACAAAAATAGGCGTGTGACCTATGTATATGCTCCTTAGACATAGTCGGTCAACCCACAAACACAAACGATGCAAAAAAGTTTGTCGATTTTCGTTAATTTTGACGTAATCGCCATTTTAGTCGGCCCGTAACCCTCGACGCGCGAAAATCAAAGTCGACAAAAATAGGCGGTGACCTATGTATATGCTCCTTAGACATAGTCGGTCAACCCACAAACACAAACGATGCAAAAAAGTTTGTCGATTTTCGTTAATTTTGACGTAATCGCCATTTTAGTCGGCCCGTAACCCTCGACGCGCGAAAATCAAAGTCGACAAAAATAGGCGTGTGACCTATGTATATGCTCCTTAGACAGAGTCGGTCAACCCACAAACACAAACGATGCAAAAAAGTTTGTCGATTTTCGTTAATTTTGACGTAATCGCCATTTTAGTCGGCCCGTAACCCTCGACGCGCGAAAATCAAAGTGGACAAAAATAGGCGTGTGACCTATGTATATGCTCCTTAGACATAGTCGGTCAACCCACAAACACAAACGATGCAAAAAAGTTTGTCGATTTTCGTTAATTTTGACGTAATCGCCATTTTAGTCGGCCCGTAACCCTCGACGCACGAAAATCAAAGTCGACAAAAATAGGCGTGTGACCTATGTATATGCTCCTTAGACATAGTCGGTCAACCCACAAACACAAACGATGCAAAAAAGTTTGTCGATTTTCGTTAATTTTGACGTAATCGCCATTTTAGTCAGGCCGTAACCCTCGATGCGCGAAAATCAAAGTCGACAAAAATAGGCGTGTGACCTATGTATATGCTCCTTAGACATAGTCGGTCAACCCACAAACACAAACGATGCAAAAAAGTTTGTCGATTTTCGTTAATTTTGACGTAATCGCCATTTTAGTCGGCCCGTAACCCTCGACGAGCGAAAATCAAAGTCGACAAAAATAGGCGTGTGACCTATGTATATGCTCCTTAGACAGAGTCGGTCAACCCACAAACACAAACGATCCAAAAAAGTTTGTCGATTTTCGGTAAATTTGATGTAATCGCCATTTTAGTCGGCCCGTAACCCTCGACGCGCGAAAATCAAAGTTGACAAAAATAGGCGGTGACCTATGTATATGCTCCTTAGACATAGTCGGTCAACCCACAAACACAAACGATGCAAAAAAGTTTGTCGATTTTCGTTAATTTTGACGTAATCGCCATTTTAGTCGGCCCGTAACCCTCGACGCGCGAAAATCAAAGTCGACAAAAATAGGCGTGTGACCTATGTATATGCTCCTTAGACATAGTCGGTCAACCCACAAACACAAACGATGCAAAAAAGTTTGTCGATTTTCGTTAATTTTGACGTAATCGCCATTTTAGTCAGGCCGTAACCCTCGATGCGCGAAAATCAAAGTCGACAAAAATAGACGTGTGACCTATGTATATGCTCCTTAGACAGAGTCGGTCAACCCACAAACACAAACGATCCAAAAAAGTTTGTCGATTTTCGGTAAATTTGATGTAATCGCCATTTTAGTCGGCCCGTAACCCTCGACGCGCGAAAATCAAAGTCGACAAAAATAGGCGTGTGACCTATGTATATGCTCCTTAGACAGAGTCGGTCAACCCACAAACACAAACAATGCAAAAAAGTTTGTCGATTTTCGGTAATTTTGATGTAATCGCCATTTTAGTCGGCCCGTAACCCTCGACGCGCGAAAATCAAAGTCGACAAAAATAGGCGGTGACCTATGTATATGCTCCTTAGACATAGTCGGTCAACCCACAAACACAAACGATGCAAAAAAGTTTGTCGATTTTCGTTAATTTTGACGTAATCGCCATTTTAGTCAGGCCGTAACCCTCGATGCGCGAAAATCAAAGTCGACAAAAATAGGCGTGTGACCTATGTATATGCTCCTTAGACAGAGTCGGTCAACCCACAAACACAAACGATCCAAAAAAGTTTGTCGATTTTCGGTAAATTTGATGTAATCGCCATTTTAGTCGGCCCGTAACCCTCGACGCGCGAAAATCAAAGTCGACAAAAATAGGCGTGTGACCTATGTATATGCTCCTTAGACATAGTCGGTCAACCCACAAACACAAACAATGCAAAAAGGTTTGTCGATTTTCGGTAATTTTGATGTAATCGCCATTTTAGTCGGCCCGTAACCCTCGACGCGCGAAAATCAAAGTCGACAAAAATAGGCGGTGACCTATGTATATGCTCCTTAGACATAGTCGGTCAACCCACAAACACAAACGATGCAAAAAAGTTTGTAGATTTTCGTTAATTTTGACGTAATCGCCATTTTAGTCGGCCCGTAACCCTCGACGCGCGAAAATCAAAGTGGACAAAAATAGGCGTGTGACCTATGTATATGCTCCTTAGACATAGTCGGTCAACCCACAAACACAAACGATGCAAAAAAGTTTGTCGATTTTCGTTAATTTTGACGTAATCGCCATTTTAGTCGGCCCGTAACCCTCGACGCACGAAAATCAAAGTCGACAAAAATAGGCGTGTGACCTATGTATATGCTCCTTAGACATAGTCGGTCAACCCACAAACACAAACGATGCAAAAAAGTTTGTCGATTTTCGTTAATTTTGACGTAATCGCCATTTTAGTCAGGCCGTAACCCTCGATGCGCGAAAATCAAAGTCGACAAAAATAGGCGTGTGACCTATGTATATGCTCCTTAGACATAGTCGGTCAACCCACAAACACAAACGATGCAAAAAAGTTTGTCGATTTTCGTTAATTTTGACGTAATCGCCATTTTAGTCGGCCCGTAACCCTCGACGAGCGAAAATCAAAGTCGACAAAAATAGGCGTGTGACCTATGTATATGCTCCTTAGACAGAGTCGGTCAACCCACAAACACAAACGATGCAAAAATGTTTGTCGATTTTCGTTAATTTTGACGTAATCGCCATTTTAGTCGGCCCGTAACCCTCGACGCGCGAAAATCAAAGTCGACAAAAATAGGCGGTGACCTATGTATATGCTCCTTAGACATAGTCGGTCAACCCACAAACACAAACGATGCAAAAAAGTTTGTCGATTTTCGTTAATTTTGACGTAATCGCCATTTTAGTCGGCCCGTAACCCTCGACGCGCGAAAATCAAAGTCGACAAAAATAGGCGTGTGACCTATGTATATGCTCCTTAGACAGAGTCGGTCAACCCACAAACACAAACGATGCAAAAAAGTTTGTCGATTTTCGTTAATTTTGACGTAATCGCCATTTTAGTCGGCCCGTAACCCTCGACGCGCGAAAATCAAAGTGGACAAAAATAGGCGTGTGACCTATGTATATGCTCCTTAGACATAGTCGGTCAACCCACAAACACAAACGATGCAAAAATGTTTGTCGATTTTCGTTAATTTTGACGTAATCGCCATTTTAGTCGGCCCGTAACCCTCGACGCACGAAAATCAAAGTCGACAAAAATAGGCGTGTGACCTATGTATATGCTCCTTAGACATAGTCGGTCAACCCACAAACACAAACGATGCAAAAAAGTTTGTCGATTTTCGTTAATTTTGACGTAATCGCCATTTTAGTCAGGCCGTAACCCTCGATGCGCGAAAATCAAAGTCGACAAAAATAGGCGTGTGACCTATGTATATGCTCCTTAGACATAGTCGGTCAACCCACAAACACAAACGATGCAAAAAAGTTTGTCGATTTTCGTTAATTTTGACGTAATCGCCATTTTAGTCGGCCCGTAACCCTCGACGAGCGAAAATCAAAGTCGACAAAAATAGGCGTGTGACCTATGTATATGCTCCTTAGACAGAGTCGGTCAACCCACAAACACAAACGATCCAAAAAAGTTTGTCGATTTTCGGTAAATTTGATGTAATCGCCATTTTAGTCGGCCCGTAACCCTCGACGCGCGAAAATCAAAGTCGACAAAAATAGGCGTGTGACCTATGTATATGCTCCTTAGACATAGTCGGTCAACCCACAAACACAAACGATGCAAAAAAGTTTGTCGATTTTCTTTAATTTTGACGTAATCGCCATTTTAGTCGGCCCGTAACCCTCGACGAGCGAAAATCAAAGTCGACAAAAATAGGCGTGTGACCTATGTATATGCTCCTTAGACAGAGTCGGTCAACCCACAAACACAAACGATGCAAAAAAGTTTGTCGATTTTCGTTAATTTTGACGTAATCGCCATTTTAGTCGGCCCGTAACCCTCGACGCGCGAAAATCAAAGTCGACAAAAATAGGCGTGTGACCTATGTATATGCTCCTTAGACATAGTCGGTCAACCCACAAACACAAACGATGCAAAAAAGTTTGTCGATTTTCGTTAATTTTGACGTAATCGCCATTTTAGTCGGCCCATAACCCTCGACGCGCGAAAATCAAAGTCGACAAAAATAGGCGTGTGACCTATGTATATGCTCCTTAGACATAGTCGGTCAACCCACAAACACAAACGATGCAAAAAAGTTTGTCAATTTTCGTTAATTTTGATGTAATCGCCATTTTAGTCGGCCCGTAACCCTCGACGCGCGAGAATCAAAGTCGACAAAAATAGGCGTGTGACCTATGTATATGCTCCTTAGACATAGTCGGTCAACCCACAAACACAAACGATGCAAAAAAGTTTGTCGATTTTCGTTAATTTTGACGTAATCGCCATTTTAGTCGGCCCGTAACCCTCGACGCGCGAAAATCAAAGTCGACAAAAATAGGCGTGTGACCTATGTATATGCTCCTTAGACAGAGTCGGTCAACCCACAAACACAAACGATGCAAAAAAGTTTGTCGATTTTCGTTAATTTTGACGTAATCGCCATTTTAGTCGGCCCGTAACCCTCGACGCGCGAAAATCAAAGTCGACAAAAATAGGCGTGTGACCTATGTATATGCTCCTTAGACATAGTCGGTCAACCCACAAACACAAACGATGCAAAAAAGTTTGTCAATTTTCGTTAATTTTGATGTAATCGCCATTTTAGTCGGCCCGTAACCCTCGACGCGCGAGAATCAAAGTCGACAAAAATAGGCGTGTGACCTATGTATATGCTCCTTAGACATAGTCGGTCAACCCACAAACACAAACGATGCAAAAAAGTTTGTCGATTTTCGTTAATTTTGACGTAATCGCCATTTTAGTCGGCCCGTAACCCTCGACGCGCGAAAATCAAAGTCGACAAAAATAGGCGTGTGACCTATGTATATGCTCCTTAGACATAGTCGGTCAACCCACAAACACAAACGATGCAAAAAAGTTTGTCGATTTTCGTTAATTTTGACGTAATCGCCATTTTAGTCAGGCCGTAACCCTCGATGCGCGAAAATCAAAGTCGACAAAAATAGGCGTGTGACCTATGTATATGCTCCTTAGACAGAGTCGGTCAACCCACAAACACAAACGATCCAAAAAAGTTTGTCGATTTTCGGTAAATTTGATGTAATCGCCATTTTAGTCGGCCCGTAACCCTCGACGCGCGAAAATCAAAGTCGACAAAAATAGGCGTGTGACCTATGTATATGCTCCTTAGACATAGTCGGTCAACCCACAAACACAAACGATGCAAAAAAGTTTGTCGATTTTCGTTAATTTTGACGTAATCGCCATTTTAGTCGGCCCGTAACCCTCGACGAGCGAAAATCAAAGTCGACAAAAATAGGCGTGTGACCTATGTATATGCTCCTTAGACAGAGTCGGTCAACCCACAAACACAAACGATGCAAAAAAGTTTGTCGATTTTCGTTAATTTTGACGTAATCGCCATTTTAGTCGGCCCGTAACCCTCGACGCGCGAAAATCAAAGTCGACAAAAATAGGCGGTGACCTATGTATATGCTCCTTAGACATAGTCGGTCAACCCACAAACACAAACGATGCAAAAAAGTTTGTCGATTTTCGTTAATTTTGACGTAATCGCCATTTTAGTCGGCCCGTAACCCTCGACGCGCGAAAATCAAAGTCGACAAAAATAGGCGTGTGACCTATGTATATGCTCCTTAGACATAGTCGGTCAACCCACAAACACAAACGATGCAAAAAAGTTTGTCGATTTTCGTTAATTTTGACGTAATCGCCATTTTAGTCGGCCCGTAACCCTCGACGCGCGAGAATCAAAGTCGACAAAAATAGGCGTGTGACCTATGTATATGCTCCTTAGACATAGTCGGTCAACCCACAAACACAAACGATGCAAAAAAGTTTGTCGATTTTCGTTAATTTTGACGTAATCGCCATTTTAGTCGGCCCGTAACCCTCGACGCGCGAAAATCAAAGTCGACAAAAATAGGCGTGTGACCTATGTATATGCTCCTTAGACATAGTCGGTCAACCCACAAACACAAACGATGCAAAAAAGTTTGTCGATTTTCGGTAAATTTGATGTAATCACCATTTTAGTCGGCCCGTAACCCTCGACGCGCGAAAATCAAAGTCGACAAAAATAGGCGTGTGACCTATGTATATGCTCCTTAGACATAGTCGGTCAACCCACAAACACAAACGATGCAAAAAAGTTTGTCGATTTTCGTTAATTTTGATGTAATCGCCATTTTAGTCGGCCCGTAACCCTCGACGCGCGAGAATCAAAGTCGACAAAAATAGGCGTGTGACCTATGTATATGCTCCTTAGACATAGTCGGTCAACCCACAAACACAAACGATGCAAAAAAGTTTGTCGATTTTCGTTAATTTTGACGTAATCGCCATTTTAGTCGGCCCGTAACCCTCGACGCGCGAAAATCAAAGTCGACAAAAATAGGCGTGTGACCTATGTATATGCTCCTTAGACATAGTCGGTCAACCCACAAACACAAACGATGCAAAAAAGTTTGTCGATTTTCGGTAAATTTGATGTAATCACCATTTTAGTCGGCCCGTAACCCTCGACGCGCGAAAATCAAAGTCGACAAAAATAGGCGTGTGACCTATGTATATGCTCCTTAGACAGAGTCGGTCAACCCACAAACACAAACGATCCAAAAAAGTTTGTCGATTTTCGGTAAATTTGATGTAATCGCCATTTTAGTCGGCCCGTAACCCTCGACGCGCGAAAATCAAAGTCGACAAAAATAGGCGTGTGACCTATGTATATGCTCCTTAGACATAGTCGGTCAACCCACAAACACAAACGATGCAAAAAAGTTTGTCGATTTTCGTTAATTTTGACGTAATCGCCATTTTAGTCGGCCCGTAACCCTCGACGAGCGAAAATCAAAGTCGACAAAAATAGGCGTGTGACCTATGTATATGCTCCTTAGACAGAGTCGGTCAACCCACAAACACAAACGATGCAAAAAAGTTTGTCGATTTTCGTTAATTTTGACGTAATCGCCATTTTAGTCGGCCCGTAACCCTCGACGCGCGAAAATCAAAGTCGACAAAAATAGGCGGTGACCTATGTATATGCTCCTTAGACATAGTCGGTCAACCCACAAACACAAACGATGCAAAAAAGTTTGTCGATTTTCGTTAATTTTGACGTAATCGCCATTTTAGTCGGCCCGTAACCCTCGACGCGCGAAAATCAAAGTCGACAAAAATAGGCGTGTGACCTATGTATATGCTCCTTAGACATAGTCGGTCAACCCACAAACACAAACGATGCAAAAAAGTTTGTCGATTTTCGTTAATTTTGACGTAATCGCCATTTTAGTCGGCCCGTAACCCTCGACGCGCGAAAATCAAAGTCGACAAAAATAGGCGTGTGACCTATGTATATGCTCCTTAGACATAGTCGGTCAACCCACAAACACAAACGATGCAAAAAAGTTTGTCAATTTTCGTTAATTTTGATGTAATCGCCATTTTAGTCGGCCCGTAACCCTCGACGCACGAAAATCAAAGTCGACAAAAATAGGCGTGTGACCTATGTATATGCTCCTTAGACATAGTCGGTCAACCCACAAACACAAACGATGCAAAAAAGTTTGTCGATTTTCGTTAATTTTGACGTAATCGCCATTTTAGTCAGGCCGTAACCCTCGATGCGCGAAAATCAAAGTCGACAAAAATAGGCGTGTGACCTATGTATATGCTCCTTAGACAGAGTCGGTCAACCCACAAACACAAACGATCCAAAAAAGTTTGTCGATTTTCGGTAAATTTGATGTAATCGCCATTTTAGTCGGCCCGTAACCCTCGACGCGCGAAAATCAAAGTCGACAAAAATAGGCGTGTGACCTATGTATATGCTCCTTAGACATAGTCGGTCAACCCACAAACACAAACGATGCAAAAAAGTTTGTCGATTTTCGTTAATTTTGACGTAATCGCCATTTTAGTCGGCCCGTAACCCTCGACGAGCGAAAATCAAAGTCGACAAAAATAGGCGTGTGACCTATGTATATGCTCCTTAGACAGAGTCGGTCAACCCACAAACACAAACGATGCAAAAAAGTTTGTCGATTTTCGTTAATTTTGACGTAATCGCCATTTTAGTCGGCCCGTAACCCTCGACGCGCGAAAATCAAAGTCGACAAAAATAGGCGGTGACCTATGTATATGCTCCTTAGACATAGTCGGTCAACCCACAAACACAAACGATGCAAAAAAGTTTGTCGATTTTCGTTAATTTTGACGTAATCGCCATTTTAGTCGGCCCGTAACCCTCGACGCGCGAAAATCAAAGTCGACAAAAATAGGCGTGTGACCTATGTATATGCTCCTTAGACAGAGTCGGTCAACCCACAAACACAAACGATGCAAAAAAGTTTGTCGATTTTCGTTAATTTTGACGTAATCGCCATTTTAGTCGGCCCGTAACCCTCGACGCGCGAAAATCAAAGTCGACAAAAATAGGCGTGTGACCTATGTATATGCTCCTTAGACATAGTCGGTCAACCCACAAACACAAACGATGCAAAAAAGTTTGTCAATTTTCGTTAATTTTGATGTAATCGCCATTTTAGTCGGCCCGTAACCCTCGACGCGCGAGAATCAAAGTCGACAAAAATAGGCGTGTGACCTATGTATATGCTCCTTAGACATAGTCGGTCAACCCACAAACACAAACGATGCAAAAAAGTTTGTCGATTTTCGTTAATTTTGACGTAATCGCCATTTTAGTCGGCCCGTAACCCTCGACGCGCGAAAATCAAAGTCGACAAAAATAGGCGTGTGACCTATGTATATGCTCCTTAGACATAGTCGGTCAACCCACAAACACAAACGATGCAAAAAAGTTTGTCGATTTTCGTTAATTTTGACGTAATCGCCATTTTAGTCAGGCCGTAACCCTCGATGCGCGAAAACCAAAGTCGACAAAAATAGGCGTGTGACCTATGTATATGCTCCTTAGACAGAGTCGGTCAACCCACAAACACAAACGATCCAAAAAAGTTTGTCGATTTTCGGTAAATTTGATGTAATCGCCATTTTAGTCGGCCCGTAACCCTCGACGCGCGAAAATCAAAGTCGACAAAAATAGGCGTGTGACCTATGTATATGCTCCTTAGACATAGTCGGTCAACCCACAAACACAAACGATGCAAAAAAGTTTGTCGATTTTCGTTAATTTTGACGTAATCGCCATTTTAGTCGGCCCGTAACCCTCGACGAGCGAAAATCAAAGTCGACAAAAATAGGCGTGTGACCTATGTATATGCTCCTTAGACAGAGTCGGTCAACCCACAAACACAAACGATGCAAAAAAGTTTGTCGATTTTCGTTAATTTTGACGTAATCGCCATTTTAGTCGGCCCGTAACCCTCGACGCGCGAGAATCAAAGTCGACAAAAATAGGCGTGTGACCTATGTATATGCTCCTTAGACAGAGTCGGTCAACCCACAAACACAAACGATGCAAAAAAGTTTGTCGATTTTCGTTAATTTTGACGTAATCGCCATTTTAGTCGGCCCGTAACCCTCGACGCGCGAAAATCAAAGTCGACAAAAATAGGCGGTGACCTATGTATATGCTCCTTAGACATAGTCGGTCAACCCACAAACACAAACGATGCAAAAAAGTTTGTCGATTTTCGTTAATTTTGACGTAATCGCCATTTTAGTCGGCCCGTAACCCTCGACGCGCGAAAATCAAAGTCGACAAAAATAGGCGTGTGACCTATGTATATGCTCCTTAGACAGAGTCGGTCAACCCACAAACACAAACGATGCAAAAAAGTTTGTCGATTTTCGTTAATTTTGACGTAATCGCCATTTTAGTCGGCCCGTAACCCTCGACGCGCGAAAATCAAAGTCGACAAAAATAGGCGTGTGACCTATGTATATGCTCCTTAGACATAGTCGGTCAACCCACAAACACAAACGATGCAAAAAAGTTTGTCAATTTTCGTTAATTTTGATGTAATCGCCATTTTAGTCGGCCCGTAACCCTCGACGCGCGAGAATCAAAGTCGACAAAAATAGGCGTGTGACCTATGTATATGCTCCTTAGACATAGTCGGTCAACCCACAAACACAAACGATGCAAAAAAGTTTGTCGATTTTCGTTAATTTTGACGTAATCGCCATTTTAGTCGGCCCGTAACCCTCGACGCGCGAAAATCAAAGTCGACAAAAATAGGCGTGTGACCTATGTATATGCTCCTTAGACATAGTCGGTCAACCCACAAACACAAACGATGCAAAAAAGTTTGTCGATTTTCGTTAATTTTGACGTAATCGCCATTTTAGTCAGGCCGTAACCCTCGATGCGCGAAAATCAAAGTCGACAAAA
Organism: Phorcus lineatus; assembly: GCA_921293015.1. Taxonomy (NCBI): domain Eukaryota; kingdom Metazoa; phylum Mollusca; class Gastropoda; order Trochida; family Trochidae; genus Phorcus; species Phorcus lineatus. The sequence goes on along the minus strand of OV121090.1, from coordinate 49,436,860 downwards.
ATAGGCGTGTGACCTATGTATATGCTCCTTAGACAGAGTCGGTCAACCCACAAACACAAACGATCCAAAAAAGTTTGTCGATTTTCGGTAAATTTGATGTAATCGCCATTTTAGTCGGCCCGTAACCCTCGACGCGCGAAAATCAAAGTCGACAAAAATAGGCGTGTGACCTATGTATATGCTCCTTAGACATAGTCGGTCAACCCACAAACACAAACGATGCAAAAAAGTTTGTCGATTTTCGTTAATTTTGACGTAATCGCCATTTTAGTCGGCCCGTAACCCTCGACGAGCGAAAATCAAAGTCGACAAAAATAGGCGTGTGACCTATGTATATGCTCCTTAGACAGAGTCGGTCAACCCACAAACACAAACGATGCAAAAAAGTTTGTCGATTTTCGTTAATTTTGACGTAATCGCCATTTTAGTCGGCCCGTAACCCTCGACGCGCGAAAATCAAAGTCGACAAAAATAGGCGTGTGACCTATGTATATGCTCCTTAGACATAGTCGGTCAACCCACAAACACAAACGATGCAAAAAAGTTTGTCAATTTTCGTTAATTTTGATGTAATCGCCATTTTAGTCGGCCCGTAACCCTCGACGCGCGAGAATCAAAGTCGACAAAAATAGGCGTGTGACCTATGTATATGCTCCTTAGACATAGTCGGTCAACCCACAAACACAAACGATGCAAAAAAGTTTGTCGATTTTCGTTAATTTTGACGTAATCGCCATTTTAGTCGGCCCGTAACCCTCGACGCGCGAAAATCAAAGTCGACAAAAATAGGCGTGTGACCTATGTATATGCTCCTTAGACAGAGTCGGTCAACCCACAAACACAAACGATGCAAAAAAGTTTGTCGATTTTCGTTAATTTTGACGTAATCGCCATTTTAGTCGGCCCGTAACCCTCGACGCGCGAAAATCAAAGTCGACAAAAATAGGCGTGTGACCTATGTATATGCTCCTTAGACATAGTCGGTCAACCCACAAACACAAACGATGCAAAAAAGTTTGTCAATTTTCGTTAATTTTGATGTAATCGCCATTTTAGTCGGCCCGTAACCCTCGACGCGCGAGAATCAAAGTCGACAAAAATAGGCGTGTGACCTATGTATATGCTCCTTAGACATAGTCGGTCAACCCACAAACACAAACGATGCAAAAAAGTTTGTAGATTTTCGTTAATTTTGACGTAATCGCCATTTTAGTCGGCCCGTAACCCTCGACGCGCGAAAATCAAAGTCGACAAAAATAGGCGTGTGACCTATGTATATGCTCCTTAGACATAGTCGGTCAACCCACAAACACAAACGATGCAAAAAAGTTTGTCGATTTTCGTTAATTTTGACGTAATCGCCATTTTAGTCAGGCCGTAACCCTCGATGCGCGAAAATCAAAGTCGACAAAAATAGGCGTGTGACCTATGTATATGCTCCTTAGACAGAGTCGGTCAACCCACAAACACAAACGATCCAAAAAAGTTTGTCGATTTTCGGTAAATTTGATGTAATCGCCATTTTAGTCGGCCCGTAACCCTCGACGCGCGAAAATCAAAGTCGACAAAAATAGGCGTGTGACCTATGTATATGCTCCTTAGACATAGTCGGTCAACCCACAAACACAAACGATGCAAAAAAGTTTGTCGATTTTCGTTAATTTTGACGTAATCGCCATTTTAGTCGGCCCGTAACCCTCGACGAGCGAAAATCAAAGTCGACAAAAATAGGCGTGTGACCTATGTATATGCTCCTTAGACAGAGTCGGTCAACCCACAAACACAAACGATGCAAAAAAGTTTGTCGATTTTCGTTAATTTTGACGTAATCGCCATTTTAGTCGGCCCGTAACCCTCGACGCGCGAAAATCAAAGTCGACAAAAATAGGCGGTGACCTATGTATATGCTCCTTAGACATAGTCGGTCAACCCACAAACACAAACGATGCAAAAAAGTTTGTCGATTTTCGTTAATTTTGACGTAATCGCCATTTTAGTCGGCCCGTAACCCTCGACGCGCGAAAATCAAAGTCGACAAAAATAGGCGTGTGACCTATGTATATGCTCCTTAGACATAGTCGGTCAACCCACAAACACAAACGATGCAAAAAAGTTTGTCGATTTTCGTTAATTTTGACGTAATCGCCATTTTAGTCGGCCCGTAACCCTCGACGCGCGAAAATCAAAGTCGACAAAAATAGGCGTGTGACCTATGTATATGCTCCTTAGACATAGTCGGTCAACCCACAAACACAAACGATGCAAAAAAGTTTGTCAATTTTCGTTAATTTTGATGTAATCGCCATTTTAGTCGGCCCGTAACCCTCGACGCGCGAGAATCAAAGTCGACAAAAATAGGCGTGTGACCTATGTATATGCTCCTTAGACATAGTCGGTCAACCCACAAACACAAACGATGCAAAAAAGTTTGTCGATTTTCGTTAATTTTGACGTAATCGCCATTTTAGTCGGCCCGTAACCCTCGACGCGCGAAAATCAAAGTCGACAAAAATAGGCGTGTGACCTATGTATATGCTCCTTAGACATAGTCGGTCAACCCACAAACACAAACGATGCAAAAAAGTTTGTCGATTTTCGGTAAATTTGATGTAATCACCATTTTAGTCGGCCCGTAACCCTCGACGCGCGAAAATCAAAGTCGACAAAAATAGGCGTGTGACCTATGTATATGCTCCTTAGACAGAGTCGGTCAACCCACAAACACAAACGATCCAAAAAAGTTTGTCGATTTTCGGTAAATTTGATGTAATCGCCATTTTAGTCGGCCCGTAACCCTCGACGCGCGAAAATCAAAGTCGACAAAAATAGGCGTGTGACCTATGTATATGCTCCTTAGACATAGTCGGTCAACCCACAAACACAAACGATGCAAAAAAGTTTGTCGATTTTCGTTAATTTTGACGTAATCGCCATTTTAGTCGGCCCGTAACCCTCGACGAGCGAAAATCAAAGTCGACAAAAATAGGCGTGTGACCTATGTATATGCTCCTTAGACAGAGTCGGTCAACCCACAAACACAAACGATGCAAAAAAGTTTGTCGATTTTCGTTAATTTTGACGTAATCGCCATTTTAGTCGGCCCGTAACCCTCGACGCGCGAAAATCAAAGTCGACAAAAATAGGCGGTGACCTATGTATATGCTCCTTAGACATAGTCGGTCAACCCACAAACACAAACGATGCAAAAAAGTTTGTCGATTTTCGTTAATTTTGACGTAATCGCCATTTTAGTCGGCCCGTAACCCTCGACGCGCGAAAATCAAAGTCGACAAAAATAGGCGTGTGACCTATGTATATGCTCCTTAGACATAGTCGGTCAACCCACAAACACAAACGATGCAAAAAAGTTTGTCGATTTTCGTTAATTTTGACGTAATCGCCATTTTAGTCGGCCCGTAACCCTCGACGCGCGAAAATCAAAGTCGACAAAAATAGGCGTGTGACCTATGTATATGCTCCTTAGACATAGTCGGTCAACCCACAAACACAAACGATGCAAAAAAGTTTGTCAATTTTCGTTAATTTTGATGTAATCGCCATTTTAGTCGGCCCGTAACCCTCGACGCGCGAGAATCAAAGTCGACAAAAATAGGCGTGTGACCTATGTATATGCTCCTTAGACATAGTCGGTCAACCCACAAACACAAACGATGCAAAAAAGTTTGTCGATTTTCGTTAATTTTGACGTAATCGCCATTTTAGTCGGCCCGTAACCCTCGACGCGCGAAAATCAAAGTCGACAAAAATAGGCGTGTGACCTATGTATATGCTCCTTAGACATAGTCGGTCAACCCACAAACACAAACGATGCAAAAAAGTTTGTCGATTTTCGGTAAATTTGATGTAATCGCCATTTTAGTCGGCCCGTAACCCTCGACGCGCGAAAATCAAAGTCGACAAAAATAGGCGTGTGACCTATGTATATGCTCCTTAGACAGAGTCGGTCAACCCACAAACACAAACAATGCAAAAAAGTTTGTCGATTTTCGTTAATTTTGATGTAATCGCCATTTTAGTCGGCCCGTAACCCTCGACGCGCGAAAATCAAAGTCGACAAAAATAGGCGGTGACCTATGTATATGCTCCTTAGACATAGTCGGTCAACCCACAAACACAAACGATGCAAAAAAGTTTGTCGATTTTCGTTAATTTTGACGTAATCGCCATTTTAGTCGGCCCGTAACCCTCGACGCGCGAAAATCAAAGTCGACAAAAATAGGCGTGTGACCTATGTATATGCTCCTTAGACATAGTCGGTCAACCCACAAACACAAACGATGCAAAAAGGTTTGTCGATTTTCGTTAATTTTGACGTAATCGCCATTTTAGTCGGCCCGTAACCCTCGACGCGCGAAAATCAAAGTCGACAAAAATAGGCGGTGACCTATGTATATGCTCCTTAGACATAGTCGGTCAACCCACAAACACAAACGATGCAAAAAAGTTTGTCGATTTTTGTTAATTTTGACGTAATCGCCATTTTAGTCGGCCCGTAACCCTCGACGAGCGAAAATCAAAGTCGACAAAAATAGGCGTGTGACCTATGTATATGCTCCTTAGACAGAGTCGGTCAACCCACAAACACAAACGATGCAAAAAAGTTTGTCGATTTTCGTTAATTTTGACGTAATCGCCATTTTAGTCCGCCCGTAATCCTCGACGCGCGAAAATCAAAGTCGACAAAAATAGGCGTGTGACCTATGTATATGCTCCTTAGACATAGTCGGTCAACCCACAAACACAAACAATGCAAAAAAGTTTGTCGATTTTCGGTAATTTTGATGTAATCGCCATTTTAGTCGGCCCGTAACCCTCGACGCGCGAAAATCAAAGTTGACAAAAATAGGCGGTGACCTATGTATATGCTCCTTAGACATAGTCGGTCAACCCACAAACACAAACGATGCAAAAAAGTTTGTCGATTTTCGTTAATTTTGACGTAATCGCCATTTTAGTCGGCCCGTAACCCTCGACGCGCGAAAATCAAAGTCGACAAAAATAGGCGTGTGACCTATGTATATGCTCCTTAGACATAGTCGGTCAACCCACAAACACAAACGATGCAAAAAAGTTTGTCGATTTTCGTTAATTTTGACGTAATCGCCATTTTAGTCAGGCCGTAACCCTCGATGCGCGAAAATCAAAGTCGACAAAAATAGACGTGTGACCTATGTATATGCTCCTTAGACAGAGTCGGTCAACCCACAAACACAAACGATCCAAAAAAGTTTGTCGATTTTCGGTAAATTTGATGTAATCGCCATTTTAGTCGGCCCGTAACCCTCGACGCGCGAAAATCAAAGTCGACAAAAATAGGCGTGTGACCTATGTATATGCTCCTTAGACATAGTCGGTCAACCCACAAACACAAACAATGCAAAAAGGTTTGTCGATTTTCGGTAATTTTGATGTAATCGCCATTTTAGTCGGCCCGTAACCCTCGACGCGCGAAAATCAAAGTCGACAAAAATAGGCGGTGACCTATGTATATGCTCCTTAGACATAGTCGGTCAACCCACAAACACAAACGATGCAAAAAAGTTTGTCGATTTTCGTTAATTTTGACGTAATCGCCATTTTAGTCGGCCCGTAACCCTCGACGCGCGAAAATCAAAGTCGACAAAAATAGGCGTGTGACCTATGTATATGCTCCTTAGACATAGTCGGTCAACCCACAAACACAAACGATGCAAAAAAGTTTGTCGATTTTCGTTAATTTTGACGTAATCGCCATTTTAGTCGGCCCGTAACCCTCGACGCACGAAAATCAAAGTCGACAAAAATAGGCGTGTGACCTATGTATATGCTCCTTAGACATAGTCGGTCAACCCACAAACACAAACGATGCAAAAAAGTTTGTCAATTTTCGTTAATTTTGATGTAATCGCCATTTTAGTCGGCCCGTAACCCTCGACGCGCGAAAATCAAAGTTGACAAAAATAGGCGGTGACCTATGTATATGCTCCTTAGACATAGTCGGTCAACCCACAAACACAAACGATGCAAAAAAGTTTGTCGATTTTCGTTAATTTTGAAGTAATCGCCATTTTAGTCGGCCCGTAACCCTCGACGCGCGAAAATCAAAGTCGACAAAAATAGGCGTGTGACCTATGTATATGCTCCTTAGACATAGTCGGTCAACCCACAAACACAAACGATGCAAAAAAGTTTGTCGATTTTCGTTAATTTTGACGTAATCGCCATTTTAGTCAGGCCGTAACCCTCGATGCGCGAAAATCAAAGTCGACAAAAATAGACGTGTGACCTATGTATATGCTCCTTAGACAGAGTCGGTCAACCCACAAACACAAACGATCCAAAAAAGTTTGTCGATTTTCGGTAAATTTGATGTAATCGCCATTTTAGTCGGCCCGTAACCCTCGACGCGCGAAAATCAAAGTCGACAAAAATAGGCGTGTGACCTATGTATATGCTCCTTAGACATAGTCGGTCAACCCACAAACACAAACAATGCAAAAAGGTTTGTCGATTTTCGGTAATTTTGATGTAATCGCCATTTTAGTCGGCCCGTAACCCTCGACGCGCGAAAATCAAAGTCGACAAAAATAGGCGGTGACCTATGTATATGCTCCTTAGACATAGTCGGTCAACCCACAAACACAAACGATGCAAAAAAGTTTGTCGATTTTCGTTAATTTTGACGTAATCGCCATTTTAGTCGGCCCGTAACCCTCGACGCGCGAAAATCAAAGTCGACAAAAATAGGCGTGTGACCTATGTATATGCTCCTTAGACATAGTCGGTCAACCCACAAACACAAACGATGCAAAAAAGTTTGTCGATTTTCGTTAATTTGGACGTAATCGCCATTTTAGTCGGCCCGTAACCCTCGACGCGCGAAAATCAAAGTCGACAAAAATAGGCGTGTGACCTATGTATATGCTCCTTAGACATAGTCGGTCAACCCACAAACACAAACGATGCAAAAAAGTTTGTCAATTTTCGTTAATTTTGATGTAATCGCCATTTTAGTCGGCCCGTAACCCTCGACGCGCGAGAATCAAAGTCGACAAAAATAGGCGTGTGACCTATGTATATGCTCCTTAGACATAGTCGGTCAACCCACAAACACAAACGATGCAAAAAAGTTTGTCGATTTTCGTTAATTTTGACGTAATCGCCATTTTAGTCGGCCCGTAACCCTCGACGCGCGAAAATCAAAGTCGACAAAAATAGGCGTGTGACCTATGTATATGCTCCTTAGACATAGTCGGTCAACCCACAAACACAAACGATGCAAAAAAGTTTGTCGATTTTCGTTAAATTTGATGTAATCGCCATTTTAGTCGGCCCGTAACCCTCGACGCGCGAAAATCAAAGTCGACAAAAATAGGCGTGTGACCTATGTATATGCTCCTTAGACAGAGTCGGTCAACCCACAAACACAAACAATGCAAAAAAGTTTGTCGATTTTCGGTAATTTTGATGTAATCGCCATTTTAGTCGGCCCGTAACCCTCGACGCGCGAAAATCAAAGTCGACAAAAATAGGCGGTGACCTATGTATATGCTCCTTAGACATAGTCGGTCAACCCACAAACACAAATGATGCAAAAAAGTTTGTCGATTTTCGTTAATTTTGACGTAATCGCCATTTTAGTCGGCCCGTAACCCTCGACGCGCGAAAATCAAAGTCGACAAAAATAGGCGTGTGACCTATGTATATGCTCCTTAGACATAGTCGGTCAACCCACAAACACAAACGATGCAAAAAAGTTTGTCGATTTTCGTTAATTTTGACGTAATCGCCATTTTAGTCGGCCCGTAACCCTCGACGCACGAAAATCAAAGTCGACAAAAATAGACGTGTGATCTATGTATATGCTCCTTAGACATAGTCGGTCAACCCACAAACACAAACAATCCAAAAAGGTTTGTCGATTTTCGGTAATTTTGATGTAATCGCCATTTTAGTCTGCCCGTAACCCTCGACGCGCGAAAATCAAAGTCGACAAAAATAGGCGTGTGACCTATGTATATGCTCCTTAGACATAGTCGGTCAACCCACAAACACAAACGATGCAAAAAAGTTTGTCAATTTTCGTTAATTTTGATGTAATCGCCATTTTAGTCGGCCCGTAACCCTCGACGCGCGAAAATCAAAGTCGACAAAAATAGGCGTGTGACCTATGTATATGCTCCTTAGACATAGTCGGTCAACCCACAAACACAAACGATGCAAAAAAGTTTGTCGATTTTCGTTAATTTTGACGTAATCGCCATTTTAGTCGGCCCGTAACCCTCGACGAGCGAAAATCAAAGTCGACAAAAATAGGCGTGTGACCTATGTATATGCTCCTTAGACAGAGTCGGTCAACCCACAAACACAAACGATGCAAAAAAGTTTGTCGATTTTCGTTAATTTTGACGTAATCGCCATTTTAGTCGGCCCGTAACCCTCGACGAGCGAAAATCAAAGTCGACAAAAATAGGCGTGTGACCTATGTATATGCTCCTTAGACAGAGTCGGTCAACCCACAAACACAAACGATGCAAAAAAGTTTGTCGATTTTCGTTAATTTTGACGTAATCGCCATTTTAGTCGGCCCGTAACCCTCGACGCGCGAAAATCAAAGTCGACAAAAATAGGCGTGTGACCTATGTATATGCTCCTTAGACAGAGTCGGTCAACCCACAAACACAAACAATGCAAAAAAGTTTGTTGATTTTCGGTAATTTTGATGTAATCGCCATTTTAGTCGGCCCGTAACCCTCGACGCACGAAAATCAAAGTCGACAAAAATAGGCGTGTGATCTATGTATATGCTCCTTAGACATAGTCGGTCAACCCACAAACACAAACAATGCAAAAAGGTTTGTCGATTTTCGGTAATTTTGATGTAATCGCCATTTTAGTCGGCCCGTAACCCTCGACGCGCGAAAATCAAAGTCGACAAAAATAGGCGGTGACCTATGTATATGCTCCTTAGACAGAGTCGGTCAACCCACAAACACAAACAATGCAAAAAAGTTTGTCGATTTTCGGTAATTTTGATGTAATCGCCATTTTAGTCGGCCCGTAACCCTCGACGCGCGAAAATCAAAGTCGACAAAAATAGGCGGTGACCTATGTATATGCTCCTTAGACATAGTCGGTCAACCGACAAACACAAACGATGCAAAAAAGTTTGTCGATTTTCGTTAATTTTGACGTAATCGCCATTTTAGTCGGCCCGTAACCCTCGACGCGCGAAAATCAAAGTCGACAAAAATAGGCGTGTGACCTATGTATATGCTCCTTAGACAGAGTCGGTCAACCCACAAACACAAACGATGCAAAAAAGTTTGTCGATTTTCGTTAATTTTGACGTAATCGCCATTTTAGTCGGCCCGTAACCCTCGACGAGCGAAAATCAAAGTCGACAAAAATAGGCGTGTGACCTATGTATATGCTCCTTAGACAGAGTCGGTCAACCCACAAACACAAACGATGCAAAAAAGTTTGTCGATTTTCGTTAATTTTGACGTAATCGCCATTTTAGTCGGCCCGTAACCCTCGACGCGCGAAAATCAAAGTCGACAAAAATAGGCGTGTGACCTATGTATATGCTCCTTAGACATAGTCGGTCAACCCACAAACACAAACGATGCAAAAAAGTTTGTCGATTTTCGTTAATTTTGACGTAATCGCCATTTTAGTCGGGCCGTAACCCTCGATGCGCGAAAATCAAAGTCGACAAAAATAGGCGTGTGACCTATGTATATGCTCCTTAGACAGAGTCGGTCAACCCACAAACACAAACGATGCAAAAAAGTTTGTCGATTTTCGTTAATTTTGACGTAATCGCCATTTTAGTCGGCCCGTAACCCTCGACGAGCGAAAATCAAAGTCGACAAAAATAGGCGTGTGACCTATGTATATGCTCCTTAGACAGAGTCGGTCAACCCACAAACACAAACGATGCAAAAAAGTTTGTCGATTTTCGTTAATTTTGACGTAATCGCCATTTTAGTCGGCCCGTAACCCTCGACGCGCGAAAATCAAAGTCGACAAAAATAGGCGTGTGACCTATGTATATGCTCCTTAGACATAGTCGGTCAACCCACAAACACAAACGATGCAAAAAAGTTTGTCGATTTTCGTTAATTTTGACGTAATCGCCATTTTAGTCGGGCCGTAACCCTCGATGCGCGAAAATCAAAGTCGACAAAAATAGGCGTGTGACCTATGTATATGCTCCTTAGACATAGTCGGTCAACCCACAAACACAAACAATGCAAAAAAGTTTGTTGATTTTCGGTAAATTTGATGTAATGGCCATTTTAGTCGGCCCGTAACCCTCGACGCGCGAAAATCAAAGTCGACAAAAATAGGCGGTGACCTATGTATATGCTCCTTAGACATAGTCGGTCAACCCACAAACACAAACAATGCAAAAAAGTTTGTCGATTTTCGGTAATTTTGATGTAATCGCCATTTTAGTCGGCCCGTAACCCTCGACGCGCGAAAATCAAAGTCGACAAAAATAGGCGTGTGACCTATGTATATGCTCCTTAGACAGAGTCGGTCAACCCACAAACACAAACGATGCAAAAAAGTTTGTCGATTTTCGTTAATTTTGACGTAATCGCCATTTTAGTCGGCCCGTAACCCTCGACGCGCGAAAATCAAAGTCGACAAAAATAGGCGTGTGACCTATGTATATGCTCCTTAGACATAGTCGGTCAACCCACAAACACAAACGATGCAAAAAAGTTTGTCGATTTTCGTTAATTTTGACGTAATCGCCATTTTAGTCGGCCCGTAACCCTCGACGCACGAAAATCAAAGTCGACGAAAATAGACGTGTGATCTATGTATATGCTCCTTAGACATAGTCGGTCAACCCACAAACACAAACAATCCAAAAAGGTTTGTCGATTTTCGGTAATTTTGATGTAATCGCCATTTTAGTCTGCCCGTAACCCTCGACGCGCGAAAATCAAAGTCGACAAAAATAGGCGTGTGACCTATGTATATGCTCCTTAGACAGAGTCGGTCAACCCACAAACACAAACGATGCAAAAAAGTTTGTCAATTTTCGTTAATTTTGATGTAATCGCCATTTTAGTCGGCCCGTAACCCTCGACGCGCGAAAATCAAAGTCGACAAAAATAGGCGTGTGACCTATGTATATGCTCCTTAGACATAGTCGGTCAACCCACAAACACAAACGATGCAAAAAAGTTTGTCGATTTTCGTTAATTTTGACGTAATCGCCATTTTAGTCGGCCCGTAACCCTCGACGCGCGAAAATCATAGTCGACAAAAATAGGCGGTGACCTATGTATATGCTCCTTAGACATAGTCGGTCAACCCACAAACACAAACGATGCAAAAAAGTTTGTCGATTTTCGTTAATTTTGACGTAATCGCCATTTTAGTCGGCCCGTAACCCTCGACGCGCGAAAATCAAAGTCGACAAAAATAGGCGTGTGACCTATGTATATGCTCCTTAGACAGAGTCGGTCAACCCACAAACACAAACGATCCAAAAAAGTTTGTCGATTTTCGGTAAACTTGATGTAATCGCCATTTTAGTCGGCCCGTAACCCTCGACGCGCGAAAATCAAAGTCGACAAAAATAGGCGTGTGACCTATGTATATGCTCCTTAGACATAGTCGGTCAACCCACAAACACAAACAATGCAAAAAAGTTTGTCGATTTTCGGTAATTTTGATGTAATCGCCATTTTAGTCGGCCCGTAACCCTCGACGCGCGAAAATCAAAGTCGACAAAAATAGGCGGTGACCTATGTATATGCTCCTTAGACTGAGTCGGTCAACCCACAAACACAAACGATGCAAAAAAGTTTTTCGATTTTCGTTAATTTTGACGTAATCGCCATTTTAGTCGGCCCGTAACCCTCGACGAGCGAAAATCAAAGTCGACAAAAATAGGCGTGTGACCTATGTATATGCTCCTTAGACAGAGTCGGTCAACCCACAAACACAAACGATGCAAAAAAGTTTGTCAATTTTCGTTAATTTTGATGTAATCGCCATTTTAGTCGGCCCGTAACCCTCGACGCGCGAGAATCAAAGTCGACAAAAATAGGCGTGTGACCTATGTATATGCTCCTTAGACATAGTCGGTCAACCCACAAATACAAACGATGCAAAAAAGTTTGTCGATTTTCGTTAATTTTGACGTAATCGCCATTTTAGTCGGCCCGTAACCCTCGACGCGCGAAAATCAAAGTCGACAAAAATAGGCGTGTGACCTATGTATATGCTCCTTAGACATAGTCGGTCAACCCACAAACACAAACGATGCAAAAAAGTTTGTCGATTTTCGTTAATTTGGACGTAATCGCCATTTTAGTCGGCCCGTAACCCTCGACGCACGAAAATCAAAGTCGACAAAAATAGACGTGTGATCTATGTATATGCTCCTTAGACATAGTCGGTCAACCCACAAACACAAACAATCCAAAAAGGTTTGTCGATTTTCGGTAATTTTGATGTAATCGCCATTTTAGTCGGCCCGTAACCCTCGACGCGCGAAAATCAAAGTCGACAAAAATAGGCGGTGACCTATGTATATGCTCCTTAGACAGAGTCGGTCAACCCACAAACACAAACAATGCAAAAAAGTTTGTCGATTTTCGGTAATTTTGATGTAATCGCCATTTTAGTCGGCCCGTAACCCTCGACGCGCGAAAATCATAGTCGACAAAAATAGGCGGTGACCTATGTATATGCTCCTTAGACATAGTCGGTCAACCCACAAACACAAACGATGCAAAAAAGTTTGTCGATTTTCGTTAATTTTGACGTAATCGCCATTTTAGTCGGCCCGTAACCCTCGACGCGCGAAAATCAAAGTCGACAAAAATAGGCGTGTGACCTATGTATATGCTCCTTAGACAGAGTCGGTCAACCCACAAACACAAACGATCCAAAAAAGTTTGTCGATTTTCGGTAAACTTGATGTAATGGCCATTTTAGTCGGCCCGTAACCCTCGACGCGCGAAAATCAAAGTCGACAAAAATAGGCGTGTGACCTATGTATATGCTCCTTAGACATAGTCGGTCAACCCACAAACACAAACGATGCAAAAAAGTTTGTTGATTTTCGGTAATTTTGATGTAATCGCCATTTTAGTCGGCCCGTAACCCTCGACGCACGAAAATCAAAGTCGACAAAAATAGGCGTGTGACCTATGTATATGCTCCTTAGACATAGTCGGTCAACCCACAAACACAAACAATGCAAAAAGGTTTGTTGATTTTCGGTAATTTTGATGTAATCGCCATTTTAGTCGGCCCGTAACCCTCGACGCACGAAAATCAAAGTCGACAAAAATAGGCGTGTGATCTATGTATATGCTCCTTAGACATAGTCGGTCAACCCACAAACACAAACAATGCAAAAAAGTTTGTCGATTTTCGGTAATTTTGATGTAATCGCCATTTTAGTCGGCCCGTAACCCTCGACGCGCGAAAATCAAAGTCGACAAAAATAGGCGGTGACCTATGTATATGCTCCTTAGACAGAGTCGGTCAACCCACAAACACAAACAATGCAAAAAAGTTTGTCGATTTTCGGTAATTTTGATGTAATCGCCATTTTAGTCGGCCCGTAACCCTCGACGCGCGAAAATCAAAATCGACAAAAATAGGCGGTGACCTATGTATATGCTCCTTAGACATAGTCGGTCAACCCACAAACACAAACGATGCAAAAAAGTTTGTCGATTTTCGTTAATTTTGACGTAATCGCCATTTTAGTCGGCCCGTAACCCTCGACGCGCGAAAATCAAAGTCGACAAAAATAGGCGTGTGACCTATGTATATGCTCCTTAGACAGAGTCGGTCAACCCACAAACACAAACGATGCAAAAAAGTTTGTCGATTTTCGTTAATTTTGACGTAATCGCCATTTTAGTCGGCCCGTAACCCTCGACGAGCGAAAATCAAAGTCGACAAAAATAGGCGTGTGACCTATGTATATGCTCCTTAGACAGAGTCGGTCAACCCACAAACACAAACGATGCAAAAAAGTTTGTCGATTTTCGTTAATTTTGACGTAATCGCCATTTTAGTCGGCCCGTAACCCTCGACGCGCGAAAATCAAAGTCGACAAAAATAGGCGTGTGACCTATGTATATGCTCCTTAGACAGAGTCGGTCAATCCACAAACACAAACGATGGAAAAAAGTTTGTCGATTTTCGTTAATTTTGACGTAATCGCCATTTTAGTCGGCCCGTAACCCTCGACGCGCGAAAATCAAAGTCGACAAAAATAGGCGTGTGACCTATGTATATGCTCCTTAGACAGAGTCGGTCAACCCACAAACACAAACGATGCAAAAAAGTTTGTCGATTTTCGTTAATTTTGACGTAATCGCCATTTTAGTCGGCCCGTAACCCTCGACGAGCGAAAATCAAAGTCGACAAAAATAGGCGTGTGACCTATGTATATGCTCCTTAGACATAGTCGGTCAACCCACAAACACAAACGATGCAAAAAAGTTTGTCGATTTTCGTTAATTTTGACGTAATCGCCATTTTAGTCGGCCCGTAACCCTCGACGCGCGAAAATCAAAGTCGACAAAAATAGGCGTGTGACCTATGTATATGCTCCTTAGACATAGTCGGTCAACCCACAAACACAAACGATGCAAAAAAGTTTGTCGATTTTCGGTAAATTTGATGTAATGGCCATTTTAGTCGGCCCGTTACCCTCGACGCACGAAAATCAAAGTCGACAAAAATAGACGTGTGATCTATGTATATGCTCCTTAGACATAGTCGGTCAACCCACAAACACAAACAATCCAAAAAGGTTTGTCGATTTTCGGTAATTTTGATGTAATCGCCATTTTAGTCGGCCCGTAACCCTCGACGCGCGAAAATCAAAGTCGACAAAAATAGGCGGTGACCTATGTATATGCTCCTTAGACAGAGTCGGTCAACCCACAAACACAAACAATGCAAAAAAGTTTGTCGATTTTCGGTAATTTTGATGTAATCGCCATTTTAGTCGGCCCGTAACCCTCGACGCGCGAAAATCATAGTCGACAAAAATAGGCGGTGACCTATGTATATGCTCCTTAGACATAGTCGGTCAACCCACAAACACAAACGATGCAAAAAAGTTTGTCGATTTTCGTTAATTTTGACGTAATCGCCATTTTAGTCGGCCCGTAACCCTCGACGCGCGAAAATCAAAGTCGACAAAAATAGGCGTGTGACCTATGTATATGCTCCTTAGACAGAGTCGGTCAACCCACAAACACAAACGATCCAAAAAAGTTTGTCGATTTTCGGTAAACTTGACGTAATCGCCATTTTAGTCGGCCCGTAACCCTCGACGCGCGAAAATCAAAGTCGACAAAAATAGGCGTGTGACCTATGTATATGCTCCTTAGACATAGTCGGTCAACCCACAAACACAAACCATGCAAAAAAGTTTGTCGATTTTCGGTAATTTTGATGTAATCGCCATTTTAGTCGGCCCGTAACCCTCGACGCGCGAAAATCAAAGTCGACAAAAATAGGCGGTGACCTATGTATATGCTCCTTAGACTGAGTCGGTCAACCCACAAACACAAACGATGCAAAAAAGTTTTTCGATTTTCGTTAATTTTGACGTAATCGCCATTTTAGTCGGCCCGTAACCCTCGACGAGCGAAAATCAAAGTCGACAAAAATAGGCGTGTGACCTATGTATATGCTCCTTAGACATAGTCGGTCAACCCACAAACACAAACGATGCAAAAAAGTTTGTCGATTTTCGTTAATTTTGACGTAATCGCCATTTTAGTCGGCCCGTAACCCTCGACGCGCGAGAATCAAAGTCGACAAAAATAGGCGTGTGACCTATGTATATGCTCCTTAGACATAGTCGGTCAACCCACAAACACAAACGATGCAAAAAAGTTTGTCGATTTTCGTTAATTTTGACGTAATCGCCATTTTAGTCGGCCCGTAACCCTCGACGCGCGAAAATCAAAGTCGACAAAAATAGGCGTGTGACCTATGTATATGCTCCTTAGACATAGTCGGTCAACCCACAAACACAAACGATGGAAAAAAGTTTGTCGATTTTCGTTAATTTTGACGTAATCGCCATTTTAGTCGGCCCGTAACCCTCGACGCGCGAAAATCAAAGTCGACAAAAATAGGCGTGTGACCTATGTATATGCTCCTTAGACAGAGTCGGTCAACCCACAAACACAAACGATGCAAAAAAGTTTGTCGATTTTCGTTAATTTTGACGTAATCGCCATTTTAGTCGGCCCGTAACCCTCGACGAGAGAAAATCAAAGTCGACAAAAATAGGCGTGTGACCTATGTATATGCTCCTTAGACAGAGTCGGTCAACCCACAAACACAAACGATGCAAAAAAGTTTGTCGATTTTCGTTAATTTTGACGTAATCGCCATTTTAGTCGGCCCGTAACCCTCGACGCGCGAAAATCAAAGTCGACAAAAATAGGCGTGTGACCTATGTATATGCTCCTTAGACATAGTCGGTCAACCCACAAACACAAACGATGCAAAAAAGTTTGTCGATTTTCGGTAAATTTGATGTAATGGCCATTTTAGTCGGCCCGTAACCCTCGACGCGCGAAAATCAAAGTCGACAAAAATAGGCGTGTGACCTATGTATATGCTCCTTAGACATAGTCGGTCAACCCACAAACACAAACGATGCAAAAAAGTTTGTTGATTTTCGGTAATTTTGATGTAATCGCCATTTTAGTCGGCCCGTAACCCTCGACGCACGAAAATCAAAGTCGACAAAAATAGGCGTGTGATCTATGTATATGCTCCTTAGACATAGTCGGTCAACCCACAAACACAAACGATGCAAAAAAGTTTGTCGATTTTCGTTAATTTTGACGTAATCGCCATTTTAGTCGGCCCGTAACCCTCGACGCGCGAAAATCAAAGTCGACAAAAATAGGCGTGTGACCTATGTATATGCTCCTTAGACAGAGTCGGTCAACCCACAAACACAAACGATGCAAAAAAGTTTGTCGATTTTCGTTAATTTTGACGTAATCGCCATTTTAGTCGGCCCGTAACCCTCGACGAGCGAAAATCAAAGTCGACAAAAATAGGCGTGTGACCTATGTATATGCTCCTTAGACAGAGTCGGTCAACCCACAAACACAAACGATGCAAAAAAGTTTGTCGATTTTCGTTAATTTTGACGTAATCGCCATTTTAGTCGGCCCGTAACCCTCGACGCGCGAAAATCAAAGTCGACAAAAATAGGCGTGTGACCTATGTTTATGCTCCTTAGACAGAGTCGGTCAACCCACAAACACAAACGATGGAAAAAAGTTTGTCGATTTTCGTTAATTTTGACGTAATCGCCATTTTAGTCGGCCCGTAACCCTCGACGCGCGAAAATCAAAGTCGACAAAAATAGGCGTGTGACCTATGTATATGCTCCTTAGACATAGTCGGTCAACCCACAAACACAAACAATGCAAAAAGGTTTGTTGATTTTCGGTAATTTTGATGTAATCGCCATTTTAGTCGGCCCGTAACCCTCGACGCACGAAAATCAAAGTCGACAAAAATAGGCGTGTGATCTATGTATATGCTCCTTAGACATAGTCGGTCAACCCACAAACACAAACAATGCAAAAAAGTTTGTCGATTTTCGGTAATTTTGATGTAATCGCCATTTTAGTCGGCCCGTAACCCTCGACGCGCGAAAATCAAAGTCGACAAAAATAGGCGGTGACCTATGTATATGCTCCTTAGACATAGTCGGTCAACCCACAAACACAAACAATGCAAAAAAGTTTGTCGATTTTCGGTAATTTTGATGTAATCGCCATTTTAGTCGGCCCGTAACCCTCGACGCGCGAAAATCAAAATCGACAAAAATAGGCGGTGACCTATGTATATGCTCCTTAGACATAGTCGGTCAACCCACAAACACAAACGATGCAAAAAAGTTTGTCGATTTTCGTTAATTTTGACGTAATCGCCATTTTAGTCGGCCCGTAACCCTCGACGCGCGAAAATCAAAGTCGACAAAAATAGGCGTGTGACCTATGTATATGCTCCTTAGACAGAGTCGGTCACCCCACAAACACAAACGATGCAAAAAAGTTTGTCGATTTTCGTTAATTTTGACGTAATCGCCATTTTAGTCGGCCCGTAACCCTCGACGAGCGAAAATCAAAGTCGACAAAAATAGGCGTGTGACCTATGTATATGCTCCTTAGACAGAGTCGGTCAACCCACAAACACAAACGATGCAAAAAAGTTTGTCGATTTTCGTTAATTTTGACGTAATCGCCATTTTAGTCGGCCCGTAACCCTCGACGCGCGAAAATCAAAGTCGACAGCTCCTTAGACAGAGTCGGTCAATCCACAAACACAAACGATGGAAAAAAGTTTGTCGATTTTCGTTAATTTTGACGTAATCGCCATTTTAGTCGGCCCGTAACCCTCGACGCGCGAAAATCAAAGTCGACAAAAATAGGCGTGTGACCTATGTATATGCTCCTTAGACAGAGTCGGTCAACCCACAAACACAAACGATGCAAAAAAGTTTGTCGATTTTCGTTAATTTTGACGTAATCGCCATTTTAGTCGGCCCGTAACCCTCGACGAGCGAAAATCAAAGTCGACAAAAATAGGCGTGTGACCTATGTATATGCTCCTTAGACAGAGTCGGTCAACCCACAAACACAAACGATGCAAAAAAGTTTGTCGATTTTCGTTAATTTTGACGTAATCGCCATTTTAGTCGGCCCGTAACCCTCGACGCGCGAAAATCAAAGTCGACAAAAATAGGCGTGTGACCTATGTATATGCTCCTTAGACATAGTCGGTCAACCCACAAACACAAACGATGCAAAAAAGTTTGTCGATTTTCGGTAAATTTGATGTAATGGCCATTTTAGTCGGCCCGTAACCCTCGACGCACGAAAATCAAAGTCGACAAAAATAGACGTGTGATCTATGTATATGCTCCTTAGACATAGTCGGTCAACCCACAAACACAAACAATCCAAAAAGGTTTGTCGATTTTCGGTAATTTTGATGTAATCGCCATTTTAGTCGGCCCGTAACCCTCGACGCGCGAAAATCAAAGTCGACAAAAATAGGCGGTGACCTATGTATATGCTCCTTAGACAGAGTCGGTCAACCCACAAACACAAACAATGCAAAAAAGTTTGTCGATTTTCGGTAATTTTGATGTAATCGCCATTTTAGTCGGCCCGTAACCCTCGACGCGCGAAAATCATAGTCGACAAAAATAGGCGGTGACCTATGTATATGCTCCTTAGACATAGTCGGTCAACCCACAAACACAAACGATGCAAAAAAGTTTGTCGATTTTCGTTAATTTTGACGTAATCGCCATTTTAGTCGGCCCGTAACCCTCGACGCGCGAAAATCAAAGTCGACAAAAATAGGCGTGTGACCTATGTATATGCTCCTTAGACAGAGTCGGTCAACCCACAAACACAAACGATCCAAAAAAGTTTGTCGATTTTCGGTAAACTTGATGTAATCGCCATTTTAGTCGGCCCGTAACCCTCGACGCGCGAAAATCAAAGTCGACAAAAATAGGCGTGTGACCTATGTATATGCTCCTTAGACAGAGTCGGTCAACCCACAAACACAAACGATCCAAAAAAGTTTGTCGATTTTCGGTAAACTTGATGTAATCGCCATTTTAGTCGGCCCGTAACCCTCGACGCGCGAAAATCAAAATCGACAAAAATAGGCGGTGACCTATGTATATGCTCCTTAGACATAGTCGGTCAACCCACAAACACAAACGATGCAAAAAAGTTTGTCGATTTTCGTTAATTTTGACGTAATCGCCATTTTAGTCGGCCCGTAACCCTCGACGCGCGAAAATCAAAGTCGACAAAAATAGGCGTGTGACCTATGTATATGCTCCTTAGACAGAGTCGGTCAACCCACAAACACAAACGATGCAAAAAAGTTTGTCGATTTTCGTTAATTTTGACGTAATCGCCATTTTAGTCGGCCCGTAACCCTCGACGAGCGAAAATCAAAGTCGACAAAAATAGGCGTGTGACCTATGTATATGCTCCTTAGACAGAGTCGGTCAACCCACAAACACAAACGATGCAAAAAAGTTTGTCGATTTTCGTTAATTTTGACGTAATCGCCATTTTAGTCGGCCCGTAACCCTCGACGCGCGAAAATCAAAGTCGACAAAAATAGGCGTGTGACCTATGTATATGCTCCTTAGACAGAGTCGGTCAATCCACAAACACAAACGATGGAAAAAAGTTTGTCGATTTTCGTTAATTTTGACGTAATCGCCATTTTAGTCGGCCCGTAACCCTCGACGCGCGAAAATCAAAGTCGACAAAAATAGGCGTGTGACCTATGTATATGCTCCTTAGACAGAGTCGGTCAACCCACAAACACAAACGATGCAAAAAAGTTTGTCGATTTTCGTTAATTTTGACGTAATCGCCATTTTAGTCGGCCCGTAACCCTCGACGAGCGAAAATCAAAGTCGACAAAAATAGGCGTGTGACCTATGTATATGCTCCTTAGACAGAGTCGGTCAACCCACAAACACAAACGATGCAAAAAAGTTTGTCGATTTTCGTTAATTTTGACGTAATCGCCATTTTAGTCGGCCCGTAACCCTCGACGCGCGAAAATCAAAGTCGACAAAAATAGGCGTGTGACCTATGTATATGCTCCTTAGACATAGTCGGTCAACCCACAAACACAAACGATGCAAAAAAGTTTGTCGATTTTCGGTAAATTTGATGTAATGGCCATTTTAGTCGGCCCGTAACCCTCGACGCACGAAAATCAAAGTCGACAAAAATAGACGTGTGATCTATGTATATGCTCCTTAGACATAGTCGGTCAACCCACAAACACAAACAATCCAAAAAGGTTTGTCGATTTTCGGTAATTTTGATGTAATCGCCATTTTAGTCGGCCCGTAACCCTCGACGCGCGAAAATCAAAGTCGACAAAAATAGGCGGTGACCTATGTATATGCTCCTTAGACAGAGTCGGTCAACCCACAAACACAAACAATGCAAAAAAGTTTGTCGATTTTCGGTAATTTTGATGTAATCGCCATTTTAGTCGGCCCGTAACCCTCGACGCGCGAAAATCATAGTCGACAAAAATAGGCGGTGACCTATGTATATGCTCCTTAGACATAGTCGGTCAACCCACAAACACAAACGATGCAAAAAAGTTTGTCGATTTTCGTTAATTTTGACGTAATCGCCATTTTAGTCGGCCCGTAACCCTCGACGCGCGAAAATCAAAGTCGACAAAAATAGGCGTGTGACCTATGTATATGCTCCTTAGACAGAGTCGGTCAACCCACAAACACAAACGATCCAAAAAAGTTTGTCGATTTTCGGTAAACTTGATGTAATCGCCATTTTAGTCGGCCCGTAACCCTCGACGCGCGAAAATCAAAGTCGACAAAAATAGGCGTGTGACCTATGTATATGCTCCTTAGACAGAGTCGGTCAACCCACAAACACAAACGATCCAAAAAAGTTTGTCGATTTTCGGTAAACTTGATGTAATCGCCATTTTAGTCGGCCCGTAACCCTCGACGCGCGAAAATCAAAGTCGACAAAAATAGGCGTGTGACCTATGTATATGCTCCTTAGACATAGTCGGTCAACCCACAAACACAAACCATGCAAAAAAGTTTGTCGATTTTCGGTAATTTTGATGTAATCGCCATTTTAGTCGGCCCGTAACCCTCGACGCGCGAAAATCAAAGTCGACAAAAATAGGCGGTGACCTATGTATATGCTCCTTAGACTGAGTCGGTCAACCCACAAACACAAACGATGCAAAAAAGTTTTTCGATTTTCGTTAATTTTGACGTAATCGCCATTTTAGTCGGCCCGTAACCCTCGACGAGCGAAAATCAAAGTCGACAAAAATAGGCGTGTGACCTATGTATATGCTCCTTAGACATAGTCGGTCAACCCACAAACACAAACGATGCAAAAAAGTTTGTCGATTTTCGTTAATTTTGACGTAATCGCCATTTTAGTCGGCCCGTAACCCTCGACGCGCGAGAATCAAAGTCGACAAAAATAGGCGTGTGACCTATGTATATGCTCCTTAGACATAGTCGGTCAACCCACAAACACAAACGATGCAAAAAAGTTTGTCGATTTTCGTTAATTTTGACGTAATCGCCATTTTAGTCGGCCCGTAACCCTCGACGCGCGAAAATCAAAGTCGACAAAAATAGGCGGTGACCTATGTATATGCTCCTTAGACATAGTCGGTCAACCCACAAACACAAACGATGCAAAAAAGTTTGTCGATTTTCGTTAATTTTGACGTAATCGCCATTTTAGTCGGCCCGTAACCCTCGACGCGCGAAAATCAAAGTCGACAAAAATAGGCGTGTGACCTATGTATATGCTCCTTAGACATAGTCGGTCAACCCACAAACACAAACGATGGAAAAAAGTTTGTCGATTTTCGTTAATTTTGACGTAATCGCCATTTTAGTCGGCCCGTAACCCTCGACGCGCGAAAATCAAAGTCGACAAAAATAGGCGTGTGACCTATGTATATGCTCCTTAGACAGAGTCGGTCAACCCACAAACACAAACGATGCAAAAAAGTTTGTCGATTTTCGTTAATTTTGACATAATCGCCATTTTAGTCGGCCCGTAACCCTCGACGAGCGAAAATCAAAGTCGACAAAAATAGGCGTGTGACCTATGTATATGCTCCTTAGACAGAGTCGGTCAACCCACAAACACAAACGATGCAAAAAAGTTTGTCGATTTTCGTTAATTTTGACGTAATCGCCATTTTAGTCGGCCCGTAACCCTCGACGCGCGAAAATCAAAGTCGACAAAAATAGGCGTGTGACCTATGTATATGCTCCTTAGACATAGTCGGTCAACCCACAAACACAAACGATGCAAAAAAGTTTGTCGATTTTCGGTAAATTTGATGTAATGGCCATTTTAGTCGGCCCGTAACCCTCGACGCGCGAAAATCAAAGTCGACAAAAATAGGCGTGTGACCTATGTATATGCTCCTTAGACATAGTCGGTCAACCCACAAACACAAACGATGCAAAAAAGTTTGTTGATTTTCGGTAATTTTGATGTAATCGCCATTTTAGTCGGCCCGTAACCCTCGACGCACGAAAATCAAAGTCGACAAAAATAGGCGTGTGACCTATGTATATGCTCCTTAGACATAGTCGGTCAACCCACAAACACAAACAATGCAAAAAGGTTTGTTGATTTTCGGTAATTTTGATGTAATCGCCATTTTAGTCGGCCCGTAACCCTCGACGCACGAAAATCAAAGTCGACAAAAATAGGCGTGTGATCTATGTATATGCTCCTTAGACATAGTCGGTCAACCCACAAACACAAACAATGCAAAAAAGTTTGTCGATTTTCGGTAATTTTGATGTAATCGCCATTTTAGTCGGCCCGTAACCCTCGACGCGCGAAAATCAAAGTCGACAAAAATAGGCGGTGACCTATGT
Organism: Phorcus lineatus; assembly: GCA_921293015.1. Taxonomy (NCBI): domain Eukaryota; kingdom Metazoa; phylum Mollusca; class Gastropoda; order Trochida; family Trochidae; genus Phorcus; species Phorcus lineatus. The sequence continues at coordinate 49,413,348 of OV121090.1, read as the reverse complement.
ATATGCTCCTTAGACATAGTCGGTCAACCCACAAACACAAACGATGCAAAAAAGTTTGTCGATTTTCGGTAAATTTGATGTAATGGCCATTTTAGTCGGCCCGTAACCCTCGACGCGCGAAAATCAAAGTCGACAAAAATAGGCGTGTGACCTATGTATATGCTCCTTAGACATAGTCGGTCAACCCACAAACACAAACGATGCAAAAAAGTTTGTTGATTTTCGGTAATTTTGATGTAATCGCCATTTTAGTCGGCCCGTAACCCTCGACGCACGAAAATCAAAGTCGACAAAAATAGGCGTGTGACCTATGTATATGCTCCTTAGACATAGTCGGTCAACCCACAAACACAAACAATGCAAAAAGGTTTGTTGATTTTCGGTAATTTTGATGTAATCGCCATTTTAGTCGGCCCGTAACCCTCGACGCACGAAAATCAAAGTCGACAAAAATAGGCGTGTGATCTATGTATATGCTCCTTAGACATAGTCGGTCAACCCACAAACACAAACAATGCAAAAAAGTTTGTCGATTTTCGGTAATTTTGATGTAATCGCCATTTTAGTCGGCCCGTAACCCTCGACGCGCGAAAATCAAAGTCGACAAAAATAGGCGGTGACCTATGTATATGCTCCTTAGACAGAGTCGGTCAACCCACAAACACAAACAATGCAAAAAAGTTTGTCGATTTTCGGTAATTTTGATGTAATCGCCATTTTAGTCGGCCCGTAACCCTCGACGCGCGAAAATCAAAATCGACAAAAATAGGCGGTGACCTATGTATATGCTCCTTAGACATAGTCGGTCAACCCACAAACACAAACGATGCAAAAAAGTTTGTCGATTTTCGTTAATTTTGACGTAATCGCCATTTTAGTCGGCCCGTAACCCTCGACGCGCGAAAATCAAAGTCGACAAAAATAGGCGTGTGACCTATGTATATTCTCCTTAGACAGAGTCGGTCAACCCACAAACACAAACGATGCAAAAAAGTTTGTCGATTTTCGTTAATTTTGACGTAATCGCCATTTTAGTCGGCCCGTAACCCTCGACGAGCGAAAATCAAAGTCGACAAAAATAGGCGTGTGACCTATGTATATGCTCCTTAGACATAGTCGGTCAACCCACAAACACAAACGATGCAAAAAAGTTTGTCGATTTTCGTTAATTTTGACGTAATCGCCATTTTAGTCGGCCCGTAACCCTCGACGAGCGAAAATCAAAGTCGACAAAAATAGGCGTGTGACCTATGTATATGCTCCTTAGACAGAGTCGGTCAACCCACAAACACAAACGATGGAAAAAAGTTTGTCGATTTTCGTTAATTTTGACGTAATCGCCATTTTAGTCGGCCCGTAACCCTCGACGCGCGAAAATCAAAGTCGACAAAAATAGGCGTGTGACCTATGTATATGCTCCTTAGACAGAGTCGGTCAACCCACAAACACAAACGATGCAAAAAAGTTTGTCGATTTTCGTTAATTTTGACGTAATCGCCATTTTAGTCGGCCCGTAACCCTCGACGAGCGAAAATCAAAGTCGACAAAAATAGGCGTGTGACCTATGTATATGCTCCTTAGACAGAGTCGGTCAACCCACAAACACAAACGATGCAAAAAAGTTTGTCGATTTTCGTTAATTTTGACGTAATCGCCATTTTAGTCGGCCCGTAACCCTCGACGCGCGAAAATCAAAGTCGACAAAAATAGGCGTGTGACCTATGTATATGCTCCTTAGACATAGTCGGTCAACCCACAAACACAAACGATGCAAAAAAGTTTGTCGATTTTCGGTAAATTTGATGTAATGGCCATTTTAGTCGGCCCGTAACCCTCGACGCGCGAAAATCAAAGTCGACAAAAATAGGCGTGTGACATATGTATATGCTCCTTAGACAGAGTCGGTCAACCCACAAACACAAACAATGCAAAAAAGTTTGTTGATTTTCGGTAATTTTGATGTAATCGCCATTTTAGTCGGCCCGTAACCCTCGACGCACGAAAATCAAAGTCGACAAAAATAGGCGTGTGACCTATGTATATGCTCCTTAGACATAGTCGGTCAACCCACAAACACAAACAATGCAAAAAGGTTTGTCGATTTTCGGTAATTTTGATGTAATCGCCATTTTAGTCGGCCCGTAACCCTCGACGCGCGAAAATCAAAGTCGACAAAAATAGGCGGTGACCTATGTATATGCTCCTTAGACAGAGTCGGTCAACCCACAAACACAAACAATGCAAAAAAGTTTGTCGATTTTCGGTAATTTTGATGTAATCGCCATTTTAGTCGGCCCGTAACCCTCGACGCGCGAAAATCAAAGTCGACAAAAATAGGCGGTGACCTATGTATATGCTCCTTAGACATAGTCGGTCAACCCACAAACACAAACGATGCAAAAAAGTTTGTCGATTTTCGTTAATTTTGACGTAATCGCCATTTTAGTCGGCCCGTAACCCTCGACGCGCGAAAATCAAAGTCGACAAAAATAGGCGTGTGACCTATGTATATGCTCCTTAGACAGAGTCGGTCAACCCACAAACACAAACGATGCAAAAAAGTTTGTCGATTTTCGTTAATTTTGACGTAATCGCCATTTTATTCGGCCCGTAACCCTCGACGAGCGAAAATCAAAGTCGACAAAAATAGGCGTGTGACCTATGTATATGCTCCTTAGACAGAGTCGGTCAACCCACAAACACAAACGATGCAAAAAAGTTTGTCGATTTTCGTTAATTTTGACGTAATCGCCATTTTAGTCGGCCCGTAACCCTCGACGCGCGAAAATCAAAGTCGACAAAAATAGGCGTGTGACCTATGTATATGCTCCTTAGACAGAGTCGGTCAACCCACAAACACAAACGATGCAAAAAAGTTTGTCAATTTTCGTTAATTTTGATGTAATCGCCATTTTAGTCGGCCCGTAACCCTCGACGCGCGAAAATCAAAGTCGACAAAAATAGGCGGTGACCTATGTATATGCTCCTTAGACAGAGTCGGTCAACCCACAAACACAAACGATGCAAAAAAGTTTGTCGATTTTCGTTAATTTTAGTCGGCCCGTAACCCTCGACGCACGAAAATCAAAGTCGACAAAAATAGGCGGTGACCTATGTATATGCTCCTTAGACATAGTCGGTCAACCCACAAACACAAACGATGCAAAAAAGTTTGTCAATTTTCGTTAATTTTGATGTAATCGCCATTTTAGTCGGCCCGTAACCCTCGACGCGCGAAAATCAAAGTCGACAAAAATAGGCGGTGACCTATGTATATGCTCCTTAGACATAGTCGGTCAACCCACAAACACAAACAATGCAAAAAGGTTTGTCGATTTTCGGTAATTTTGATGTAATCGCCATTTTAGTCGGCCCGTAACCCTCGACGCGCGAAAATCAAAGTCGACAAAAATAGGCGGTGACCTATGTATATGCTCCTTAGACAGAGTCGGTCAACCCACAAACACAAACAATGCAAAAAAGTTTGTCGATTTTCGGTAATTTTGATGTAATCGCCATTTTAGTCGGCCCGTAACCCTCGACGCGCGAAAATCAAAGTCGACAAAAATAGGCGGTGACCTATGTATATGCTCCTTAGACATAGTCGGTCAACCCACAAACACAAACGATGCAAAAAAGTTTGTCGATTTTCGGTAAATTTGATGTAATGGCCATTTTAGTCGGCCCGTAACCCTCGACGCGCGAAAATCAAAGTCGACAAAAATAGGCGTGTGACCTATGTATATGCTCCTTAGACAGAGTCGGTCAACCCACAAACACAAACGATGCAAAAAAGTTTGTCGATTTTCGTTAATTTTGACGTAATCGCCATTTTATTCGGCCCGTAACCCTCGACGAGCGAAAATCAAAGTCGACAAAAATAGGCGTGTGACCTATGTATATGCTCCTTAGACAGAGTCGGTCAACCCACAAACACAAACGATGCAAAAAAGTTTGTCGATTTTCGTTAATTTTGACGTAATCGCCATTTTAGTCGGCCCGTAACCCTCGACGCGCGAAAATCAAAGTCGACAAAAATAGGCGTGTGACCTATGTATATGCTCCTTAGACAGAGTCGGTCAACCCACAAACACAAACGATGCAAAAAAGTTTGTCAATTTTCGTTAATTTTGATGTAATCGCCATTTTAGTCGGCCCGTAACCCTCGACGCGCGAAAATCAAAGTCGACAAAAATAGGCGGTGACCTATGTATATGCTCCTTAGACAGAGTCGGTCAACCCACAAACACAAACGATGCAAAAAAGTTTGTCGATTTTCGTTAATTTTGACGTAATCGCCATTTTAGTCGGCCCGTAACCCTCGACGAGCGAAAATCAAAGTCAACAAAAATAGGCGTGTGACCTATGTATATGCTCCTTAGACAGAGTCGGTCAACCCACAAACACAAACGATGGAAAAAAGTTTGTCGATTTTCGTTAATTTTGACGTAATCGCCATTTTAGTCGGCCCGTAACCCTCGACGCGCGAAAATCAAAGTCGACAAAAATAGGCGTGTGACCTATGTATATGCTCCTTAGACAGAGTCGGTCAACCCACAAACACAAACGATGCAAAAAAGTTTGTCGATTTTCGTTAATTTTGACGTAATCGCCATTTTAGTCGGCCCGTAACCCTCGACGCGCGAAAATCAAAGTCGACAAAAATAGGCGTGTGACCTATGTATATGCTCCTTAGACAGAGTCGGTCAACCCACAAACACAAACGATGCAAAAAAGTTTGTCGATTTTCGTTAATTTTGACGTAATCGCCATTTTAGTCGGCCCGTAACCCTCGACGCGCGAAAATCAAAGTCGACAAAAATAGGCGTGTGACCTATGTATATGCTCCTTAGACATAGTCGGTCAACCCACAAACACAAACGATGCAAAAAAGTTTGTCGATTTTCGGTAAATTTGATGTAATGGCCATTTTAGTCGGCCCGTAACCCTCGACGCGCGAAAATCAAAGTCGACAAAAATAGGCGTGTGACATATGTATATGCTCCTTAGACAGAGTCGGTCAACCCACAAACACAAACAATGCAAAAAAGTTTGTTGATTTTCGGTAATTTTGATGTAATCGCCATTTTAGTCGGCCCGTAACCCTCGACGCACGAAAATCAAAGTCGACAAAAATAGGCGTGTGACCTATGTATATGCTCCTTAGACATAGTCGGTCAACCCACAAACACAAACAATGCAAAAAGGTTTGTCGATTTTCGGTAATTTTGATGTAATCGCCATTTTAGTCGGCCCGTAACCCTCGACGCGCGAAAATCAAAGTCGACAAAAATAGGCGGTGACCTATGTATATGCTCCTTAGACAGAGTCGGTCAACCCACAAACACAAACAATGCAAAAAAGTTTGTCGATTTTCGGTAATTTTGATGTAATCGCCATTTTAGTCGGCCCGTAACCCTCGACGCGCGAAAATCAAAGTCGACAAAAATAGGCGGTGACCTATGTATATGCTCCTTAGACATAGTCGGTCAACCCACAAACACAAACGATGCAAAAAAGTTTGTCGATTTTCGTTAATTTTGACGTAATCGCCATTTTAGTCGGCCCGTAACCCTCGACGCGCGAAAATCAAAGTCGACAAAAATAGGCGTGTGACCTATGTATATGCTCCTTAGACAGAGTCGGTCAACCCACAAACACAAACGATGCAAAAAAGTTTGTCGATTTTCGTTAATTTTGACGTAATCGCCATTTTATTCGGCCCGTAACCCTCGACGAGCGAAAATCAAAGTCGACAAAAATAGGCGTGTGACCTATGTATATGCTCCTTAGACAGAGTCGGTCAACCCACAAACACAAACGATGCAAAAAAGTTTGTCGATTTTCGTTAATTTTGACGTAATCGCCATTTTAGTCGGCCCGTAACCCTCGACGCGCGAAAATCAAAGTCGACAAAAATAGGCGTGTGACCTATGTATATGCTCCTTAGACAGAGTCGGTCAACCCACAAACACAAACGATGCAAAAAAGTTTGTCAATTTTCGTTAATTTTGATGTAATCGCCATTTTAGTCGGCCCGTAACCCTCGACGCGCGAAAATCAAAGTCGACAAAAATAGGCGGTGACCTATGTATATGCTCCTTAGACAGAGTCGGTCAACCCACAAACACAAACGATGCAAAAAAGTTTGTCGATTTTCGTTAATTTTAGTCGGCCCGTAACCCTCGACGCACGAAAATCAAAGTCGACAAAAATAGGCGGTGACCTATGTATATGCTCCTTAGACATAGTCGGTCAACCCACAAACACAAACGATGCAAAAAAGTTTGTCAATTTTCGTTAATTTTGATGTAATCGCCATTTTAGTCGGCCCGTAACCCTCGACGCGCGAAAATCAAAGTCGACAAAAATAGGCGGTGACCTATGTATATGCTCCTTAGACATAGTCGGTCAACCCACAAACACAAACAATGCAAAAAGGTTTGTCGATTTTCGGTAATTTTGATGTAATCGCCATTTTAGTCGGCCCGTAACCCTCGACGCGCGAAAATCAAAGTCGACAAAAATAGGCGGTGACCTATGTATATGCTCCTTAGACAGAGTCGGTCAACCCACAAACACAAACAATGCAAAAAAGTTTGTCGATTTTCGGTAATTTTGATGTAATCGCCATTTTAGTCGGCCCGTAACCCTCGACGCGCGAAAATCAAAGTCGACAAAAATAGGCGGTGACCTATGTATATGCTCCTTAGACATAGTCGGTCAACCCACAAACACAAACGATGCAAAAAAGTTTGTCGATTTTCGTTAATTTTGACGTAATCGCCATTTTAGTCTGCCCGTAACCCTCGACGAGCGAAAATCAAAGTCGACAAAAATAGGCGTGTGACCTATGTATATGCTCCTTAGACATAGTCGGTCAACCCACAAACACAAACGATGCAAAAAAGTTTGTCGATTTTCGTTAATTTTGACGTAATCGCCATTTTAGTCGGCCCGTAACCCTCGACGCGCGAAAATCAAAGTCGACAAAAATAGGCGTGTGACCTATGTATATGCTCCTTAGACATAGTCGGTCAACCCACAAACACAAACGATGCAAAAAAGTTTGTCGATTTTCGTTAATTTTGACGTAATCGCCATTTTAGTCGGCCCGTAACCCTCGACGGGCGAAAATCAAAGTCGACAAAAATAGGCGTGTGACCTATGTATATGCTCCTTAGACATAGTCGGTCAACCCACAAACACAAACGATGCAAAAAAGTTTGTCGATTTTCGTTAATTTTGACGTAATCGCCATTTTAGTCGGCCCGTAACCCTCGACGCGCGAAAATCAAAGTCGACAAAAATAGGCGTGTGACCTATGTATATGCTCCTTAGACAGAGTCGGTCAACCCACAAACACAAACGATGGAAAAAAGTTTGTCAATTTTCGTTAATTTTGATGTAATCGCCATTTTAGTCGGCCCGTAACCCTCGACGCGCGAGAATCAAAGTCGACAAAAATAGGCGTGTGACCTATGTATATGCTCCTTAGACATAGTCGGTCAACCCACAAACACAAACGATGCAAAAAAGTTTGTCGATTTTCGTTAATTTTGACGTAATCGCCATTTTAGTCGGCCCGTAACCCTCGACGCACGAAAATCAAAGTCGACAAAAATAGGCGTGTGACCTATGTATATGCTCCTTAGACATAGTCGGTCAACCCACAAACACAAACGATGCAAAAAAGTTTGTCAATTTTCGTTAATTTTGATGTAATCGCCATTTTAGTCGGCCCGTAACCCTCGACGCGCGAAAATCAAAGTCGACAAAAATAGGCGGTGACCTATGTATATGCTCCTTAGACATAGTCGGTCAACCCACAAACACAAACAATGCAAAAAGGTTTGTCGATTTTCGGTAATTTTGATGTAATCGCCATTTTAGTCGGCCCGTAACCCTCGACGCGCGAAAATCAAAGTCGACAAAAATAGGCGGTGACCTATGTATATGCTCCTTAGACAGAGTCGGTCAACCCACAAACACAAACAATGCAAAAAAGTTTGTCGATTTTCGGTAATTTTGATGTAATCGCCATTTTAGTCGGCCCGTAACCCTCGACGCGCGAAAATCAAAGTCGACAAAAATAGGCGGTGACCTATGTATATGCTCCTTAGACATAGTCGGTCAACCCACAAACACAAACGATGCAAAAAAGTTTGTCGATTTTCGTTAATTTTGACGTAATCGCCATTTTAGTCTGCCCGTAACCCTCGACGAGCGAAAATCAAAGTCGACAAAAATAGGCGTGTGACCTATGTATATGCTCCTTAGACATAGTCGGTCAACCCACAAACACAAACGATGCAAAAAAGTTTGTCGATTTTCGTTAATTTTGACGTAATCGCCATTTTAGTCGGCCCGTAACCCTCGACGCGCGAAAATCAAAGTCGACAAAAATAGGCGTGTGACCTATGTATATGCTCCTTAGACATAGTCGGTCAACCCACAAACACAAACGATGCAAAAAAGTTTGTCGATTTTCGTTAATTTTGACGTAATCGCCATTTTAGTCGGCCCGTAACCCTCGACGGGCGAAAATCAAAGTCGACAAAAATAGGCGTGTGACCTATGTATATGCTCCTTAGACATAGTCGGTCAACCCACAAACACAAACGATGCAAAAAAGTTTGTCGATTTTCGTTAATTTTGACGTAATCGCCATTTTAGTCGGCCCGTAACCCTCGACGCGCGAAAATCAAAGTCGACAAAAATAGGCGTGTGACCTATGTATATGCTCCTTAGACAGAGTCGGTCAACCCACAAACACAAACGATGGAAAAAAGTTTGTCAATTTTCGTTAATTTTGATGTAATCGCCATTTTAGTCGGCCCGTAACCCTCGACGCGCGAGAATCAAAGTCGACAAAAATAGGCGTGTGACCTATGTATATGCTCCTTAGACATAGTCGGTCAACCCACAAACACAAACGATTCAAAAAAGTTTGTCGATTTTCGTTAATTTTGACGTAATCGCCATTTTAGTCGGCCCGTAACCCTCGACGCACGAAAATCAAAGTCGACAAAAATAGGCGTGTGATCTATGTATATGCTCCTTAGACATAGTCGGTCAACCCACAAACACAAACGATGCAAAAAAGTTTGTCGATTTTCGGTAAATTTGATGTAATCGCCATTTTAGTCGGCCCGTAACCCTCGACGCGCGAAAATCAAAGTCGACAAAAATAGGCGGTGACCTATGTATATGCTCCTTAGACATAGTCGGTCAACCCACAAACACAAACGATGCAAAAAAGTTTGTCGATTTTTGTTAATTTTGACGTAATCGCCATTTTAGTCGGCCCGTAACCCTCGACGCGCGAAAATCAAAGTCGACAAAAATAGGCGTGTGACCTATGTATATGCTCCTTAGACATAGTCGGTCAACCCACAAACACAAACGATGCAAAAAAGTTTGTCGATTTTCGTTAATTTTGACGTAATCGCCATTTTAGTCGGCCCGTAACCCTCGACGCACGAAAATCAAAGTCGACAAAAATAGGCGTGTGATCTATGTATATGCTCCTTAGACATAGTCGGTCAACCCACAAACACAAACGATGCAAAAAAGTTTGTCGATTTTCGTTAATTTTGACGTAATCGCCATTTTAGTCGGCCCGTAACCCTCGACGCGCGAAAATCAAAGTCGACAAAAATAGGCGTGTGACCTATGTATATGCTCCTTAGACATAGTCGGTCTACCCACAAACACAAACGATGCAAAAAAGTTTGTCAATTTTCGTTAATTTTGATGTAATCGCCATTTTAGTCGGCCCTTAACCCTCGACGCGCAAGAATCAAAGTCGACAAAAATAGGCGTGTGACCTATGTATATGCTCCTTAGACATAGTCGGTCAACCCACAAACACAAACGATGCAAAAAAGTTTGTCGATTTTCGTTAATTTTGACGTAATCGCCATTTTAGTCGGCCCGTAACCCTCGACGCACGAAAATCAAAGTCGACAAAAATAGGCGTGTGATCTATGTATATGCTCCTTAGACATAGTCGGTCAACCCACAAACACAAACAATGCAAAAAAGTTTGTCGATTTTCGGTAAATTTGATGTAATCGCCATTTTAGTCGGCCCGTAACCCTCGACGCGCGAAAATCAAAGTCGACAAAAATAGGCGTGTGACCTATGTATATGCTCCTTAGACAGAGTCGGTCAACCCACAAACACAAACAATGCAAAAAAGTTTGTCGATTTTCGTTAATTTTGATGTAATCGCCATTTTAGTCGGCCCGTAACCCTCGACGCACGAAAATCAAAGTCGACAAAAATAGGCGTGTGATCTATGTATATGCTCCTTAGACATAGTCGGTCAACCCACAAACACAAACAATGCAAAAAGGTTTGTCGATTTTCGGTAATTTTGATGTAATCGCCATTTTAGTCGGCCCGTAACCCTCGACGCGCGAAAATCAAAGTCGACAAAAATAGGCGGTGACCTATGTATATGCTCCTTAGACAGAGTCGGTCAACCCACAAACACAAACAATGCAAAAAAGTTTGTCGATTTTCGGTAATTTTGATGTAATCGCCATTTTAGTCGGCCCGTAACCCTCGACGCGCGAAAATCAAAGTCGACAAAAATAGGCGGTGACCTATGTATATGCTCCTTAGACATAGTCGGTCAACCCACAAACACAAACGATGCAAAAAAGTTTGTCGATTTTCGTTAATTTTGACGTAATCGCCATTTTAGTCTGCCCGTAACCCTCGACGAGCGAAAATCAAAGTCGACAAAAATAGGCGTGTGACCTATGTATATGCTCCTTAGACATAGTCGGTCAACCCACAAACACAAACGATGCAAAAAAGTTTGTCGATTTTCGTTAATTTTGACGTAATCGCCATTTTAGTCGGCCCGTAACCCTCGACGCGCGAAAATCAAAGTCGACAAAAATAGGCGTGTGACCTATGTATATGCTCCTTAGACATAGTCGGTCAACCCACAAACACAAACGATGCAAAAAAGTTTGTCGATTTTCGTTAATTTTGACGTAATCGCCATTTTAGTCGGCCCGTAACCCTCGACGGGCGAAAATCAAAGTCGACAAAAATAGGCGTGTGACCTATGTATATGCTCCTTAGACATAGTCGGTCAACCCACAAACACAAACGATGCAAAAAAGTTTGTCGATTTTCGTTAATTTTGACGTAATCGCCATTTTAGTCGGCCCGTAACCCTCGACGCGCGAAAATCAAAGTCGACAAAAATAGGCGTGTGACCTATGTATATGCTCCTTAGACAGAGTCGGTCAACCCACAAACACAAACGATGGAAAAAAGTTTGTCAATTTTCGTTAATTTTGATGTAATCGCCATTTTAGTCGGCCCGTAACCCTCGACGCGCGAGAATCAAAGTCGACAAAAATAGGCGTGTGACCTATGTATATGCTCCTTAGACATAGTCGGTCAACCCACAAACACAAACGATGCAAAAAAGTTTGTCGATTTTCGTTAATTTTGACGTAATCGCCATTTTAGTCGGCCCGTAACCCTCGACGCACGAAAATCAAAGTCGACAAAAATAGGCGTGTGACCTATGTATATGCTCCTTAGACATAGTCGGTCAACCCACAAACACAAACGATGCAAAAAAGTTTGTCAATTTTCGTTAATTTTGATGTAATCGCCATTTTAGTCGGCCCGTAACCCTCGACGCGCGAAAATCAAAGTCGACAAAAATAGGCGGTGACCTATGTATATGCTCCTTAGACATAGTCGGTCAACCCACAAACACAAACAATGCAAAAAGGTTTGTCGATTTTCGGTAATTTTGATGTAATCGCCATTTTAGTCGGCCCGTAACCCTCGACGCGCGAAAATCAAAGTCGACAAAAATAGGCGGTGACCTATGTATATGCTCCTTAGACAGAGTCGGTCAACCCACAAACACAAACAATGCAAAAAAGTTTGTCGATTTTCGGTAATTTTGATGTAATCGCCATTTTAGTCGGCCCGTAACCCTCGACGCGCGAAAATCAAAGTCGACAAAAATAGGCGGTGACCTATGTATATGCTCCTTAGACATAGTCGGTCAACCCACAAACACAAACGATGCAAAAAAGTTTGTCGATTTTCGTTAATTTTGACGTAATCGCCATTTTAGTCTGCCCGTAACCCTCGACGAGCGAAAATCAAAGTCGACAAAAATAGGCGTGTGACCTATGTATATGCTCCTTAGACATAGTCGGTCAACCCACAAACACAAACGATGCAAAAAAGTTTGTCGATTTTCGTTAATTTTGACGTAATCGCCATTTTAGTCGGCCCGTAACCCTCGACGCGCGAAAATCAAAGTCGACAAAAATAGGCGTGTGACCTATGTATATGCTCCTTAGACATAGTCGGTCAACCCACAAACACAAACGATGCAAAAAAGTTTGTCGATTTTCGTTAATTTTGACGTAATCGCCATTTTAGTCGGCCCGTAACCCTCGACGGGCGAAAATCAAAGTCGACAAAAATAGGCGTGTGACCTATGTATATGCTCCTTAGACATAGTCGGTCAACCCACAAACACAAACGATGCAAAAAAGTTTGTCGATTTTCGTTAATTTTGACGTAATCGCCATTTTAGTCGGCCCGTAACCCTCGACGCGCGAAAATCAAAGTCGACAAAAATAGGCGTGTGACCTATGTATATGCTCCTTAGACAGAGTCGGTCAACCCACAAACACAAACGATGGAAAAAAGTTTGTCAATTTTCGTTAATTTTGATGTAATCGCCATTTTAGTCGGCCCGTAACCCTCGACGCGCGAGAATCAAAGTCGACAAAAATAGGCGTGTGACCTATGTATATGCTCCTTAGACATAGTCGGTCAACCCACAAACACAAACGATTCAAAAAAGTTTGTCGATTTTCGTTAATTTTGACGTAATCGCCATTTTAGTCGGCCCGTAACCCTCGACGCACGAAAATCAAAGTCGACAAAAATAGGCGTGTGATCTATGTATATGCTCCTTAGACATAGTCGGTCAACCCACAAACACAAACGATGCAAAAAAGTTTGTCGATTTTCGGTAAATTTGATGTAATCGCCATTTTAGTCGGCCCGTAACCCTCGACGCGCGAAAATCAAAGTCGACAAAAATAGGCGGTGACCTATGTATATGCTCCTTAGACATAGTCGGTCAACCCACAAACACAAACGATGCAAAAAAGTTTGTCGATTTTTGTTAATTTTGACGTAATCGCCATTTTAGTCGGCCCGTAACCCTCGACGCGCGAAAATCAAAGTCGACAAAAATAGGCGTGTGACCTATGTATATGCTCCTTAGACATAGTCGGTCAACCCACAAACACAAACGATCCAAAAAAGTTTGTCGATTTTCGTTAATTTTGACGTAATCGCCATTTTAGTCGGCCCGTAACCCTCGACGCACGAAAATCAAAGTCGACAAAAATAGGCGTGTGATCTATGTATATGCTCCTTAGACATAGTCGGTCAACCCACAAACACAAACGATGCAAAAAAGTTTGTCGATTTTCGTTAATTTTGACGTAATCGCCATTTTAGTCGGCCCGTAACCCTCGACGCGCGAAAATCAAAGTCGACAAAAATAGGCGTGTGACCTATGTATATGCTCCTTAGACATAGTCGGTCTACCCACAAACACAAACGATGCAAAAAAGTTTGTCAATTTTCGTTAATTTTGATGTAATCGCCATTTTAGTCGGCCCTTAACCCTCGACGCGCAAGAATCAAAGTCGACAAAAATAGGCGTGTGACCTATGTATATGCTCCTTAGACATAGTCGGTCAACCCACAAACACAAACGATGCAAAAAAGTTTGTCGATTTTCGTTAATTTTGACGTAATCGCCATTTTAGTCGGCCCGTAACCCTCGACGCACGAAAATCAAAGTCGACAAAAATAGGCGTGTGATCTATGTATATGCTCCTTAGACATAGTCGGTCAACCCACAAACACAAACAATGCAAAAAAGTTTGTCGATTTTCGGTAAATTTGATGTAATCGCCATTTTAGTCGGCCCGTAACCCTCGACGCGCGAAAATCAAAGTCGACAAAAATAGGCGTGTGACCTATGTATATGCTCCTTAGACAGAGTCGGTCAACCCACAAACACAAACAATGCAAAAAAGTTTGTCGATTTTCGTTAATTTTGATGTAATCGCCATTTTAGTCGGCCCGTAACCCTCGACGCACGAAAATCAAAGTCGACAAAAATAGGCGTGTGATCTATGTATATGCTCCTTAGACATAGTCGGTCAACCCACAAACACAAACAATGCAAAAAGGTTTGTCGATTTTCGGTAATTTTGATGTAATCGCCATTTTAGTCGGCCCGTAACCCTCGACGCGCGAAAATCAAAGTCGACAAAAATAGGCGGTGACCTATGTATATGCTCCTTAGACAGAGTCGGTCAACCCACAAACACAAACAATGCAAAAAAGTTTGTCGATTTTCGGTAATTTTGATGTAATCGCCATTTTAGTCGGCCCGTAACCCTCGACGCGCGAAAATCAAAGTCGACAAAAATAGGCGGTGACCTATGTATATGCTCCTTAGACATAGTCGGTCAACCCATAAACACAAACGATGCAAAAAAGTTTGTCGATTTTCGTTAATTTTGACGTAATCGCCATTTTAGTCGGCCCGTAACCCTCGACGCGCGAAAATCAAAGTCGACAAAAATAGGCGTGTGACCTATGTATATGCTCCTTAGACATAGTCGGTCAACCCACAAACACAAACGATGCAAAAAAGTTTGTCGATTTTCGGTAAATTTGATGTAATCGCCATTTTAGTCGGCCCGTAACCCTCGACGCGCGAAAATCAAAGTCGACAAAAATAGGCAGTGACCTATGTATATGCTCCTTAGACATAGTCGGTCAACCCATAAACACAAACGATGCAAAAAAGTTTGTCGATTTTCGTTAATTTTGACGTAATCGCCATTTTAGTCGGCCCGTAACCCTCGACGCGCGAAAATCAAAGTCGACAAAAATAGGCAGTGACCTATGTATATGCTCCTTAGACAGAGTCGGTCAACCCACAAACACAAACAATGCAAAAAAGTTTGTCGATTTTCGGTAATTTTGATGTAATCGCCATTTTAGTCGGCCCGTAACCCTCGACGCGCGAAAATCAAAGTCGACAAAAATAGGCGGTGACCTATGTATATGCTCCTTAGACATAGTCGGTCAACCCACAAACACAAACGATGCAAAAAAGTTTGTCGATTTTCGTTAATTTTGACGTAATCGCCATTTTAGTCGGCCCGTAACCCTCGACGCGCGAAAATCAAAGTCGACAAAAATAGGCGTGTGACCTATGTATATGCTCCTTAGACATAGTCGGTCAACCCACAAACACAAACGATGCAAAAAAGTTCATCGATTTTCGTTAATTTTGACGTAATCGCCATTTTAGTCGGGCCGTAACCCTCGACGCGCGAAAATCAAAGTCGACAAAAATAGGCGTGTGACCTATGTATATGCTCCTTAGACATAGTCGGTCAACCCACAAACACAAACGATCCAAAAAAGTTTGTCGATTTTCGGTAAATTTGATGTAATCGCCATTTTAGTCGGCCCGTAACCCTCGACGCGCGAAAATCAAAGTCGACAAAAATAGGCGTGTGACCTATGTATATGCTCCTTAGACATAGTCGGTCAACCCACAAACACAAACAATGCAAAAAGGTTTGTCGATTTTCGGTAATTTTGATGTAATCGCCATTTTAGTCGGCCCGTAACCCTCGACGCACGAAAATCAAAGTCGACAAAAATAGGCGGTGACCTATGTATATGCTCCTTAGACAGAGTCGGTCAACCCACAAACACAAACAATGCAAAAAAGTTTGTCGATTTTCGTTAATTTTGACGTAATCGCCATTTTAGTCGGCCCGTAACCCTCGACGCGCGAAAATCAAAGTCGACAAAAATAGGCGTGTGACCTATGTATATGCTCCTTAGACATAGTCGGTCAACCCACAAACACAAACGATGCAAAAAAGTTTGTCGATTTTCGTTAATTTTGACGTAATCGCCATTTTAGTCGGCCCGTAACCCTCGACGCACGAAAATCAAAGTCGACAAAAATAGGCGTGTGATCTATGTATATGCTCCTTAGACATAGTCGGTCAACCCACAAACACAAACAATGCAAAAAGGTTTGTCGATTTTCGTTAATTTTGACGTAATCGCCATTTTAGTCGGCCCGTAACCCTCGACGAGCGAAAATCAAAGTCGACAAAAATAGGCGTGTGACCTATGTATATGCTCCTTAGACAGAGTCGGTCAACCCACAAACACAAACGATGCAAAAAAGTTTGTCGATTTTCGTTAATTTTGACGTAATCGCCATTTTAGTCGGCCCGTAACCCTCGACGCGCGAAAATCAAAGTCGACAAAAATAGGCGTGTGACCTATGTATATGCTCCTTAGACATAGTCGGTCAACCCACAAACACAAACGATGCAAAAAAGTTTGTCGATTTTCGGTAAATTTGATGTAATCGCCATTTTAGTCGGCCCGTAACCCTCGACGCGCGAAAATCAAAGTCGACAAAAATAGGCAGTGACCTATGTATATGCTCCTTAGACAGAGTCGGTCAACCCACAAACACAAACAATGCAAAAAAGTTTGTCGATTTTCGGTAATTTTGATGTAATCGCCATTTTAGTCGGCCCGTAACCCTCGACGCGCGAAAATCAAAGTCGACAAAAATAGGCGGTGACCTATGTATATGCTCCTTAGACATAGTCGGTCAACCCACAAACACAAACGATGCAAAAAAGTTTGTCGATTTTCGTTAATTTTGACGTAATCGCCATTTTAGTCGGCCCGTAACCCTCGACGCGCGAAAATCAAAGTCGACAAAAATAGGCGTGTGACCTATGTATATGCTCCTTAGACATAGTCGGTCAACCCACAAACACAAACGATGCAAAAAAGTTTGTCGATTTTCGTTAATTTTGACGTAATCGCCATTTTAGTCGGGCCGTAACCCTCGACGCGCGAAAATCAAAGTCGACAAAAATAGGCGTGTGACCTATGTATATGCTCCTTAGACATAGTCGGTCAACCCACAAACACAAACGATCCAAAAAAGTTTGTCGATTTTCGGTAAATTTGATGTAATCGCCATTTTAGTCGGCCCGTAACCCTCGACGCGCGAAAATCAAAGTCGACAAAAATAGGCGTGTGACCTATGTATATGCTCCTTAGACAGAGTCGGTCAACCCACAAACACAAACAATGCAAAAAGGTTTGTCGATTTTCGGTAATTTTGATGTAATCGCCATTTTAGTCGGCCCGTAACCCTCGACGCACGAAAATCAAAGTCGACAAAAATAGGCGGTGACCTATGTATATGCTCCTTAGACAGAGTCGGTCAACCCACAAACACAAACAATGCAAAAAAGTTTGTCGATTTTCGGTAATTTTGATGTAATCGCCATTTTAGTCGGCCCGTAACCCTCGACGCGCGAAAATCAAAGTCGACAAAAATAGGCGGTGACCTATGTATATGCTCCTTAGACATAGTCGGTCAACCCACAAACACAAACGATGCAAAAAAGTTTGTCGATTTTCGTTAATTTTGACGTAATCGCCATTTTAGTCGGCCCGTAACCCTCGACGCGCGAAAATCAAAGTCGACAAAAATAGGCGTGTGACCTATGTATATGCTCCTTAGACATAGTCGGTCAACCCACAAACACAAACGATGCAAAAAAGTTTGTCGATTTTCGGTAAATTTGATGTAATCGCCATTTTAGTCGGCCCGTAACCCTCGACGCGCGAAAATCAAAGTCGACAAAAATAGGCGTGTGACCTATGTATATGCTCCTTAGACATAGTCGGTCAACCCACAAACACAAACGATGCAAAAAAGTTTGTCGATTTTTGTTAATTTTGACGTAATCGCCATTTTAGTCGGCCCGTAACCCTCGACGCGCGAAAATCAAAGTCGACAAAAATAGGCGTGTGACCTATGTATATGCTCCTTAGACATAGTCGGTCAACCCACAAACACAAACGATGCAAAAAAGTTTGTCGATTTTCGTTAATTTTGACGTAATCGCCATTTTAGTCGGCCCGTAACCCTCGACGCACGAAAATCAAAGTCGACAAAAATAGGCGTGTGATCTATGTATATGCTCCTTAGACATAGTCGGTCAACCCACAAACACAAACGATGCAAAAAAGTTTGTCGATTTTCGTTAATTTTGACGTAATCGCCATTTTAGTCGGCCCGTAACCCTCGACGCGCGAAAATCAAAGTCGACAAAAATAGGCGTGTGACCTATGTATATGCTCCTTAGACATAGTCGGTCTACCCACAAACACAAACGATGCAAAAAAGTTTGTCAATTTTCGTTAATTTTGATGTAATCGCCATTTTAGTCGGCCCGTAACCCTCGACGCGCAAGAATCAAAGTCGACAAAAATAGGCGTGTGACCTATGTATATGCTCCTTAGACATAGTCGGTCAACCCACAAACACAAACGATGCAAAAAAGTTTGTCGATTTTCGTTAATTTTGACGTAATCGCCATTTTAGTCGGCCCGTAACCCTCGACGCACGAAAATCAAAGTCGACAAAAATAGGCGTGTGATCTATGTATATGCTCCTTAGACATAGTCGGTCAACCCACAAACACAAACAATGCAAAAAAGTTTGTCGATTTTCGGTAAATTTGATGTAATCGCCATTTTAGTCGGCCCGTAACCCTCGACGCGCGAAAATCAAAGTCGACAAAAATAGGCGTGTGACCTATGTATATGCTCCTTAGACAGAGTCGGTCAACCCACAAACACAAACAATGCAAAAAAGTTTGTCGATTTTCGGTAATTTTGATGTAATCGCCATTTTAGTCGGCCCGTAACCCTCGACGCACGAAAATCAAAGTCGACAAAAATAGGCGTGTGATCTATGTATATGCTCCTTAGACATAGTCGGTCAACCCACAAACACAAACAATGCAAAAAGGTTTGTCGATTTTCGGTAATTTTGATGTAATCGCCATTTTAGTCGGCCCGTAACCCTCGACGCGCGAAAATCAAAGTCGACAAAAATAGGCGGTGACCTATGTATATGCTCCTTAGACAGAGTCGGTCAACCCACAAACACAAACAATGCAAAAAAGTTTGTCGATTTTCGGTAATTTTGATGTAATCGCCATTTTAGTCGGCCCGTAACCCTCGACGCGCGAAAATCAAAGTCGACAAAAATAGGCGGTGACCTATGTATATGCTCCTTAGACATAGTCGGTCAACCCATAAACACAAACGATGCAAAAAAGTTTGTCGATTTTCGTTAATTTTGACGTAATCGCCATTTTAGTCGGCCCGTAACCCTCGACGCGCGAAAATCAAAGTCGACAAAAATAGGCGTGTGACCTATGTATATGCTCCTTAGACATAGTCGGTCAACCCACAAACACAAACGATGCAAAAAAGTTTGTCGATTTTCGTTAATTTTGACGTAATCGCCATTTTAGTCGGCCCGTAACCCTCGACGCACGAAAATCAAAGTCGACAAAAATAGGCGTGTGATCTATGTATATGCTCCTTAGACATAGTCGGTCAACCCACAAACACAAACAATGCAAAAAGGTTTGTCGATTTTCGTTAATTTTGACGTAATCGCCATTTTAGTCGGCCCGTAACCCTCGACGAGCGAAAATCAAAGTCGACAAAAATAGGCGTGTGACCTATGTATATGCTCCTTAGACAGAGTCGGTCAACCCACAAACACAAACGATGCAAAAAAGTTTGTCGATTTTCGTTAATTTTGACGTAATCGCCATTTTAGTCGGGCCGTAACCCTCGACGCGCGAAAATCAAAGTCGACAAAAATAGGCGTGTGACCTATGTATATGCTCCTTAGACATAGTCGGTCAACCCACAAACACAAACGATGCAAAAAAGTTTGTCGATTTTCGGTAAATTTGATGTAATCGCCATTTTAGTCGGCCCGTAACCCTCGACGCGCGAAAATCAAAGTCGACAAAAATAGGCAGTGACCTATGTATATGCTCCTTAGACAGAGTCGGTCAACCCACAAACACAAACAATGCAAAAAAGTTTGTCGATTTTCGGTAATTTTGATGTAATCGCCATTTTAGTCGGCCCGTAACCCTCGACGCGCGAAAATCAAAGTCGACAAAAATAGGCGGTGACCTATGTATATGCTCCTTAGACATAGTCGGTCAACCCACAAACACAAACGATGCAAAAAAGTTTGTCGATTTTCGTTAATTTTGACGTAATCGCCATTTTAGTCGGCCCGTAACCCTCGACGCGCGAAAATCAAAGTCGACAAAAATAGGCGTGTGACCTATGTATATGCTCCTTAGACATAGTCGGTCAACCCACAAACACAAACGATGCAAAAAAGTTTGTCGATTTTCGTTAATTTTGACGTAATCGCCATTTTAGTCGGGCCGTAACCCTCGACGCGCGAAAATCAAAGTCGACAAAAATAGGCGTGTGACCTATGTATATGCTCCTTAGACATAGTCGGTCAACCCACAAACACAAACGATCCAAAAAAGTTTGTCGATTTTCGGTAAATTTGATGTAATCGCCATTTTAGTCGGCCCGTAACCCTCGACGCGCGAAAATCAAAGTCGACAAAAATAGGCGTGTGACCTATGTAAATGCTCCTTAGACATAGTCGGTCAACCCACAAACACAAACAATGCAAAAAGGTTTGTCGATTTTCGGTAATTTTGATGTAATCGCCATTTTAGTCGGCCCGTAACCCTCGACGCACGAAAATCAAAGTCGACAAAAATAGGCGGTGACCTATGTATATGCTCCTTAGACAGAGTCGGTCAACCCACAAACACAAACAATGCAAAAAAGTTTGTCGATTTTCGGTAATTTTGATGTAATCGCCATTTTAGTCGGCCCGTAACCCTCGACGCGCGAAAATCAAAGTCGACAAAAATAGGCGGTGACCTATGTATATGCTCCTTAGACATAGTCGGTCAACCCACAAACACAAACGATGCAAAAAAGTTTGTCGATTTTCGTTAATTTTGACGTAATCGCCATTTTAGTCGGCCCGTAACCCTCGACGCGCGAAAATCAAAGTCGACAAAAATAGGCGTGTGACCTATGTATATGCTCCTTAGACATAGTCGGTCAACCCACAAACACAAACGATGCAAAAAAGTTTGTCGATTTTCGGTAAATTTGATGTAATCGCCATTTTAGTCGGCCCGTAACCCTCGACGCGCGAAAATCAAAGTCGACAAAAATAGGCGTGTGACCTATGTATATGCTCCTTAGACATAGTCGGTCAACCCACAAACACAAACGATGCAAAAAAGTTTGTCAATTTTCGTTAATTTTGATGTAATCGCCATTTTAGTCGGCCCGTAACCCTCGACGCGCAAGAATCAAAGTCGACAAAAATAGGCGTGTGACCTATGTATATGCTCCTTAGACATAGTCGGTCAACCCACAAACACAAACAATGCAAAAAGGTTTGTCGATTTTCGGTAATTTTGATGTAATCGCCATTTTAGTCGGCCCGTAACCCTCGACGCACGAAAATCAAAGTCGACAAAAATAGGCGTGTGATCTATGTATATGCTCCTTAGACATAGTCGGTCAACCCACAAACACAAACAATGCAAAAAGGTTTGTCGATTTTCGGTAATTTTGATGTAATCGCCATTTTAGTCGGCCCGTAACCCTCGACGCGCGAAAATCAAAGTCGACAAAAATAGGCGGTGACCTATGTATATGCTCCTTAGACAGAGTCGGTCAACCCACAAACACAAACAATGCAAAAAAGTTTGTCGATTTTCGGTAATTTTGATGTAATCGCCATTTTAGTCGGCCCGTAACCCTTGACGCGCGAAAATCAAAGTCGACAAAAATAGGCGGTGACCTATGTATATGCTCCTTAGACATAGTCGGTCAACCCACAAACACAAACGATGGAAAAAAGTTTGTCGATTTTCGTTAATTTTGACGTAATCGCCATTTTAGTCGGCCCGTAACCCTCGACGCGCGAAAATCAAAGTCGACAAAAATAGGCGTGTGACCTATGTATATGCTCCTTAGACAGAGTCGGTCAACCCACAAACACAAACGATGCAAAAAAGTTTGTCGATTTTCGTTAATTTTGACGTAATCGCCATTTTAGTCGGCCCGTAACCCTCGACGAGCGAAAATCAAAGTCGACAAAAATAGGCGTGTGACCTATGTATATGCTCCTTAGACAGATTCGGTCAACCCACAAACACAAACGATGCAAAAAAGTTTGTCGATTTTCGTTAATTTTGACGTAATCGCCATTTTAGTCGGCCCGTAACCCTCGACGCGCGAAAATCAAAGTCGACAAAAATAGGCGTGTGACCTATGTATATGCTCCTTAGACATAGTCGGTCAACCCACAAACACAAACGATGCAAAAAAGTTTGTCGATTTTCGGTAAATTTGATGTAATTGCCATTTTAGTCGGCCCGTAACCCTCGACGCGCGAAAATCAAAGTCGACAAAAATAGGCGGTGACCTATGTATATGCTCCTTAGACAGAGTCGGTCAACCCACAAACACAAACAATGCAAAAAAGTTTGTCGATTTTCGGTAATTTTGATGTAATCGCCATTTTAGTCGGCCCGTAACCCTTGACGCGCGAAAATCAAAGTCGACAAAAATAGGCGGTGACCTATGTATATGCTCCTTAGACATAGTCGGTCAACCCACAAACACAAACGATGGAAAAAAGTTTGTCGATTTTCGTTAATTTTGACGTAATCGCCATTTTAGTCGGCCCGTAACCCTCGACGCGCGAAAATCAAAGTCGACAAAAATAGGCGTGTGACCTATGTATATGCTCCTTAGACAGAGTCGGTCAACCCACAAACACAAACGATGCAAAAAAGTTTGTCGATTTTCGTTAATTTTGACGTAATCGCCATTTTAGTCGGCCCGTAACCCTCGACGAGCGAAAATCAAAGTCGACAAAAATAGGCGTGTGACCTATGTATATGCTCCTTAGACATAGTCGGTCAACCCACAAACACAAACGATGCAAAAAAGTTTGTCGATTTTCGGTAATTTTGATGTAATCGCCATTTTAGTCGGCCCGTAACCCTCGACGCGCGAAAATCAAAGTCGACAAAAATAGGCGGTGACCTATGTATATGCTCCTTAGACAGAGTCGGTCAACCCACAAACACAAACAATGCAAAAAAGTTTGTCGATTTTCGGTAATTTTGATGTAATCGCCATTTTAGTCGGCCCGTAACCCTCGACGCGCGAAAATCAAAGTCGACAAAAATAGGCGGTGACCTATGTATATGCTCCTTAGACAGAGTCGGTCAACCCACAAACACAAACAATGCAAAAAAGTTTGTCGATTTTCGGTAATTTTGATGTAATCGCCATTTTAGTCGGCCCGTAACCCTTGACGCGCGAAAATCAAAGTCGACAAAAATAGGCGGTGACCTATGTATATGCTCCTTAGACATAGTCGGTCAACCCACAAACACAAACGATGGAAAAAAGTTTGTCGATTTTCGGTAATTTTGACGTAATCGCCATTTTAGTCGGCCCGTAACCCTCGACGCGCGAAAATCAAAGTCGACAAAAATAGGCGTGTGACCTATGTATATGCTCCTTAGACAGAGTCGGTCAACCCACAAACACAAACGATGCAAAAAAGTTTGTCGATTTTCGTTAATTTTGACGTAATCGCCATTTTAGTCGGCCCGTAACCCTCGACGAGCGAAAATCAAAGTCGACAAAAATAGGCGTGTGACCTATGTATATGCTCCTTAGACAGATTCGGTCAACCCACAAACACAAACGATGCAAAAAAGTTTGTCGATTTTCGTTAATTTTGACGTAATCGCCATTTTAGTCGGCCCGTAACCCTCGACGCGCGAAAATCAAAGTCGACAAAAATAGGCGTGTGACCTATGTATATGCTCCTTAGACATAGTCGGTCAACCCACAAACACAAACGATGCAAAAAAGTTTGTCGATTTTCGGTAATTTTGATGTAATCGCCATTTTAGTCGGCCCGTAACCCTCGACGCGCGAAAATCAAAGTCGACAAAAATAGGCGGTGACCTATGTATATGCTCCTTAGACATAGTCGGTCAACCCACAAACACAAACGATGCAAAAAAGTTTGTCAATTTTCGTTAATTTTGATGTAATCGCCATTTTAGTCGGCCCGTAACCCTCGACGCGCGAGAATCAAAGTCGACAAAAATAGGCGTGTGACCTATGTATATGCTCCTTAGACATAGTCGGTCAACCCACAAACACAAACGATGCAAAAAAGTTTGTCAATTTTCGTTAATTTTGACGTAATCGCCATTTTAGTCGGCCCGTAACCCTCGACGCACGAAAATCAAAGTCGACAAAAATAGGCGTGTGATCTATGTATATGCTCCTTAGACAGAGTCGGTCAACCCACAAACACAAACGATGCAAAAAAGTTTGTCGATTTTCGTTAATTTTGACGTTATCGCCATTTTAGTCGGCCCGTAACCCTCGACGCGCGAAAATCAAAGTCGACAAAAATAGGCGGTGACCTATGTATATGCTCCTTAGACAGAGTCGGTCAACCCACAAACACAAACGATGCAAAAAAGTTTGTCGATTTTCGTTAATTTTGATGTAATCGCCATTTTAGTCGGCCCGTAACCCTCGACGCGCGAGAATCAAAGTCGACAAAAATAGGCGTGTGACCTATGTATATGCTCCTTAGACATAGTCGGTCAACCCACAAACACAAACGATGCAAAAAAGTTTGTCGATTTTCGTTAATTTTAACGTAATCGCCATTTTAGTCGGCCCGTAACCCTCGACGCGCGAGAATCAAAGTCGACAAAAATAGGCGTGTGACCTATGTATATGCTCCTTAGACATAGTCGGTCAACCCACAAACACAAACGATGCAAAAAAGTTTGTCGATTTTCGTTAATTTTGACGTAATCGCCATTTTAGTCGGCCCGTAACCCTCGACGCGCGAGAATCAAAGTCGACAAAAATAGGCGTGTGACCTATGTATATGCTCCTTAGACATAGTCGGTCAACCCACAAACACAAACGATGCAAAAAAGTTTGTCAATTTTCGTTAATTTTGATGTAATCGCCATTTTAGTCGGCCCGTAACCCTCGACGCGCGAGAATCAAAGTCGACAAAAATAGGCGTGTGACCTATGTATATGCTCCTTAGACATAGTCGGTCAACCCACAAACACAAACGATGCAAAAAAGTTTGTCGATTTTCGTTAATTTTGACGTAATCGCCATTTTAGTCGGCCCGTAACCCTCGACGCACGAAAATCAAAGTCGACAAAAATAGGCGTGTGATCTATGTATATGCTCCTTAGACATAGTCGGTCAACCCACAAACACAAACAATGCAAAAAGGTTTGTCGATTTTCGGTAATTTTGATGTAATCGTCATTTTAGTCATCCCGTAACCCTCGACGCGCGAAAATCAAAGTCGACAAAAATAGGCGGTGACCTATGTATATGCTCCTTAGACAGAGTCGGTCAACCCACAAACACAAACAATGCAAAAAAGTTTGTCGATTTTCGGTAATTTTGATGTAATCGCCATTTTAGTCGGCCCGTAACCCTCGACGCGCGAAAATCAAAGTCGACAAAAATAGGCGGTGACCTATGTATATGCTCCTTAGACAAAGTCGGTCAACCCACAAACACAAACGATGCAAAAAAGTTTGTCGATTTTCGTTAATTTTGACGTAATCGCCATTTTAGTCGGCCCGTAACCCTCGACGCGTGAAAATCAAAGTCGACAAAAATAGGCGTGTGACCTATGTATATGCTCCTTAGACATAGTCGGTCAACCCACAAACACAAACGATGCAAAAAAGTTTGTCGATTTTCGTTAATTTTGACGTAATCGCCATTTTAGTCGGCCCGTAACCCTCGACGAGCGAAAATCAAAGTCGACAAAAATAGGCGTGTGACCTATGTATATGCTCCTTAGACAGAGTCGGTCAACCCACAAACACAAACAATGCAAAAAAGTTTGTCGATTTTCGGTAATTTTGATGTAATCGCCATTTTAGTCGGCCCGTAACCCTCGACGCGCGAAAATCAAAGTCGACAAAAATAGGCGGTGACCTATGTATATGCTCCTTAGACATAGTCGGTCAACCCACAAACACAAACGATGCAAAAAAGTTTGTCGATTTTCGTTAATTTTGACGTAATCGCCATTTTAGTCGGCCCGTAACCCTCGACGCGCGAAAATCAAAGTCGACAAAAATAGGTGTGTGACCTATGTATGTGCTCCTTAGACAGAGTCGGTCAACCCACAAACACAAACGATGCAAAAAAGTTTGTCGATTTTCGTTAATTTTGACGTTATCGCCATTTTAGTCGGCCCGTAACCCTCGACGCGCGAAAATCAAAGTCGACAAAAATAGGCGGTGACCTATTTATATGCTCCTTAGACAGAGTCGGTCAACCCACAAACACAAACGATGCAAAAAAGTTTGTCGATTTTCGTTAATTTTGATGTAATCGCCATTTTAGTCGGCCCGTAACCCTCGACGCGCGAGAATCAAAGTCGACAAAAATAGGCGTGTGACCTATGTATATGCTCCTTAGACATAGTCGGTCAACCCACAAACACAAACGATGCAAAAAAGTTTGTCAATTTTCGTTAATTTTGATGTAATCGCCATTTTAGTCGGCCCGTAACCCTCGACGCGCGAGAATCAAAGTCGACAAAAATAGGCGTGTGACCTATGTATATGCTCCTTAGACATAGTCGGTCAACCCACAAACACAAACGATGCAAAAAAGTTTGTCGATTTTCGTTAATTTTGACGTAATCGCCATTTTAGTCGGCCCGTAACCCTCGACGCACGAAAATCAAAGTCGACAAAAATAGGCGTGTGACCTATGTATATGCTCCTTAGACAGAGTCGGTCAACCCACAAACACAAACGATGCAAAAAAGTTTGTCGATTTTCGTTAATTTTGATGTAATCGCCATTTTAGTCGGCCCGTAACCCTCGACGCGCGAGAATCAAAGTCGACAAAAATAGGCGTGTGACCTATGTATATGGTCCTTAGACATAGTCGGTCAACCCACAAACACAAACGATGCAAAAAAGTTTGTCGATTTTCGTTAATTTTGACGTAATCGCCATTTTAGTCGGCCCATAACCCTCGACGCGCGAGAATCAAAGTCGACAAAAATAGGCGTGTGACCTATGTATATGCTCCTTAGACATAGTCGGTCAACCCACAAACACAAACGATGCAAAAAAGTTTGTCGATTTTCGTTAATTTTGACGTAATCGCCATTTTAGTCGGCCCGTAACCCTCGACGCGCGAGAATCAAAGTCGACAAAAATAGGCGGTGACCTATGTATATGCTCCTTAGACATAGTCGGTCAACCCACAAACACAAACGATGCAAAAAAGTTTGTCAATTTTCGTTAATTTTGATGTAATCGCCATTTTAGTCGGCCCGTAACCCTCGACGCGCGAGAATCAAAGTCGACAAAAATAGGCGTGTGACCTATGTATATGCTCCTTAGACATAGTCGGTCAACCCACAAACACAAACGATGCAAAAAAGTTTGTCGATTTTCGTTAATTTTGACGTAATCGCCATTTTAGTCGGCCCGTAACCCTCGACGCACGAAAATCAAAGTCGACAAAAATAGGCGTGTGATCTATGTATATGCTCCTTAGACATAGTCGGTCAACCCACAAACACAAACAATGCAAAAAGGTTTGTCGATTTTCGGTAATTTTGATGTAATCGTCATTTTAGTCATCCCGTAACCCTCGACGCGCGAAAATCAAAGTCGACAAAAATAGGCGGTGACCTATGTATATGCTCCTTAGACAGAGTCGGTCAACCCACAAACACAAACAATGCAAAAAAGTTTGTCGATTTTCGGTAATTTTGATGTAATCGCCATTTTAGTCGGCCCGTAACCCTCGACGCGCGAAAATCAAAGTCGACAAAAATAGGCGGTGACCTATGTATATGCTCCTTAGACAAAGTCGGTCAACCCACAAACACAAACGATGCAAAAAAGTTTGTCGATTTTCGTTAATTTTGACGTAATCGCCATTTTAGTCGGCCCGTAACCCTCGACGCGTGAAAATCAAAGTCGACAAAAATAGGCGTGTGACCTATGTATATGCTCCTTAGACATAGTCGGTCAACCCACAAACACAAACGATGCAAAAAAGTTTGTCGATTTTCGTTAATTTTGACGTAATCGCCATTTTAGTCGGCCCGTAACCCTCGACGAGCGAAAATCAAAGTCGACAAAAATAGGCGTGTGACCTATGTATATGCTCCTTAGACAGAGTCGGTCAACCCACAAACACAAACAATGCAAAAAAGTTTGTCGATTTTCGGTAATTTTGATGTAATCGCCATTTTAGTCGGCCCGTAACCCTCGACGCGCGAAAATCAAAGTCGACAAAAATAGGCGGTGACCTATGTATATGCTCCTTAGACATAGTCGGTCAACCCACAAACACAAACGATGCAAAAAAGTTTGTCGATTTTCGTTAATTTTGACGTAATCGCCATTTTAGTCGGCCCGTAACCCTCGACGCGCGAAAATCAAAGTCGACAAAAATAGGTGTGTGACCTATGTATGTGCTCCTTAGACAGAGTCGGTCAACCCACAAACACAAACGATGCAAAAAAGTTTGTCGATTTTCGTTAATTTTGACGTTATCGCCATTTTAGTCGGCCCGTAACCCTCGACGCGCGAAAATCAAAGTCGACAAAAATAGGCGGTGACCTATTTATATGCTCCTTAGACAGAGTCGGTCAACCCACAAACACAAACGATGCAAAAAAGTTTGTCGATTTTCGTTAATTTTGATGTAATCGCCATTTTAGTCGGCCCGTAACCCTCGACGCGCGAGAATCAAAGTCGACAAAAATAGGCGTGTGACCTATGTATATGCTCCTTAGACATAGTCGGTCAACCCACAAACACAAACGATGCAAAAAAGTTTGTCAATTTTCGTTAATTTTGATGTAATCGCCATTTTAGTCGGCCCGTAACCCTCGACGCGCGAGAATCAAAGTCGACAAAAATAGGCGTGTGACCTATGTATATGCTCCTTAGACATAGTCGGTCAACCCACAAACACAAACGATGCAAAAAAGTTTGTCGATTTTCGTTAATTTTGACGTAATCGCCATTTTAGTCGGCCCGTAACCCTCGACGCACGAAAATCAAAGTCGACAAAAATAGGCGTGTGACCTATGTATATGCTCCTTAGACAGAGTCGGTCAACCCACAAACACAAACGATGCAAAAAAGTTTGTCGATTTTCGTTAATTTTGATGTAATCGCCATTTTAGTCGGCCCGTAACCCTCGACGCGCGAAAATCAAAGTCGACAAAAATAGGCGTGTGACCTATGTATATGGTCCTTAGACATAGTCGGTCAACCCACAAA
The DNA here is from genome assembly GCA_921293015.1 of Phorcus lineatus. Lineage (NCBI taxonomy): Eukaryota > Metazoa > Mollusca > Gastropoda > Trochida > Trochidae > Phorcus > Phorcus lineatus. The sequence continues at coordinate 49,383,892 of OV121090.1, read as the reverse complement.
CACAAACGATGCAAAAAAGTTTGTCGATTTTCGTTAATTTTGACGTAATCGCCATTTTAGTCGGCCCATAACCCTCGACGCGCGAGAATCAAAGTCGACAAAAATAGGCGTGTGACCTATGTATATGCTCCTTAGACATAGTCGGTCAACCCACAAACACAAACGATGCAAAAAAGTTTGTCGATTTTCGTTAATTTTGACGTAATCGCCATTTTAGTCGGCCCGTAACCCTCGACGCGCGAGAATCAAAGTCGACAAAAATAGGCGTGTGACCTATGTATATGCTCCTTAGACATAGTCGGTCAACCCACAAACACAAACGATGCAAAAAAGTTTGTCGATTTTCGTTAATTTTGACGTAATCGCCATTTTAGTCGGCCCGTAACCCTCGACGCGCGAAAATCAAAGTCGACAAAAATAGGCGTGTGATCTATGTATATGCTCCTTAGACATAGTCGGTCAACCCACAAACACAAACAATGCAAAAAAGTTTGTCGATTTTCGTTAATTTTGACGTAATCGCCATTTTAGTCGGCCCGTAACCCTCGATGCGCGAAAATCAAATTCGACAAAAATAGGCGTGTGACCTATGTATATGCTCCTTAGACATAGTCGGTCAACCCACAAACACAAACGATGCAAAAAAGTTTGTCGATTTTCGTTAATTTTGACGTAATCGCCATTTTAGTCGGCCCGTAACCCTCGACGCGCGAAAATCAAAGTCGACAAAAATAGGTGTGTGACCTATGTATGTGCTCCTTAGACAGAGTCGGTCAACCCACAAACACAAACGATGCAAAAAAGTTTGTCGATTTTCGTTAATTTTGACGTTATCGCCATTTTAGTCGGCCCGTAACCCTCGACGCGCGAAAATCAAAGTCGACAAAAATAGGCGGTGACCTATGTATATGCTCCTTAGACAGAGTCGGTCAACCCACAAACACAAACGATGCAAAAAAGTTTGTCGATTTTCGTTAATTTTGATGTAATCGCCATTTTAGTCGGCCCGTAACCCTCGACGCGCGAGAATCAAAGTCGACAAAAATAGGCGTGTGACCTATGTATATGCTCCTTAGACATAGTCGGTCAACCCACAAACACAAACGATGCAAAAAAGTTTGTCGATTTTCGTTAATTTTGACGTAATCGCCATTTTAGTCGGCCCGTAACCCTCGACGCGCGAGAATCAAAGTCGACAAAAATAGGCGTGTGACCTATGTATATGCTCCTTAGACATAGTCGGTCAACCCACAAACACAAACGATGCAAAAAAGTTTGTCGATTTTCGTTAATTTTGACGTAATCGCCATTTTAGTCGGCCCGTAACCCTCGACGCGCGAAAATCAAAGTCGACAAAAATAGGCGTGTGATCTATGTATATGCTCCTTAGACAGAGTCGGTCAACCCACAAACACAAACGATGCAAAAAAGTTTGTCGATTTTCGTTAATTTTGATGTAATCGCCATTTTAGTCGGCCCGTAACCCTCGACGCGCGAGAATCAAAGTCGACAAAAATAGGCGTGTGATCTATGTATATGCTCCTTAGACATAGTCGGTCAACCCACAAACACAAACAATGCAAAAAAGTTTGTCGATTTTCGTTAATTTTGACGTAATCGCCATTTTAGTCGGCCCGTAACCCTCGATGCGCGAAAATCAAATTCGACAAAAATAGGCGTGTGACCTATGTATATGCTCCTTAGACATAGTCGGTCAACCCACAAACACAAACGATGCAAAAAAGTTTGTCGATTTTCGTTAATTTTGACGTAATCGCCATTTTAGTCGGCCCGTAACCCTCGACGCGCGAAAATCAAAGTCGACAAAAATAGGCGTGTGACCTATGTATGTGCTCCTTTGACAGAGTCGGTCAACCCACAAACACAAACGATGCAAAAAAGTTTGTCGATTTTCGTTAATTTTGACGTAATCGCCATTTTAGTCGGCCCGTAACCATCGACGCGCGAAAATCAAAGTCGACAAAAATAGGCGTGTGACCTCTGTATATGCTCCTTAGACATAGTCGGTCAACCCACAAACACAAACAATGCAAAAGAGTTTGTCGATTTTCGTTAATTTTGACGTAATCGCCATTTTAGTCGGCCCGTAACCCTCGATGCACGAAAATCAAAGTCGACAAAAATAGGCGTGTGACCTATGTATATGCTCCTTAGACATAGTCGGTCAACCCACAAACACAAACGATGCAAAAAAGTTTGTCGATTTTCGTTAATTTTCACGTAATCGCCATTTTAGTCGGCCCGTAACCCTCGACGCGCAAAAATCAAAGTCGACAAAAATAGGCGTGTGACCTATGTATATGCTCCTTTGACAGAGTCGGTCAACCCACAAACACAAACGATGCAAAAAAGTTTGTTGATTTTCGTTAATTTTGACGTAATCGCCATTTTAGTCGGCCCGTAACCCTCGACGCGCGAGAATCAAAGTCGACAAAAATAAGCGTGTGACCTATGTATATGCTCCTTAGACATAGTCGGTCAACCCACAAACACAAACGATGCAAAAAAGTTTGTCGATTTTCGTTAATTTTGACGTAATCGCCATTTTAGTCGGCCCGTAACCCTCGACGCGCGAAAATCAAAGTCGACAAAAATAGGCGTGTGACCTATGTATGTGCTCCTTAGACAGAGTCGGTCAACCCACAAACACAAACGATGCAAAAAAGTTTGTCGATTTTCGTTAATTTTGATGTAATCGCCATTTTAGTCGGCCCGTAACCCTCGACGCGCGAGAATCAAAGTCGACAAAAATAGGCGTGTGACCTATGTATATGCTCCTTAGACATAGTCGGTCAACCCACAAACACAAACGATGCAAAAAAGTTTGTCGATTTTCGTTAATTTTGACGTAATCGCCATTTTAGTCGGCCCGTAACCCTCGACGCGCGAAAATCAAAGTCGACAAAAATAGGCGTGTGATCTATGTATATGCTCCTTAGACATAGTCGGTCAACCCACAAACACAAACGATGCAAAAAAGTTTGTCGATTTTCGTTAATTTTGATGTAATCGCCATTTTAGTCGGCCCGTAACCCTCGACGCGCGAGAATCAAAGTCGACAAAAATAGGCGTGTGATCTATGTATATGCTCCTTAGACATAGTCGGTCAACCCACAAACACAAACAATGCAAAAAAGTTTGTCGATTTTCGTTAATTTTGACGTAATCGCCATTTTAGTCGGCCCGTAACCCTCGATGCGCGAAAATCAAATTCGACAAAAATAGGCGTGTGACCTATGTATATGCTCCTTAGACATAGTCGGTCAACCCACAAACACAAACGATGCAAAAAAGTTTGTCGATTTTCGTTAATTTTGACGTAATCGCCATTTTAGTCGGCCCGTAACCCTCGACGCGCGAAAATCAAAGTCGACAAAAATAGGCGTGTGACCTATGTATGTGCTCCTTTGACAGAGTCGGTCAACCCACAAACACAAACGATGCAAAAAAGTTTGTCGATTTTCGTTAATTTTGACGTAATCGCCATTTTAGTCGGCCCGTAACCATCGACGCGCGAAAATCAAAGTCGACAAAAATAGGCGTATGACCTCTGTATATGCTCCTTAGACATAGTCGGTCAACCCACAAACACAAACAATGCAAAAGAGTTTGTCGATTTTCGTTAATTTTGACGTAATCGCCATTTTAGTCGGCCCGTAACCCTCGATGCGCGAAAATCAAAGTCGACAAAAATAGGCGTGTGACCTATGTATATGCTCCTTAGACATAGTCGGTCAACCCACAAACACAAACGATGCAAAAAAGTTTGTCGATTTTCGTTAATTTTCACGTAATCGCCATTTTAGTCGGCCCGTAACCCTCGACGCGCAAAAATCAAAGTCGACAAAAATAGGCGTGTGACCTATGTATATGCTCCTTTGACAGAGTCGGTCAACCCACAAACACAAACGATGCAAAAAAGTTTGTTGATTTTCGTTAATTTTGACGTAATCGCCATTTTAGTCGGCCCGTAACCCTCGACGCGCGAGAATCAAAGTCGACAAAAATAAGCGTGTGACCTATGTATATGCTCCTTAGACATAGTCGGTCAACCCACAAACACAAACGATGCAAAAAAGTTTGTCGATTTTCGTTAATTTTGACGTAATCGCCATTTTAGTCGGCCCGTAACCCTCGACGCGCGAAAATCAAAGTCGACAAAAATAGGCGTGTGACCTATGTATGTGCTCCTTAGACAGAGTCGGTCAACCCACAAACACAAACGATGCAAAAAAGTTTGTCGATTTTCGGTAAATTTGATGTAATCGCCATTTTAGTCGGCCCGTAACCCTCGACGCGCGAAAATCAAAGTCGACAAAAATAGGTGTGTGACCTATGTATGTGCTCCTTAGACAGAGTCGGTCAACCCACAAACACAAACGATGCAAAAAAGTTTGTCGATTTTCGTTAATTTTTACGTTATCGCCATTTTAGTCGGCCCGTAACCCTCGACGCGCGAAAATCAAAGTCGACAAAAATAGGCGTGTGACCTATGTATATGCTCCTTAGACATAGTCGGTCAACCCACAAACACAAACGATGCAAAAAAGTTTGTCGATTTTCGTTAATTTTAACGTAATCGCCATTTTAGTCGGCCCGTAACCCTCGACGCGCGAGAATCAAAGTCGACAAAAATAGGCGTGTGACCTATGTATATGCTCCTTAGACATAGTCGGTCAACCCACAAACACAAACGATGCAAAAAAGTTTGTCGATTTTCGTTAATTTTGACGTAATCGCCATTTTAGTCGGCCCGTAACCCTCGACGCGCGAGAATCAAAGTCGACAAAAATAGGCGTGTGACCTATGTATATGCTCCTTAGACATAGTCGGTCAACCCACAAACACAAACGATGCAAAAAAATTTGTCGATTTTCGTTAATTTTGATGTAATCGCCATTTTAGTCGGCCCGTAACCCTCGACGCGCGAGAATCAAAGTCGACAAAAATAGGCGTGTGATCTATGTATATGCTCCTTAGACATAGTCGGTCAACCCACAAACACAAACAATGCAAAAAAGTTTGTCGATTTTCGTTAATTTTGACGTAATCGCCATTTTAGTCGGCCCGTAACCCTCGACGCGCGAAAATCAAATTCGACAAAAATAGGCGTGTGACCTATGTATATGCTCCTTAGACATAGTCGGTCAACCCACAAACACAAACGATGCAAAAAAGTTTGTCGATTTTCGTTAATTTTGACGTAATCGCCATTTTAGTCGGCCCGTAACCCTCGACGCGCGAAAATCAAAGTCGACAAAAATAGGCGTGTGACCTATGTATGTGCTCCTTTGACAGAGTCGGTCAACCCACAAACACAAACGATGCAAAAAAGTTTGTCGATTTTCGTTAATTTTGACGTAATCGCCATTTTAGTCGGCCCGTAACCCTCGACGCGCGAAAATCAAAGTCGACAAAAATAGGCGTATGACCTATGTATATGCTCCTTAGACATAGTCGGTCAACCCACAAACACAAACAATGCAAAAGAGTTTGTCGATTTTCGTTAATTTTGACGTAATCGCCATTTTAGTCGGCCCGTAACCCTCGATGCGCGAAAATCAAAGTCGACAAAAATAGGCGTGTGACCTATGTATATGCTCCTTAGACATAGTCGGTCAACCCACAAACACAAACGATGCAAAAAAGTTTGTCGATTTTCGTTAATTTTCACGTAATCGCCATTTTAGTCGGCCCGTAACCCTCGACGCGCGAGAATCAAAGTCGACAAAAATAGGCGTGTGACCTATGTATATGCTCCTTAGACATAGTCGGTCAACCCACAAACACAAACGATGCAAAAAAGTTTGTCGATTTTCGTTAATTTTGACGTAATCGCCATTTTAGTCGGCCCGTAACCCTCGACGCGCGAAAATCAAAGTCGACAAAAATAGGCGGTGACCTATGTATATGCTCCTTAGACAGAGTCGGTCAACCCACAAACACAAACAATGCAAAAAAGTTTGTCGATTTTCGGTAATTTTGATGTAATCGCCATTTTAGTCGGCCCGTAACCCTCGACGCGCGAAAATCAAAGTCGACAAAAATAGGCGGTGACCTATGTATATGCTCCTTAGACAAAGTCGGTCAACCCACAAACACAAACGATGCAAAAAAGTTTGTCGATTTTCGTTAATTTTGACGTAATCGCCATTTTAGTCGGCCCGTAACCCTCGACGCGTGAAAATCAAAGTCGACAAAAATAGGCGTGTGACCTATGTATATGCTCCTTAGACATAGTCGGTCAACCCACAAACACAAACGATGCAAAAAAGTTTGTCGATTTTCGTTAATTTTGACGTAATCGCCATTTTAGTCGGCCCGTAACCCTCGACGAGCGAAAATCAAAGTCGACAAAAATAGGCGTGTGACCTATGTATATGCTCCTTAGACAGAGTCGGTCAACCCACAAACACAAACAATGCAAAAAAGTTTGTCGATTTTCGGTAATTTTGATGTAATCGCCATTTTAGTCGGCCCGTAACCCTCGACGCGCGAAAATCAAAGTCGACAAAAATAGGCGGTGACCTATGTATATGCTCCTTAGACAGAGTCGGTCAACCCACAAACACAAACAATGCAAAAAAGTTTGTCGATTTTCGGTAATTTTGATGTAATCGCCATTTTAGTCGGCCCGTAACCCTCGACGCGCGAAAATCAAAGTCGACAAAAATAGGCGGTGACCTATGTATATGCTCCTTAGACAAAGTCGGTCAACCCACAAACACAAACGATGCAAAAAAGTTTGTCGATTTTCGTTAATTTTGACGTAATCGCCATTTTAGTCGGCCCGTAACCCTCGACGCTTGAAAATCAAAGTCGACAAAAATAGGCGTGTGACCTATGTATATGCTCCTTAGACATAGTCGGTCAACCCACAAACACAAACGATGCAAAAAAGTTTGTCGATTTTCGTTAATTTTGACGTAATCGCCATTTTAGTCGGCCCGTAACCCTCGACGAGCGAAAATCAAAGTCGACAAAAATAGGCGTGTGACCTATGTATATGCTCCTTAGACAGAGTCGGTCAACCCACAAACACAAACAATGCAAAAAAGTTTGTCGATTTTCGGTAATTTTGATGTAATCGCCATTTTAGTCGGCCCGTAACCCTCGACGCGCGAAAATCAAAGTCGACAAAAATAGGCGGTGACCTATGTATATGCTCCTTAGACATAGTCGGTCAACCCACAAACACAAACGATGCAAAAAAGTTTGTCGATTTTCGTTAATTTTGACGTAATCGCCATTTTAGTCGGCCCGTAACCCTCGACGCGCGAAAATCAAAGTCGACAAAAATAGGTGTGTGACCTATGTATGTGCTCCTTAGACAGAGTCGGTCAACCCACAAACACAAACGATGCAAAAAAGTTTGTCGATTTTCGTTAATTTTGACGTTATCGCCATTTTAGTCGGCCCGTAACCCTCGACGCGCGAAAATCAAAGTCGACAAAAATAGGCGGTGACCTATTTATATGCTCCTTAGACAGAGTCGGTCAACCCACAAACACAAACGATGCAAAAAAGTTTGTCGATTTTCGGTAATTTTGATGTAATCGCCATTTTAGTCGGCCCGTAACCCTCGACGCGCGAAAATCAAAGTCGACAAAAAATAGGCGTGTGACCTATGTATATGCTCCTTAGACATAGTCGGTCAACCCACAAACACAAACGATGCAAAAAAGTTTGTCAATTTTCGTTAATTTTGATGTAATCGCCATTTTAGTCGGCCCGTAACCCTCGACGCGCGAGAATCAAAGTCGACAAAAATAGGCGTGTGACCTATGTATATGCTCCTTAGACATAGTCGGTCAACCCACAAACACAAACGATGCAAAAAAGTTTGTCGATTTTCGTTAATTTTGACGTAATCGCCATTTTAGTCGGCCCGTAACCCTCGACGCACGAAAATCAAAGTCGACAAAAATAGGCGTGTGACCTATGTATATGCTCCTTAGACAGAGTCGGTCAACCCACAAACACAAACAATGCAAAAAAGTTTGTCGATTTTCGTTAATTTTGATGTAATCGCCATTTTAGTCGGCCCGTAACCCTCGACGCGCGAAAATCAAAGTCGACAAAAATAGGCGGTGACCTATGTATATGCTCCTTAGACAAAGTCGGTCAACCCACAAACACAAACGATGCAAAAAAGTTTGTCGATTTTCGTTAATTTTGACGTAATCGCCATTTTAGTCGGCCCGTAACCCTCGACGCGTGAAAATCAAAGTCGACAAAAATAGGCGTGTGACCTATGTATATGCTCCTTAGACATAGTCGGTCAACCCACAAACACAAACGATGCAAAAAAGTTTGTCGATTTTCGTTAATTTTGACGTAATCGCCATTTTAGTCGGCCCGTAACCCTCGACGAGCGAAAATCAAAGTCGACAAAAATAGGCGTGTGACCTATGTATATGCTCCTTAGACAGAGTCGGTCAACCCACAAACACAAACAATGCAAAAAAGTTTGTCGATTTTCGGTAATTTTGATGTAATCGCCATTTTAGTCGGCCCGTAACCCTCGACGCGCGAAAATCAAAGTCGACAAAAATAGGCGGTGACCTATGTATATGCTCCTTAGACAGAGTCGGTCAACCCACAAACACAAACAATGCAAAAAAGTTTGTCGATTTTCGGTAATTTTGATGTAATCGCCATTTTAGTCGGCCCGTAACCCTCGACGCGCGAAAATCAAAGTCGACAAAAATAGGCGGTGACCTATGTATATGCTCCTTAGACAAACTCGGTCAACCCACAAACACAAACGATGCAAAAAAGTTTGTCGATTTTCGTTAATTTTGACGTAATCGCCATTTTAGTCGGCCCGTAACCCTCGACGCGTGAAAATCAAAGTCGACAAAAATAGGCGTGTGACCTATGTATATGCTCCTTAGACATAGTCGGTCAACCCACAAACACAAACGATGCAAAAAAGTTTGTCGATTTTCGTTAATTTTGACGTAATCGCCATTTTAGTCGGCCCGTAACCCTCGACGAGCGAAAATCAAAGTCGACAAAAATAGGCGTGTGACCTATGTATATGCTCCTTAGACAGAGTCGGTCAACCCACAAACACAAACAATGCAAAAAAGTTTGTCGATTTTCGGTAATTTTGATGTAATCGCCATTTTAGTCGGCCCGTAACCCTCGACGCGCGAAAATCAAAGTCGACAAAAATAGGCGGTGACCTATGTATATGCTCCTTAGACATAGTCGGTCAACCCACAAACACAAACGATGCAAAAAAGTTTGTCGATTTTCGTTAATTTTGACGTAATCGCCATTTTAGTCGGCCCGTAACCCTCGACGCGCGAAAATCAAAGTCGACAAAAATAGGTGTGTGACCTATGTATGTGCTCCTTAGACAGAGTCGGTCAACCCACAAACACAAACGATGCAAAAAAGTTTGTCGATTTTCGTTAATTTTGACGTTATCGCCATTTTAGTCGGCCCGTAACCCTCGACGCGCGAAAATCAAAGTCGACAAAAATAGGCGGTGACCTATTTATATGCTCCTTAGACAGAGTCGGTCAACCCACAAACACAAACGATGCAAAAAAGTTTGTCGATTTTCGGTAATTTTGATGTAATCGCCATTTTAGTCGGCCCGTAACCCTCGACGCGCGAGAATCAAAGTCGACAAAAATAGGCGTGTGACCTATGTATATGCTCCTTAGACATAGTCGGTCAACCCACAAACACAAACGATGCAAAAAAGTTTGTCAATTTTCGTTAATTTTGATGTAATCGCCATTTTAGTCGGCCCGTAACCCTCGACGCGCGAGAATCAAAGTCGACAAAAATAGGCGTGTGACCTATGTATATGCTCCTTAGACATAGTCGGTCAACCCACAAACACAAACGATGCAAAAAAGTTTGTCGATTTTCGTTAATTTTGACGTAATCGCCATTTTAGTCGGCCCGTAACCCTCGACGCACGAAAATCAAAGTCGACAAAAATAGGCGTGTGACCTATGTATATGCTCCTTAGACAGAGTCGGTCAACCCACAAACACAAACGATGCAAAAAAGTTTGTCGATTTTCGTTAATTTTGATGTAATCGCCATTTTAGTCGGCCCGTAACCCTCGACGCGCGAGAATCAAAGTCGACAAAAATAGGCGTGTGACCTATGTATATGGTCCTTAGACATAGTCGGTCAACCCACAAACACAAACGATGCAAAAAAGTTTGTCGATTTTCGTTAATTTTAACGTAATCGCCATTTTAGTCGGCCCATAACCCTCGACGCGCGAGAATCAAAGTCGACAAAAATAGGCGTGTGACCTATGTATATGCTCCTTAGACATAGTCGGTCAACCCACAAACACAAACGATGCAAAAAAGTTTGTCGATTTTCGTTAATTTTGACGTAATCGCCATTTTAGTCGGCCCGTAACCCTCGACGCGCGAGAATCAAAGTCGACAAAAATAGGCGTGTGACCTATGTATATGCTCCTTAGACATAGTCGGTCAACCCACAAACACAAACGATGCAAAAAAGTTTGTCGATTTTCGTTAATTTTGACGTAATCGCCATTTTAGTCGGCCCGTAACCCTCGACGCGCGAAAATCAAAGTCGACAAAAATAGGCGTGTGATCTATGTATATGCTCCTTAGACATAGTCGGTCAACCCACAAACACAAACAATGCAAAAAAGTTTGTCGATTTTCGTTAATTTTGACGTAATCGCCATTTTAGTCGGCCCGTAACCCTCGACGCGCGAAAATCAAATTCGACAAAAAAAGGCGTGTGACCTATGTATATGCTCCTTAGACATAGTCGGTCAACCCACAAACACAAACGATGCAAAAAAGTTTGTCGATTTTCGTTAATTTTGACGTAATCGCCATTTTAGTCCGCCCGTAACCCTCGACGCGCGAAAATCAAAGTCGACAAAAATAGGCGTGTGACCTATGTATATGGTCCTTAGACATAGTCGGTCAACCCACAAACACAAACGATGCAAAAAAGTTTGTCGATTTTCGTTAATTTTAACGTAATCGCCATTTTAGTCGGCCCATAACCCTCGACGCGCGAGAATCAAAGTCGACAAAAATAGGCGTGTGACCTATGTATATGCTCCTTAGACATAGTCGGTCAACCCACAAACACAAACGATGCAAAAAAGTTTGTCGATTTTCGTTAATTTTGACGTAATCGCCATTTTAGTCGGCCCGTAACCCTCGACGCGCGAGAATCAAAGTCGACAAAAATAGGCGTGTGACCTATGTATATGCTCCTTAGACATAGTCGGTCAACCCACAAACACAAACGATGCAAAAAAGTTTGTCGATTTTCGTTAATTTTGACGTAATCGCCATTTTAGTCGGCCCGTAACCCTCGACGCGCGAAAATCAAAGTCGACAAAAATAGGCGTGTGATCTATGTATATGCTCCTTAGACATAGTCGGTCAACCCACAAACACAAACAATGCAAAAAAGTTTGTCGATTTTCGTTAATTTTGACGTAATCGCCATTTTAGTCGGCCCGTAACCCTCGATGCGCGAAAATCAAATTCGACAAAAAAAGGCGTGTGACCTATGTATATGCTCCTTAGACATAGTCGGTCAACCCACAAACACAAACGATGCAAAAAAGTTTGTCGATTTTCGTTAATTTTGACGTAATCGCCATTTTAGTCGGCCTGTAACCCTCGACGCGCGAAAATCAAAGTCGACAAAAATAGGTGTGTGACCTATGTATGTGCTCCTTAGACAGAGTCGGTCAACCCACAAACACAAACGATGCAAAAAAGTTTGTCGATTTTCGTTAATTTTGACGTTATCGCCATTTTAGTCGGCCCGTAACCCTCGACGCGCGAAAATCAAAGTCGACAAAAATAGGCGGTGACCTATGTATATGCTCCTTAGACAGAGTCGGTCAACCCACAAACACAAACGATGCAAAAAAGTTTGTCGATTTTCGTTAATTTTGATGTAATCGCCATTTTAGTCGGCCCGTAACCCTCGACGCGCGAGAATCAAAGTCGACAAAAATAGGCGTGTGACCTATGTATATGCTCCTTAGACATAGTCGGTCAACCCACAAACACAAACGATGCAAAAAAGTTTGTCGATTTTCGTTAATTTTGACGTAATCGCCATTTTAGTCGGCCCGTAACCCTCGACGCGCGAGAATCAAAGTCGACAAAAATAGGCGTGTGACCTATGTATATGCTCCTTAGACATAGTCGGTCAACCCACAAACACAAACGATGCAAAAAAGTTTGTCGATTTTCGTTAATTTTGACGTAATCGCCATTTTAGTCCGCCCGTAACCCTCGACGCGCGAAAATCAAAGTCGACAAAAATAGGCGTGTGATCTATGTATATGCTCCTTAGACAGAGTCGGTCAACCCACAAACACAAACGATGCAAAAAAGTTTGTCGATTTTCGTTAATTTTGATGTAATCGCCATTTTAGTCGGCCCGTAACCCTCGACGCGCGAGAATCAAAGTCGACAAAAATAGGCGTGTGATCTATGTATATGCTCCTTAGACATAGTCGGTCAACCCACAAACACAAACAATGCAAAAAAGTTTGTCGATTTTCGTTAATTTTGACGTAATCGCCATTTTAGTCGGCCCGTAACCCTCGATGCGCGAAAATCAAATTCGACAAAAATAGGCGTGTGACCTATGTATATGCTCCTTAGACATAGTCGGTCAACCCACAAACACAAACGATGCAAAAAAGTTTGTCGATTTTCGTTAATTTTGACGTAATCGCCATTTTAGTCGGCCCGTAACCCTCGACGCGCGAAAATCAAAGTCGACAAAAATAGGCGTGTGACCTATGTATGTGCTCCTTTGACAGAGTCGGTCAACCCACAAACACAAACGATGCAAAAAAGTTTGTCGATTTTCGTTAATTTTGACGTAATCGCCATTTTAGTCGGCCCGTAACCATCGACGCGCGAAAATCAAAGTCGACAAAAATAGGCGTATGACCTCTGTATATGCTCCTTAGACATAGTCGGTCAACCCACAAACACAAACAATGCAAAAGAGTTTGTCGATTTTCGTTAATTTTGACGTAATCGCCATTTTAGTCGGCCCGTAACCCTCGATGCGCGAAAATCAAAGTCGACAAAAATAGGCGTGTGACCTATGTATATGCTCCTTAGACATAGTCGGTCAACCCACAAACACAAACGATGCAAAAAAGTTTGTCGATTTTCGTTAATTTTCACGTAATCGCCATTTTAGTCGGCCCGTAACCCTCGACGCGCAAAAATCAAAGTCGACAAAAATAGGCGTGTGACCTATGTATATGCTCCTTTGACAGAGTCGGTCAACCCACAAACACAAACGATGCAAAAAAGTTTGTTGATTTTCGTTAATTTTGACGTAATCGCCATTTTAGTCGGCCCGTAACCCTCGACGCGCGAGAATCAAAGTCGACAAAAATAAGCGTGTGACCTATGTATATGCTCCTTAGACATAGTCGGTCAACCCACAAACACAAACGAAGCAAAAAAGTTTGTCGATTTTCGTTAATTTTGACGTAATCGCCATTTTAGTCGGCCCGTAACCCTCGACGCGCGAAAATCAAAGTCGACAAAAATAGGCGTGTGACCTATGTATGTGCTCCTTAGACAGAGTCGGTCAACCCACAAACACAAACGATGCAAAAAAGTTTGTCGATTTTCGGTAAATTTGATGTAATCGCCATTTTAGTCGGCCCGTAACCCTCGACGCGCGAAAATCAAAGTCGACAAAAATAGGTGTGTGACCTATGTATGTGCTCCTTAGACAGAGTCGGTCAACCCACAAACACAAACGATGCAAAAAAGTTTGTCGATTTTCGTTAATTTTTACATTATCGCCATTTTAGTCGGCCCGTAACCCTCGACGCGCGAAAATCAAAGTCGACAAAAATAGGCGTGTGACCTATGTATGTGCTCCTTAGACAGAGTCGGTCAACCCACAAACACAAACGATGCAAAAAAGTTTGTCGATTTTCGGTAAATTTGATGTAATCGCCATTTTAGTCGGCCCGTAACCCTCGACGCGCGAAAATCAAAGTCGACAAAAATAGGTGTGTGACCTATGTATGTGCTCCTTAGACAGAGTCGGTCAACCCACAAACACAAACGATGCAAAAAAGTTTGTCGATTTTCGTTAATTTTTACGTTATCGCCATTTTAGTCGGCCCGTAACCCTCGACGCGCGAAAATCAAAGTCGACAAAAATAGGCGGTGACCTATGTATATGCTCCTTAGACAGAGTCGGTCAACCCACAAACACAAACGATGCAAAAAAGTTTGTCGATTTTCGTTAATTTTGATGTAATCGGCATTTTAGTCGGCCCGTAACCCTCGACGCGCGAGAATCAAAGTCGACAAAAATAGGCGTGTGACCTATGTATATGCTCCTTAGACATAGTCGGTCAACCCACAAACACAAACGATGCAAAAAAGTTTGTCGATTTTCGTTAATTTTAACGTAATCGCCATTTTAGTCGGCCCGTAACCCTCGACGCGCGAGAATCAAAGTCGACAAAAATAGGCGTGTGACCTATGTATATGCTCCTTAGACATAGTCGGTCAACCCACAAACACAAACGATGCAAAAAAGTTTGTCGATTTTCGTTAATTTTGACGTAATCGCCATTTTAGTCGGCCCGTAACCCTCGACGCGCGAGAATCAAAGTCGACAAAAATAGGCGTGTGACCTATGTATATGCTCCTTAGACATAGTCGGTCAACCCACAAACACAAACGATGCAAAAAAATTTGTCGATTTTCGTTAATTTTGATGTAATCGCCATTTTAGTCGGCCCGTAACCCTCGACGCGCGAGAATCAAAGTCGACAAAAATAGGCGTGTGACCTATGTATGTGCTCCTTAGACAGAGTCGGTCAACCCACAAACACAAACGATGCAAAAAAGTTTGTCGATTTTCGGTAAATTTGATGTAATCGCCATTTTAGTCGGCCCGTAACCCTCGACGCGCGAAAATCAAAGTCGACAAAAATAGGTGTGTGACCTATGTATGTGCTCCTTAGACAGAGTCGGTCAACCCACAAACACAAACGATGCAAAAAAGTTTGTCGATTTTCGTTAATTTTTACGTTATCGCCATTTTAGTCGGCCCGTAACCCTCGACGCGCGAAAATCAAAGTCGACAAAAATAGGCGGTGACCTATGTATATGCTCCTTAGACAGAGTCGGTCAACCCACAAACACAAACGATGCAAAAAAGTTTGTCGATTTTCGTTAATTTTGATGTAATCGGCATTTTAGTCGGCCCGTAACCCTCGACGCGCGAGAATCAAAGTCGACAAAAATAGGCGTGTGACCTATGTATATGCTCCTTAGACATAGTCGGTCAACCCACAAACACAAACGATGCAAAAAAGTTTGTCGATTTTCGTTAATTTTAACGTAATCGCCATTTTAGTCGGCCCGTAACCCTCGACGCGCGAGAATCAAAGTCGACAAAAATAGGCGTGTGACCTATGTATATGCTCCTTAGACATAGTCGGTCAACCCACAAACACAAACGATGCAAAAAAGTTTGTCGATTTTCGTTAATTTTGACGTAATCGCCATTTTAGTCGGCCCGTAACCCTCGACGCGCGAGAATCAAAGTCGACAAAAATAGGCGTGTGACCTATGTATATGCTCCTTAGACATAGTCGGTCAACCCACAAACACAAACGATGCAAAAAAATTTGTCGATTTTCGTTAATTTTTATGTAATCGCCATTTTAGTCGGCCCGTAACCCTCGACGCGCGAGAATCAAAGTCGACAAAAATAGGCGTGTGATCTATGTATATGCTCCTTAGACATAGTCGGTCAACCCACAAACACAAACAATGCAAAAAAGTTTGTCGATTTTCGTTAATTTTGACGTAATCGCCATTTTAGTCGGCCCGTAACCCTCGATGCGTGAAAATCAAATTCGACAAAAATAGGCGTGTGACCTATGTATATGCTCCTTAGACATAGTCGGTCAACCCACAAACACAAACGATGCAAAAAAGTTTGTCGATTTTCGTTAATTTTGACGTAATCGCCATTTTAGTCGGCCCGTAACCCTCGACGCGCGAAAATCAAAGTCGACAAAAATAGGCGTGTGACCTATGTATGTGCTCCTTTGACAGAGTCGGTCAACCCACAAACACAAACGATGCAAAAAAGTTTGTCGATTTTCGTTAATTTTGACGTAATCGCCATTTTAGTCGGCCCGTAACCCTCGACGCGCGAAAATCAAAGTCGACAAAAATAGGCGTATGACCTATGTATATGCTCCTTAGACATAGTCGGTCAACCCACAAACACAAACAATGCAAAAGAGTTTGTCGATTTTCGTTAATTTTGACGTAATCGCCATTTTAGTCGGCCCGTAACCCTCGATGCGCGAAAATCAAAGTCGACAAAAATAGGCGTGTGACCTATGTATATGCTCCTTAGACATAGTCGGTCAACCCACAAACACAAACGATGCAAAAAAGTTTGTCGATTTTCGTTAATTTTCACGTAATCGCCATTTTAGTCGGCCCGTAACCCTCGACGCGCGAGAATCAAAGTCGACAAAAATAGGCGTGTGACCTATGTATATGCTCCTTAGACATAGTCGGTCAACCCACAAACACAAACGATGCAAAAAAGTTTGTCGATTTTCGTTAATTTTGACGTAATCGCCATTTTAGTCGGCCCGTAACCCTCGACGCGCGAAAATCAAAGTCGACAAAAATAGGCGTGTGACCTATGTATGTGCTCCTTAGACATAGTCGGTCAACCCACAAACACAAACGATGCAAAAAAGTTTGTCGATTTTCGTTAATTTTGACGTAATCGCCATTTTAGTCGGCCCGTAACCCTCGACGCGCGAAAATCAAAGTCGACAAAAATAGGCGTGTGACCTATGTATGTGCTCCTTAGACAGAGTCGGTCAACCCACAAACACAAACGATGCAAAAAAGTTTGTCGATTTTCGGTAAATTTGATGTAATCGCCATTTTAGTCGGCCCGTAACCCTCGACGCGCGAAAATCAAAGTCGACAAAAATAGGCGGTGACCTATGTATATGCTCCTTAGACAGAGTCGGTCAACCCACAAACACAAACGATGCAAAAAAGTTTGTCGATTTTCGTTAATTTTGATGTAATCGCCATTTTAGTCGGCCCGTAACCCTCGACGCGCGAGAATCAAAGTCGACAAAAATAGGCGTGTGACCTATGTATATGCTCCTTAGACATAGTCGGTCAACCCACAAACACAAACGATGCAAAAAAGTTTGTCGATTTTCGTTAATTTTGACGTAATCGCCATTTTAGTCGGCCCGTAACCCTCGACGCGCGAGAATCAAAGTCGACAAAAATAGGCGTGTGACCTATGTATATGCTCCTTAGACATAGTCGGTCAACCCACAAACACAAACGATGCAAAAAAGTTTGTCGATTTTCGTTAATTTTCACGTAATCGCCATTTTAGTCGGCCCGTAACCCTCGACGCGCAAAAATCAAAGTCGACAAAAATAGGCGTGTGACCTATGTATATGCTCCTTTGACAGAGTCGGTGAACCCACAAACACAAACGATGCAAAAAAGTTTGTTGATTTTCGTTAATTTTGACGTAATCGCCATTTTAGTCGGCCCGTAATCCTCGACGCGCGAAAATCAAAGTCAACAAAAATAGGCGTGTGACCTATGTATATGCTCCTTTGACAGAGTCGGTCAACCCACAAACACAAACGATGCAAAAAAGTTTGTCGATTTTCGTTAATTTTGACGTAATCGCCATTTTAGTCGGCCCGTAACCCTCGACGCGCGAAAATCAAAGTCGACAAAAATAGGCGTGTGACCTATGTATATGCTCCTTAGACATAGTCGGTCAACCCACAAACACAAACAATGCAAAAAAGTTTGTCGATTTTCGTGAATTTTGACGTAATCGCCATTTTAGTCGGCCCGTTACCCTCGACGCGCGAAAATCAAAGTCGACAAAAATAGTCGTGTGACCTATGTATATGCTCCTTAGACAGAGTCGGTCAACCCACAAACACAAACGATGCAAAAAAGTTTGTCGATTTTCGTTAATTTTGACGTAATCGCCATTTTAGTCGGCCCGTAACCCTCGACGCGCGAAAATCAAAGTCGACAAAAATAGGCGTGTGACCTATGTATATGCTCCTTAGACAGAGTCGGTCAACCCACAAACACAAACGATGCAAAAAAGTTTGTCGATTTTCGTTAATTTTGACGTAATCGCCATTTTAGTCGGCCCGTAACCCTCGACGCGCAAAAATCAAAGTCGACAAAAATAGGCGTGTGACCTATGTATATGCTCCTTAGACATAGTCGGTCAACCCACAAACACAAACGATGCAAAAAAGTTTGTCGATTTTCGTTAATTTTGACGTAATCGCCATTTTAGTCGGCCCGTAACCCTCGACGCGCGAAAATCAAAGTCGACAAAAATAGGCGTGTGATCTATGTATATGCTCCTTAGACATAGTCGGTCAACCCACAAACACAAACAATGCAAAAAAGTTTGTCGATTTTCGGTAAATTTGATGTAATCGCCATTTTAGTCGGCCCGTAACCCTCGACGCGCGAAAATCAAAGTCGACAAAAATAGGCGTGTGACCTATGTATATGCTCCTTAGACAGAGTCGGTCAACCCACAAACACAAACAATGCAAAAAAGTTTGTCGATTTTCGGTAATTTTGATGTAATCGCCATTTTAGTCGGCCCGTAACCCTCGACGCGCGAAAATCAAAGTCGACAAAAATAGGCGGTGACCTATGTATATGCCACTGGAGTAACGCGCGTTCATTCCATAACTTTCCAAATTTGGCAAGGCGGTCTTGCCAAAAACTGAAAGGCGTCCTTTCCACACTAAGGAAAGGTCGCCTTTCCGTTGCCTATCTTTCCAAATCGATTAAGTCAATGAAGCGCGCATAAAATCGCACTTTATCTTTTTCTCAATTCTAAGCAGTATGGTTGAAAAGGGTTTTTTATTTCTTATTTGAAACATGAATTTGATTCCATGAAATTACGAGATCATGAAACTGTGTTAATCATGGACGTGGAACGATTATTTTAAAATTAATAACTAGGAGAAAAGTGAAATGAAAAGCATTTTGAATTAAGTTAGTAGTTCAACATGTATTAAATCGAGTGGTTGAGTGGCATATATAAGGGAAACAGTATCATATTTAATTGGATAACATAGTTCACATATCTATAAAGGTCATCAAAGGGATTTACTTTATAGTTATTTAACGTATAACGTGATTGTTATAATAATTTTATGGATAGTTATATGGCACTTTTCCACGCACTAATACATGCTTAAAGTGCATTACTCTGAAGGTAACGAATTTGCAAAGCGCTAAATTAAGTTAGGTAAAAATGAAAAGCTGCCGCATATACTTCTTCCATAAATCAATAAAGCATGTGTTAGTTGATCAGTTAAACATGTGGAACGTACCTTTTCAGTGAATGTATCCACAATAACATAAATATCCAAGTCCTTTTTAGCTTAAGAACAGAACAAAAACCCATCACTGATCAGTGGCTAAAACGATAAACGACACAATCTCTACATCCAGCTATCACATTCAAACAATAATGGCGACCAGATGAGAAAAAGAAAGCCGATGCAAAATTAGTTTGATTTTCTTAATTTCTTATCTAACCTCTCAGATTTCATTGGATAACAGGATGCGGTAAAGAAGTGTATCCTGTTGTTTCAAGACACGAGAGACACCGTCCTGACAAAACAGACTGATACATGGTCACTTGTCTACAAGCCACCTGCATGTGTTTGTACAGCACGTTTGACACCTGCTCAATACCTGAAGCTGACAACTGGTCATAGTCTGATAGGTTTTATTGGTCTGAGAAGCTAAATGGTATTATCTGACGCTAACTCGTTGTTTTAGTAACATTTGTTAATTTTTCTTAAATCAGAACAACATAACAATAATAAAATCTAAATTTGCCCATGCGGATCTCAGAAAATAAGTCACATACTGTAAAAAATAATATTGAATGCTGGATGACATAGATGAAAGAGAATGACCACACAAAATCATTTTGCATAGAGGCACGAAAAAGGATGAACATACATCTTAATAAATAAATAATAATAACAAAAAGACCAGCACACACATCTCATATGATTTCCTCTGATACTAAAATATTTAGTGATATTCGGAATTTTACCATGAGTTTATAACAACATGCTGTTTTTTCTATATTTTGCTTGAGGCATCAAGTCAAAACATATTAATGAACATAGAAACCTATGTTTTAAGGTAGAGGAATTTGGATGAGGTACCACTTTTCATAAAATAAACAATTTAACTTAGAATAAAGCCACTTTAAGTAAAAGGCATAAAGTTATTTTCATATATAAACAGTTGATATGATAAACTTTTGTCATATGCTCTATATAGCCATTAATATAAGAAAACAAGTTTGAAATTAAGAACCCTGCAGAAGCAGGGAGCTTGGATCTAGATGGATCTTGATGTTGTTTTAGATAGGATTATTGTTAACTGAATGCTTGTTAAGGACCCTTCTTTGTTTAATGTAAAGTGGGTATGCAGTGTAATCTGTTATGTCTGTTTTGATAATAAAGCTTTTAGAAGAATCCCGGAGTAGCACTGAGCTTGGGTCTAGATAAATAAGTCAATCTTGATGTTGTTTTAAATAGGATTACTGTTAACTAAATGCTTGTGAACGACCCTTTGTCAATAATTTACAGAAGAAGATTCCAGAAAAGAGTAGGGGATGTCTACATCAGTATTACACTATGTATTCTTAAATGGGGCGTGTACATTTTGACGCTCCAGAAGCAAGAGTGTAATGTGTTTATGAATTTGTTGGATAGAAAGTTTGAAGGGAACTAACCCGAATGAGCCAGACCATCTTCATTCTGAGTTAAGTGATTGACATAAATAATGTCTAAATCAAGGTTATTTTGTTGTATAAAGTACATCTCTTCGTTAGATCAATGCCTACCAAATATAGATCACTGATATTCTAACATAGATTATGAATAACGAGACATATATCTACAGCCACCTTGACTTGCAAATGAATCAGAATTTGTCAAATAATATATTGCTCTCTTCGACTTGAATGCAGCGACCAAAATGAATATAAAATGAACGTTTTATATATCCAACATCAGTCTGTTCTTGTGGCGTTAATTATGAAGCCTCTCTTCATTATTTCATATTATTTTGTGATTTTCGCCAAGACATGTTTTTCTATACTAAAGGATTTGATTTAAAGCAATATTATTGGTAATCAAACCTTGTTTTCAGTTGAAAAAAGTTAATTGCTAAATTCAGTCCACATGCTTTTAAATTTAACAGGCAGATATTTTCCAACATAATGTTCACTTGACATACATGTAGTCATGTGGATGCCCGAAAGCATGAATTTTTCTAGTTGAATAAAGACATTCATTGAAACAACCAACCTTTTCAACATTCGAGAATACAGTGTAATTTTATGATTTCATATTTTTTTAATTCTAACAACAGTATATATATCATTATATTTTTATGAAACCATTGGTATACTTTATACTTTGGGGGAGGATATGCCCTATTAATTAATTAATTTCTTATTTTGATCTCGTTAATCTTTGTTGTCAAACAACGTCACTTCTTTTGCTGACTCTCTCCCTGCCCCTCACACACGCCCATCAAGTTTATTGTCATGTAACGGTCAGAGAGACATCCTTGATTGTCGGCTAGACAAGGTAACGAACGGTTAATTACCATGTAATAAAATTGTGCAACATCCTCTCTCTGAGTTGACAGAGAGACCTGTGTAGTTACTTAGCAAGGTAAGCCGTATTATCAATTTGTATGAGATTGTTTAATAACCATATTTTTATTTCGTACAAAATTTGGACTGGCGAACAAGTCATTTGGCCAATTTCAACGCCGTACCAATACAAAATTAAACAATACATGGATACAGAACATAACAATACATGGATACAGAACATAACAATACATGGATACAGAACATAACAAAATTAAACAATACATGGATACAGAACATAACAACGAATTAGAGAAGTAAAAAACCTGTGAGAACTTGTGCTATAAATAACAAAGCATAGCGAAAATTTTCAAAATTGTTGCTCAACTGAA
Source organism: Phorcus lineatus (assembly GCA_921293015.1). NCBI lineage: Eukaryota > Metazoa > Mollusca > Gastropoda > Trochida > Trochidae > Phorcus > Phorcus lineatus. The sequence goes on along the minus strand of OV121090.1, from coordinate 49,361,729 downwards.
GCACGTCATTATAAACGTGAATTAAATTCAAAATAATCTTAGTAATTGAAGAAATCACGAAAATCGTTTACTTATTTGTATAAAACGTGTTGAATTAAGGATGTTTCTATTCGTTAAGTAGCTCAAAATGTCACTACCGTATAGAACTCATATCCATGTATATAGAAATATATTTGCTCTTAAAATTTTAGACAAATTAAGAGAAAATGTAACATACTTTGTCAAATTGCCCAAAAACATCTGGACGTGTCCGATATTTGTCTATTAATTTTTTGCATTCACTACAATCGAGCTTGAGGCGCACTTGATTATTTGACAAAATCAAGAGCTTGAATGTGAAATGTATGCGACATTATCACATGGTATGAAACCGTTTGTTGAACGGCAAAGAGAACATTCACAGAAAGCAAGATCTGGAGCATGGAGAGTTGATAAAAGAAATGTAAGACATCTTATAACATGATATGAAACCCGTTGTTGATTGTCTTAAACCATCCATTTATTTCACTGTTAGCACACCATGGAAGCAAGTCCAAATTTTACTTATTAGACAGAGGTTAATACGCAAGGTGAAGTTTTTATTTACAATATTTACCACTTTTAATGGATATGTGCACATATTGTAGTATCAGTATGTATAAAGTATCGTCAGTTGATTATAAATATCCATTAATATGTTTTCATACATCCGTTTCTGTGACTTGATATTATTGATAATTTTACTTTACACCGCGTTTCTAACCTTGATACAGAAATTTAAATTATTTCCTTAATTTCAAAAGAATTGATACAACATAGGAATTGTCAGAAAACAATCTTATACCGTTTCATGAATGAGCAAACCTATCAACAGAAATGAATTGTTCATAAAACTATATTTTAAGCTATGTATGAGCCGATTGAGCTTTCTATAAAATCTTTTGTGGACAATAGAGGTTTGGTTCAAGTATGTGGTTACTGGGTTTGATATATTAAAACGTGACCTCCGAAATAAGCCCTGTTAATGTAATTATGAAAAGCCTAATATTTTCATCATAAATTGTAAACTCGATCATTGGCTAAATTTATATTTTATATATGACATTCAAGTGAAACTCAATTCATAATCCGTTAGTCCAGGTCTCGGCAATGGCATAGCGGGAATACTATACCATAGACCGCCAAATAGCAATGAAAGCAATCCTGTCAGACGCTCTTTCCAAGCGAGTGTCACTTCCAGACGCCCCACCCCTCACGCCCCCTCCCCCTTTCTGGTCCAGCCTCTACACTAAACGCATCCAGTTAATTACCACTATGAGATCAAAGAGGCACTCTTGATTGTCGGCTAGACAAATTAACAAGATGTATATTGTTTATAATGAGCGATTCTTCTCACAGAAAGCCTAAGGTGCATTATTTGAAATAGGGGATATGTAAGATTCAATAAAATATTTTTGTGGATCTGTTTTATAAGAGTTTTCTGTTTTGCTTGTTATTATCAAACAATAGCATTAGATTGTATGTTTCTAAATTCTATTTCTAAGATGTTCTTTATTATGTTAAGCTCATGAACAATGAATTAATATTAGATCAACGCTTTGTTGTTGATATCATAAGTTTTACCATAATTATACATGACATTGTAAGTTGCAATTTACATACACATATCTAAATGTTTCCTTAATTTGGACAGCGAACGGATCGGCGAACTAGCTGTTGCCTTAGAATTTACTTTCCTGTAATGATAATTTATGAGACATATATATCTTTTCGAAATACATATCGAACAATCATAAACATGCATGATCAATGTAGTCATACATTTAAGTACAAATATTCGTTATATGATCCTGTATTTAGTTGTTTTATATAAAATTTAACGATTGACAAGGGATATTGTCATCTTCACAATGCTCTTATTACATCAACATTCTATATTCTTTTTAAAAACTCATTCATACATTCTTGTATGCATAATAGTTTTTACCTGATCCAATTAAATTTTGAACCTATGAAGCTTGGAATTTAAAAATAAAAATAAAAACACTTTTTTAGTTTTGATATTTATTTATGAAACTGGTTTTGTCAATTATGTACTTCATGCTGAGTTTAGAATGTGGCGACGCAATTGCACATCACAAGACACTGCTCAGATTCAATGCATACTGTCCATAGTTGGGTCCTAATGTTGTCATAATTAACAGGTGCCTATTATGTAATCTATTTCCTGTCAAATTTCATTGTCAGATTATTTGTCTCAAATAGCAGGCCCACACCTGTGCTTTGGACCCTTTGGTAAATGGCGGCTTATGTCAACATCCGTTCATACTGACATAACTCTTGGCATTACACAGCTAATTAGTACATCTTAACAACGACAAACGTTATAAACCAATGAACTTGTAGAATATACGTTCAACCAATGAGAAGAAAATGTTCGGCAATGCTATCCATGCTTACAGTCACTTGAAAAAAGTAGATCATTTGGAAAGGTACCCAAATTTAATAGGATTCATGGATTACTTTTTCTGACGATTGAAACGGGTATGTACTTTGTCATTGATAATATTTCAAACTTCACTTTCAAAAAGGTCACCATTTACCTTTGAAATCAAACAAATTATTGCGAACAAATGATAATCATTGCCAAAAATTGTTTATTAACATTTTCCATGATTAAATTCATACAATTTTCTGAATATCTTTTAATTTTAAATGATGCAATTTTCAAACTCTATATCTCTTATTCATTTCATGTGTTTAAGTCACTCCTTAAATAGTAAAATGATTTATTTAATTTCTGCAATAAACTAATTTGCAGGATTTGATTCATCATTTAAAAACAAAGTCTTCTTTTGTTAAAAAATTGCGATGAAAAACATTTTAAATTTTTTTCAAAGGTAAATTAAATTTCATGTCTTTTAAGAATCAATCTTTCAAACAAAATAAAGATTTTCAAAATGTAAAAATAACTATAGGTTAACTTAATCAAAAACTTCTAAAGGTATTCAATAACATGACGAATTTGACAAACAGAATAAAGGGACGTAACTCTTGGTCAGACAGGTAAGGTGCTAATTAGTTTTAAAGGCTGTGGAAAGGTCACCTTGCCGTGCGTTCTTTCCAAAGAGGCTTTGGAAAGGGCGTTCTTTAAGCCTATGGAAAGGTGTGGAAGGGTGCCTCTTTCCTTTATGGAAAGGTGTGGAAGGGTGCCTCTTTCCTCTTGGAAAGGACGCCTTTAAGCTTTTGGAATGAACGCTCGTTACTCCAGTGTGCTCCTTAGACAGAGTCGGTCAACCCACAAACACAAACGATGCAAAAAAGTTTGTCGATTTTCGTTAATTTTGATGTAATCGCCATTTTAGTCGGCCCGTAACCCTCGACGCGCGAGAATCAAAGTCGACAAAAATAGGCGTGTGACCTATGTATATGCTCCTTAGACATAGTCGGTCAACCCACAAACACAAACGATGCAAAAAAGTTTGTCGATTTTCGTTAATTTTGACGTAATCGCCATTTTAGTCGGCCCGTAACCCTCGACGCGCGAGAATCAAAGTCGACAAAAATAGGCGTGTGACCTATGTATATGCTCCTTAGACATAGTCGGTCAACCCACAAACACAAACGATGCAAAAAAGTTTGTCGATTTTCGTTAATTTTGACGTAATCGCCATTTTAGTCGGCCCGTAACCCTCGACGCGCGAGAATCAAAGTCGACAAAAATAGGCGTGTGACCTATGTATATGCTCCTTAGACATAGTCGGTCAACCCACAAACACAAACGATGCAAAAAAGTTTGTCGATTTTCGTTAATTTTGACGTAATCGCCATTTTAGTCGGCCCGTAACCCTCGACGCGCGAAAATCAAAGTCGACAAAAATAGGCGTGTGATCTATGTATATGCTCCTTAGACAGAGTCGGTCAACCCACAAACACAAACGATGCAAAAAAGTTTGTCGATTTTCGTTAATTTTGATGTAATCGCCATTTTAGTCGGCCCGTAACCCTCGACGCGCGAGAATCAAAGTCGACAAAAATAGGCGTGTGACCTATGTATATGCTCCTTAGACAGAGTCGGTCAACCCACAAACACAAACGATGCAAAAAAGTTTGTCGATTTTCGTTAATTTTGACGTAATCGCCATTTTAGTCGGCCCGTAACCCTCGACGCGCGAGAATCAAAGTCGACAAAAATAAGCGTGTGACCTATGTATATGCTCCTTAGACATAGTCGGTCAACCCAAAAACACAAACGATGCAAAAAAGTTTGTCGATTTTCGTTAATTTTGACGTAATCGCCATTTTAGTCGGCCCATAACCCTCGACGCGCGAAAATCAAAGTCGACAAAAATAGGCGGTGACCTATGTATATGCTCCTTAGACATAGTCGGTCAACCCACAAACACAAACAATGCAAAAAAGTTTGTCGATTTTCGTTAATTTTGACGTAATCGCCATTTTAGTCGGCCCGTAACCCTCGATGCGCGAAAATCAAATTCGACAAAAATAGGCGTGTGACCTATGTATATGCTCCTTAGACATAGTCGGTCAACCCACAAACACAAACAATGCAAAAAAGTTTGTCGATTTTCGTTAATTTTGACGTAATCGCCATTTTAGTCGGCCCGTAACCCTCATCGCGCAAAAATCAAAGTCGACAAAAATAGGCGTGTGACCTATGTATATGCTCCTTTGACAGAGTCGGTCAACCCACAAACACAAACGATGCAAAAAAATTTGTCGATTTTCGTTAATTTTGACGTAATCGCCATTTTAGTCGGCCCGTAACCCTCGACACGCGAAAATCAAAGTCGACAAAAATAGGCGGTGACCTATGTATATGCTCCTTACACATAGTCGGTCAACCCACAAACACAAACGATGCAAAAGAGTTTGTCGATTTTCGTTAATTTTGACGTAATCGCCATTTTAGTCGGCCCGTAACCCTCGATGCGCGAAAATCAAAGTCGACAAAAATAGGCGTGTGACCTATGTATATGCTCCTTAGACATAGTCGGTCAACCCACAAACACAAACGATGCAAAAAAGTTTGTCGATTTTCATTAATTTTCACGTAATCGCCATTTTAGTCGGCCCGTTACCCTCGACGCGCGAAAATCAAAGTCGACAAAAATAGTCGTGTGACCTATGTATATGCTCCTTAGACATAGTCGGTCAACCCACAAACACAAACGATGCAAAAAAGTTTGTCGATTTTCGTTAATTTTGACGTAATCGCCATTTTAGTCGGCCCGTAACCCTCGACGCGCGAAAATCAAAGTCGACAAAAATAGGCGTGTGACCTATGTATATGCTCCTTAGACATAGTCGGTCAACCCACAAACACAAACAATGCAAAAAAGTTTGTCGATTTTCGTGAATTTTGACGTAATCGCCATTTTAGTCGGCCCGTTACCCTCGACGCGCGAAAATCAAAGTCGACAAAAATAGTCGTGTGACCTATGTATATGCTCCTTAGACATAGTCGGTCAACCCACAAACACAAACGATGCAAAAAAGTTTGTCGATTTTCGTTAATTTTGACGTAATCGCCATTTTAGTCGGGCCGTAACCCTCGACGCGCGAAAATCAAAGTCGACAAAAATAGGCGTGTGACCTATGTATATGCTCCTTAGACATAGTCGGTCAACCCACAAACACAAACGATGCAAAAAAGTTTGTCGATTTTCGTTAATTTTGACGTAATCGCCATTTTAGTCGGCCCGTAACCCTCGACGCGCGAAAATCAAAGTCGACAAAAATAGGCGGTGACCTATGTATATGCTCCTTACACATAGTCGGTCAACCCACAAACACAAACGATGCAAAAAAGTTTGTCGATTTTCGTTAATTTTGACGTAATCGCCATTTTAGTCGGCCCGTAACCCTCGACGCGCGAAAATCAAAGTCGACAAAAATAGGCGGTGACCTATGTATATGCTCCTTACACATAGTCGGTCAACCCACAAACACAAACAATGCAAAAAAGTTTGTCGATTTTCGTGAATTTTGACGTAATCGCCATTTTAGTCGGCCCGTTACCCTCGACGCGCGAAAATCAAAGTCGACAAAAATAGTCGTGTGACCTATGTATATGCTCCTTAGACATAGTCGGTCAACCCACAAACACAAACGATGCAAAAAAGTTTGTCGATTTTCGTTAATTTTGACGTAATCGCCATTTTAGTCGGGCCGTAACCCTCGACGCGCGAAAATCAAAGTCGACAAAAATAGGCGTGTGACCTATGTATATGCTCCTTAGACATAGTCGGTCAACCCACAAACACAAACGATGCAAAAAAGTTTGTCGATTTTCGTTAATTTTGACGTAATCGCCATTTTAGTCGGCCCGTAACCCTCGACGCGCGAAAATCAAAGTCGACAAAAATAGGCGGTGACCTATGTATATGCTCCTTACACATAGTCGGTCAACCCACAAACACAAACGATGCAAAAAAGTTTGTCGATTTTCGTTAATTTTGACGTAATCGCCATTTTAGTCGGCCCGTAACCCTCGACGCGCGAAAATCAAAGTCGACAAAAATAGGCGGTGACCTATGTATATGCTCCTTACACATAGTCGGTCAACCCACAAACACAAACAATGCAAAAAAGTTTGTCGATTTTCGTGAATTTTGACGTAATCGCCATTTTAGTCGGCCCGTTACCCTCGACGCGCGAAAATCAAAGTCGACAAAAATAGTCGTGTGACCTATGTATATGCTCCTTAGACATAGTCGGTCAACCCACAAACACAAACGATGCAAAAAAGTTTGTCGATTTTCGTTAATTTTGACGTAATCGCCATTTTAGTCGGGCCGTAACCCTCGACGCGCGAAAATCAAAGTCGACAAAAATAGGCGTGTGACCTATGTATATGCTCCTTAGACATAGTCGGTCAACCCACAAACACAAACGATGCAAAAAAGTTTGTCGATTTTCGTTAATTTTGACGTAATCGCCATTTTAGTCGGCCCGTAACCCTCGACGCGCGAAAATCAAAGTCGACAAAAATAGGCGGTGACCTATGTATATGCTCCTTACACATAGTCGGTCAACCCACAAACACAAACGATGCAAAAGAGTTTGTCGATTTTCGTTAATTTTGACGTAATCGCCATTTTAGTCGGCCCGTTACCCTCGACGCGCGAAAATCAAAGTCGACAAAAATAGGCGGTGACCTATGTATATGCTCCTTAGACATAGTCGGTCAACCCACAAACACAAACGATGCAAAAAAGTTTGTAGATTTTCGTTAATTTTGACGTAATCGCCATTTTAGTCGGCCCGTAACCCTCGACGCGCGAAAATCAAAGTCGACCAAAATAGGCGTGTGACCTATGTATATGCTCCTTAGACATAGTCGGTCAACCCACAAACACAAACGATGCAAAAGAGTTTGTCGTTTTTCGTTAATTTTGACGTAATCGCCATTTTAGTCGGCCCGTAACCCTCGACGCGCGAAAATCAAAGTCGACAAAAATAGGCGGTGACCTATGTATATGCTCCTTAGACATAGTCGGTCAACCCACAAACACAAACGATGCAAAAGAGTTTGTCGATTTTCGTTAATTTTGACGTAATCGCCATTTTAGTCGGCCCGTAACCCTCGACGCGCGAAAATCAAAGTCGACAAAAATAGGCGGTGACCTATGTATATGCTCCTTACACATAGTCGGTCAACCCACAAACACAAACGATGCAAAAAAGTTTGTCGATTTTCGTTAATTTTGATGTAATCGCCATTTTAGTCGGCCCGTAACCCTCGACGCGCGAAAATCAAAGTCGACAAAAATAGGCGGTGACCTATGTATATGCTCCTTACACATAGTCGGTCAACCCACAAACACAAACAATGCAAAAAAGTTTGTCGATTTTCGTGAATTTTGACGTAATCGCCATTTTAGTCGGCCCGTTACCCTCGACGCGCGAAAATCAAAGTCGACAAAAATAGTCGTGTGACCTATGTATATGCTCCTTAGACATAGTCGGTCAACCCACAAACACAAACGATGCAAAAAAGTTTGTCGATTTTCGTTAATTTTGACGTAATCGCCATTTTAGTCGGGCCGTAACCCTCGATGCGCGAAAATCAAAGTCGACAAAAATAGGCGTGTGACCTATGTATATGCTCCTTAGACATAGTCGGTCAACCCACAAACACAAACGATGCAAAAAAGTTTGTCGATTTTCTTTAATTTTGACGTAATCGCCATTTTAGTCGGCCCGTAACCCTCGACGCGCGAAAATCAAAGTCGACAAAAATAGGCGGTGACCTATGTATATGCTCCTTACACATAGTCGGTCAACCCACAAACACAAACGATGCAAAAGAGTTTGTCGATTTTCGTTAATTTTGACGTAATCGCCATTTTAGTCGGCCCGTTACCCTCGACGCGCGAAAATCAAAGTCGACAAAAATAGGCGGTGACCTATGTATATGCTCCTTAGACATAGTCGGTCAACCCACAAACACAAACGATGCAAAAAAGTTTGTAGATTTTCGTTAATTTTGACGTAATCGCCATTTTAGTCGGCCCGTAACCCTCGACGCGCGAAAATCAAAGTCGACCAAAATAGGCGTGTGACCTATGTATATGCTCCTTAGACATAGTCGGTCAACCCACAAACACAAACGATGCAAAAGAGTTTGTCGATTTTCGTTAATTTTGACGTAATCGCCATTTTAGTCGGCCCGTAACCCTCGACGCGCGAAAATCAAAGTCGACAAAAATAGGCGGTGACCTATGTATATGCTCCTTAGACATAGTCGGTCAACCCACAAACACAAACGATGCAAAAGAGTTTGTCGATTTTCGTTAATTTTGACGTAATCGCCATTTTAGTTGGCCCATAACCCTCGACGCGCGAAAATCAAAGTCGACAAAAATAGACGTGTGACCTATGTATATGCTCCTTAGACATAGTCGGTCAACCCACAAACACAAAGGATGCAAAAAAGTTTGTCGATTTTCGTTAATTTTGACGTAATCGCCATTTTAGTCGGCTCGTAACCCTCGACGCACAAAAATCAAAGTTGAAAAAAAAGACGTCACCCACGACGCGCAAAAATTAAAGTGGACAAAACTAGGTGTTTGACCTATGTAAATTTAGGGGCAAAAGAAACTTTACCAAAATATTTTCTGTTTTAAAAAGTTGAAATTAGCTTTTGAAATGGAGTTTTTATTATCAAATTATGTCACAAGAACACAAGTTCATAATAACCGAGAAAAAAATCATGTTTCTTACCAAATATGGACTTTGTCACACGTTTTTCGAGCAAAATGGTATGCACGTGCATCACGTTCATTTGGCACCGAACTGTATACCAACCACGAATCTGCATGCTTTAGACCTCAGTCGTAAAGAACACAACAATTGACATGCTGAGACTTACCACAGAGGAACGAGAGAGAGCGATTGGTATGTTGCAGATGGGCGCACGTCACACTCACGTTGCTCATATCTTCAACTGCACCCGCACTACGATAACCAGACTGCACACAAGAATGATACAGAAAGGTGGGACCCAGGACCGGCCAAGAAGTGGAAGACCCAGGGTCACAACTGCAAACGACGACCGCTACATCCGCACGATTCACCTACGCAATCGTTTCGTCACAGTGACGTCATCAGCAGCAACAGCGTTACACCGTGTTATCAGCAGAAGGACAGTGGCCAGACGTGTTCGTGAACATGACATTCGAGCGTACCGGCCCTTCCGCGGGATGATGCTGAGCCGACGTGACCGACGTTACCGTCACCAGTGGGCAAGAATGGTACGGCGGTGGCAGAAAAGGAACTGGCAAAGAATTTTGTTTACAGATGAAAGCAGGTTTCAGTTACACAGAGCTGAGTGCGCATTTATCATCGGAGAGGAGAGATAACGGCCACATGTTCTGTCCAGGAGGTTGTGCCATTCGGCGGCGGTAGCGTCATTGTTTGGGGTGGAATGTGCAGGGACCATACCGTAATTGAATGCCCAAGGCTACACCGCTCCTTTACCTCCTGAGAAATCCAAGAGTAATCCTCCAAGACAATGCTCGCCCCCACACAGCCAGAGTCACAAGAGACTTCCTTACGACAAACAACGTCAACCTTTTGCAATGGCCAGCGAGATCACCGGATTTTCACCGATCGAACACTTGTGGGATCCTTTGGACAGGCAAATACGGCAGAGAAATCCACCTCCATCAAGTCGGCAAACGTTAATCCAGGCACTCGCGGAGGAATGGCAAGCCATCCCTAATGACGTCATCAGGCACCTTGTAAATTCTGTGCGTTGACGTGTGCAGGCCTGTATTCAAAGCCACGGAGGACATACCAGATACTGACAGTTTTCCAGTGTTCCCTTTGTGAATAAAAGCGCTTCTGTAGCCTCTATAAAGACTTGTTTATTTTTGCAAATTGACATTTACCCCCAGTGCCATTCATTGCATTCTACTGCATTAACTGTACGTGCCACCTTTTCCAAATTTCGATCAAAACATGGTCAGTTAAATTGTCTTATCACATTATTTATGTGACATATCTGATAATGTTGATAACAACAAAACAATGTTGGTATAGTTTCTTTTGCCCGTGAGTTTATAAGCTTTTTAGACAGAGTTGGTCAACTCACAAACCAAAACGATGCAAAAACATTTCCTTGATTTTCGTTAATTTTGATGTAATCCACATTTTAGTCGGCTCGTAACCCTCGACGCGCGAAAATCAAAGTCGACAAAAAATAGGCGTGTGACCTATGTATATGCTCCTTAGACATAGTAGGTCAACCCACAAACACAAACGATGCAAAAAAGTTCTTCGATTTTAGTCAATGTTGACGTAATCGCCATTTTAGTCGGCCCGTAACCCTCGACACACAAAAATCAAAGTCGAAAAAAATAGGCGTAACCGACGACGTGCGAAAATCAAAGTGGACAAAAATAGGTGTGTGACCTATGTAAATGCTCCTTAGACATAGTTGGTCAACTCACAAGCTCAAACGATGCAAAAAATTTCTCGATTTTCGTTAATTTTGACGTAATCACAATTTTAGTCGGCCCGTTACCCTTGAGTCGCGAAAATCAAAGTCGACAAAAATAGGCGTTTGACCTATGTATATGCTCCTTAGACATAGTCGGCCAACCCACAAACACAAAGGATGCAAAAAAATTTGTCGATTTTAGTTAATGTTGACGTAATCGCCATTTTAGTCGGCCCGTAACCCTCGACGCGCGAAAATCAAAGTCGACAAAAATAGGCGTGTGACCTATGTATATGCTCCTTAGACATAGTCGGTCAACCCACAAACACAAACGGTGCAACAATTTTTGTCGATTTTCGTTAATTTTGACGTAATCGCCATTTTAGTCAGCTCATAACCCTCGATGCGCGAAAATCAAAAGGCGACAAAAATAGGTGTGTGACCTATATATGCTCCTTAGACATAGTCGGTCAACCCACAAACACAAACGATGCAAAAAAGTTCTTCGATTTTAGTCAATGTTGACGTAATCGCCATTTTAGTCGGCCCGTAACCCTCGATGCAGGAAAATCCAAGTCGACAAAAATAGGCGTAACCCACGACGCGTGAAAATCAAAGTTGACAAAAATAGGCGTCTGACCTATGTATATGCTTCTTAGACATAGTTGGTCGACCCACAAGCTCAAACGATGCAAAAAAATTCCTCGATTTTAGTTAATGTTGACGTAATCGCCATTTTAGTCGGCTCGTAACCCTCGACGCGCGAAAATGAAAGTCGACAAAAATGGGCGTGTGACCAATGTATATGCTCCTTAGACATAGTAGGTCAACCCACAAACACAAACGATGCAAAAAAGTTCTTCGATTTTAGTCAATGTTGACGTAATTGCCATTTTAGTCGGCCCGTAACCCTCGACACACAAAAATCAAAGTCGAAAAAAATAGGCGTAACCGACGACGTGCGAAAATCAAAGTGGACAAAAATAGGTGTGTGACCTATGTAAATGCTCCTTAGACATAGTTGGTCAACTCACAAGCTTAAACGATGCAAAAAAATTCGCGATTTTCGTTAATTTTGACGTAATCATAATTTTAGTCGGCCCGTTACCCTTGAGTCGCGAAAATCAAAGTCGACAAAAATAGGCGTTTGACCTATGTATATGCTCCTTAGACATAGTCGGTCAACCCACAAACACAAACGATGCAACAATTTTTGTCGATTTTCATTAATTTTGACGTAATCGCCATTTTAGTCAGCTCATAACCCTCGATGCGCGAAAATCAAAAGGTGACAAAAATAGGTGTGTGACCTATGTATATGCTCCTTAGACATAGTCGGTCAACCCACAAACACAAACGATGCAAAAAAGTTCGTCGATTTTAGTTAATGTTGACGTAATCGCCATTTTAGTCGGCCCGTAACCCTCGATGCAGGAAAATCCAAGTCGACAAAAATAGGCGTAACCCACGACGCGTGAAAATCAAAGTTGACAAAAATAGGCGTCTGACCTATGTATATGCTTCTTAGACATAGTTGGTCAACTCACAAGCTCAAACGATGCAAAAAAATTCCTCGATTTTCGTTAATTTTGACGTAATCACAATTTTAGTCGGCCCGTTACCCTCGAGTCGCGAAAATCAAAATCGACAAAAATAGGCGTTTGACATATGTATATGCTCCTTAGACATAGTCGGCCAACCCACAAACACAAACGATGTAAAAAAGTTCGTCGATTTTAGTTTATGTTGACGTAATCGCCATTTTAGTCGGCTCGTAACCCTCGACGCGAGAAAATCAAAGTTGATTAAAATAGGCGTGTGACCTATGTAAATGCTCCTTAGACATAGTTGGTCAACTCACAAGCTCAAACGATGCAAAACAAATCCTTGATTTTCGTTAATTTTGACTTATTTACAATTTTAGTCGGCCCGTTACCCTCGAGTCGCGAAAATCAAAGTAGACAAAGATAGGCGTGTGACCTATGTATATGCTCCTTAGACATAGTCGGTCAACCCACAAACACAAACCATGCAAAGCATTTCGTCGATTTTAGTTAATGTTGACGTAATTGCCATTTTAGTCAGCTCGTAACCTAACAAAAATACAAAAATAGGTGTGTGACCTATGTATATATTCTCCTTAGACATAGTCCGTCAACCCACAAGCCCAAACGATGCAAAAAGTTTAAGAGGGCCATTTGGACCGGTTTGAATTGCAGACACTTTAATTTCCAAAATAAATTTAATCTTTTTAAATGTTTTGTTTTAAAAAGGTTGGAAATTGAACAAAAATGAACTTTGAAAGATTGAACCGTAATCTGCTCTCTCAAACCCTTCCTCTTTCGATAGGTTTAAAAGGTAATTCATTGGGTTCACTCGCCAACAGGTCTGAGACTCTTAGTGATTCTAACCCTACCTTTGCTAATTGGAAGAAGCCAGGTCATTTGATTTCTGCGGGTCCAAAACTTAAATTAAAAAATAAGTAAAAAATATGTAGCACCAAAGGATTTTGGAAATATCATATTTTTTATTTAAATGGGTATGATGAGTGCTATGAAAAGGGGTTTAATTTCAGCCAAACCTATAACGCCAGTGTCATTGGCTGTTTTCAGGGAAGATTCAGATGCTCCTGGAACAGAAGATAACCTGTAGAGCTGGGACGATTAAATCATTCTTCTGTAGACGAGAAGATGCAACACCCCAACGTGCCGCAAGGTTCCAATTAGATGTTCCAAACATATGTCCCCGCCCTCTGTTCCCCCGCTATAGCGCGGTACTAATTAAGAATAATGGAGGTTTGATAAGCCTCCAGCACTGTATTACCTGGCATTCGGATTCCGATTGGTTCCCGTCTGATGATTGATTGACATTTAGAATGGTTCGGCCAGCAACCGTTTACTTCGAAATGCGTCTATAGATGTAATGAGAAAACCATGTTTTTTTCCGTCAAACGTACTTTCTCAAGAGTTTTCTCCCGAGTGTAGCGGAAAACATATTTTGAAAATAAGGCTTCAATCACAAAGAAAATAAACTTTCTCATATTGGAACTACAAGTGTAATCAGTTAGCGAATACGGATACACTGTGTTATAATGGTGAGTTAAATTCGAGATTTTTGCATTTTATTATTTATTAACTTTAATATGGTTTGAAATGTATACTTTCAGTCCATTATGATAAAAGCAAAGAGATAGATAAGTGTCAAATACTTTCAGTCTAAAAATAAGGAAAACGTAGTCTTCATCATCTAATTTTAAGTTCATAACAAATTAAATTTAATTGGGGCTATGGTTGGTTACTTTAAATCGATAACAAAGCACATTTTAGGACAAAATGATTTCCTTGTCAGTGTTTTGCCAGGAACTGTTCAGGTATATTTCTGCTTTTATATTTTACAGTACATTAATCAATGCAGAGAGCAAAATATTTGAATAACTTTTGGGTGAATTTTCCTCAGAATGAATCTGTAAGAGAACCATTAACTAGTATTATTGGTACATGGTTATAATATAGACAGACAGACATTTATTTTTACAACAAATTGTAATAACCAAGTTGAAACATGTAACTGACGGTAACATTTTGGATGATTTAGATTTGACTACTAGATAAAATGAGAGTGCACTCTTGGTAGAATAAACAAGAATTAAAAGTGAAGCCATTCGGTAGTAATAAGCTTTAGTCTTATCAAAAAATCATTTGTAAATATGTGAATATTCTATCTATCTATGTGGATATTGTTTATTTGCATAATGTTGTACAATTAGTAAAAAGACTTGTTTATCGGCTACGGTCCGCCGTGTTGCAATGAGGGGAAAATGGCATGTAAAAAGGCGCCTAACTTTTAATAACTTTTTGCCCGAAACCATTACCTGATGAAATGGCTGAAATGATCAATTGATCAATATAAGGGTTTGAATTTGTCAGACACGGTTGATATTATTTTCTTTAATTTATGCGAGATTGTTAAACATATGTTGATTTCATTTTGTTTTGATTGAACATATCCCTTCTTTTATTCTTACAAACTTGCAAATGACATATGATTCAGCAAAACAATATCAAGATTTAAATAATTGTGATACAGTCATAGAAATATATTTTATTGATAAAGTGTAAAATACCTATTAAAAAATTGTGCCGTTGCTGGGGAAATAGCTCGACCATGTCAGCTGCTTGTTTTGATTATACAAGTTCTCACTCTCAATAATTGACATGTCAATACAGACTCTCTTACCGTTATCAGCTGCTTGACAACGACATTAGAATATATGTGGAAGTGTCGCCTTTTTTAATTGTAACCAGGTTGATAGTTTTATTGTTTACAATATAAAAAGAGAAAGAACGTTTCACGAGTTTGCTATTAGAGTTGTGGGCCTACCGATTGGCATTGCATTAAGTCACTACAAACCAACAAAAACCACTACTAATCTAACATTGATGTTACACCAAAACAGTTTTAGTTGTGGAATGTTGCTGTTACGTTACATACGTTACGTCATTGACTGTCTTGTAGATAATAAACCGGGTAATTGCTTAGGGTTTGTTGGTTTTTAAATCTTAAGACATGGTTAAACCTAAGACAAATACGTTAAAATGAATAGATTCCTTATCAATCAAACATTAAATTTTTCTGACGATGGTATTTGAAAACGAAGGTGTGGCAATATGTTTGCAGGTTCAAATGAACGGTGTCTTAATTATATACCTCAGTTCATGAAAAAAAATCTTACTAGATTTAAAATTTACCCGAACCTTATACATAAGCTCGTGAGAAGCTTAAGTAAGTCTCGATTGGAAATGAACATCAAATCATGTTTTCGGTGGTTCCTTTCCTATCATTTTAAGGGATTTCTCTTTTAGAGACTGATTGTTTAGCTAGTATACACTTGGGGTAGATATTGCAGTACTTGCTTATTCTACGACTAGCGCTTTACTACTTGACACTATTTAATTTTTGGCTTAGGTTGATTGAAGTATCAAGAAAGGGAAAGAAACAAACTTTTCAAAACGCAGCTTTGTCTGTAAAACAGTTTACCATGTAAAAACCAGTCACTAGAGTTACCCTTGTAAAACATTTAATTTCATAGTCAAAAACACTTAGGGTAGCGGCAAAGTTCTTTTGTATTAAAAGTTGGGTTGGAGAACATTGGAAGACATAAACATGTTGATGTTGTAATACTTTCTTCCATTTGTATACATATGTAGGTTTCTTTCTGGAAATATTGTACAAAGCCGGGAAGCTAGGGCGATTTGATGCAACTTAATTCATTCACTTGACCCTTGACTTTGATTCTAAGGTTTCATCATGGTAGTTACGTTAGTTATATCTTATTGGGCGATGCTTTTTATTGTAAATCATTGACGGAAACATTATAGTTAGTTTTGGGGAGGGATGTTCTGTCTTTGAACACCACTAGCACTCTGTTATGCACCAATGAGAGTCGTCCGAAAAAAATAAAATCTTCTTTATGAAAAACCAGCATCATTAGTCAATGAAGCAAGAATGCAACACTTAAATCAATTGACATTTTTGAGTTTAACTTGAGTTGGGGATCCAAAGGTTCGTAAGGTCTATTTTTGTAAGCAAAAGATTGTGTTTACAATTATTGCTTGTGTGGAGGTGTGTGGATATTATCCCGGGTTCAACGTAATACAAAGACACATACTGAGAAATTGATTAAAACATCAAACTGACATTTTACCTTACATGTAGAAATATCAAGATAAAAAGATGTTCTGAGAGCATATCAATCAGAAACAAAAGTTATGTTCCACGTTCCCCTGAACAGACATTCGCACACTTCAGGCATGGGGAATATTCTAATTACGCTGCAAGTCGTTCTCGTAATTGGATGTTCTCATAATTCACCCGGTGCTGTACATAGCTGTAAACACCACACGCCCCGATCGTGTATAAACACATACTAGGTGTCTTGGTAAATGACAGGGACTAAATATGTTTCTGTTTAACGGAAGGTCAAGCGGTGCTTTTCATGACATGCGTGTCTTCACTCTTTTCTACATCAAAACAAGATACGCAATAGTTATCGACTATATATATAGCTACTAAAACATTCAGTCATTTTGATATTATCATTTTGTTTACAGAATGTTAGTTACAGCGGCAGCAACGTCATTGTTTAAGTTGAATGACATACCTTTCAGATTGACAAACTTTATAATTAGTTTGCAAATTAAACTTGAATATAAGTAGTAAAAATTAAACTGAAGTAAGTTAATCGCAATATTCGAAAATTCCAACATTACTATAACACGAAATTCTGATAGCATCTTGTTAGAAAGTACAGGAAAAGACCAGCGACATGTTTATATTCCACCTTCCCAATAATATACAATCGCACACTTACGCTGTTTTTCTGTTTATTTTAAATCAATCGGAAAGTAAGAATGTTAGAGAGAAGTCCAGAAGTATTTCATAGCAATACCCTGCATGTCCGCATTCAAATGATAATCAAATTTCTTAACGAGCAAACCTAATTTTACATGTCAAACGATATTTAACCGCGCATTATGAATGAATATATCGTCGATGATGATTTCATTTATTGTATATCTTTTCACATGGTTGAGATGTGTTTGAACTAAATTTCAGTTTTACACATGTATTCATTGAAAACTAACTTAACATTTTCCATTCTTTACATGTCATCGTTCAATTCAATTCATTTAGTAATTATAAGTTGACAATAATTAAATGTTACCCCCAGCTTCTTTAATATTTCATATTTTTCTGTTTCTATGGCAACAGGTGGGACTTTGTCATGTTGAAGGTAGGGTTAGTTTCCGGAGCATAACTACATGACCAATCTTCACCAAATTTGGTATATATCCTCTTCATATCATGTAGATGTGCCTTTTGGGGGGTTCAACTTCTTCTCAATTTCAATGACAATGCTGAAATGGTGTATTGGGAAGAACACTTTCTAGTTTTCAAATTGTAATTAGAGAAAAATAAATCGTACACAGACACAGTGACATCAAAAAGGGTCAGGAATCTCACATGAAACGCTACATGTATTGTGCATTATTGTCCATCTTATCCGAGATCAGTTTACCAAATTGTTAAAAATATTAACAATTAGCATTATAATTTATTGTCCTTGTTACGTTGTCATTTCGGATAACTGCTCTCAAAAGTCGGCAACCTTATAATGCTGAGCGCCAAGCAAGGATGCAACATCTTTTAACGCGGCCGTGAATCAAAATGCGTTATTTGTTACGATTTAGTTTCACTTAAGTTTCACATATTGGGGAACACAGTGGTGCAGTGGATAGCGTGCTCGTCAATCACACCAATGGCCCTGTTGGAATCCCTGTGAAGGCACCAAACATTTGTAATGTAGGCCTTGGACTATGTTGTGTCTCTTTTTAACACTTCTTCATCAGCGGTACAAACCCACTTGTAGGTACAATTTGGTACCTGAACACTTGAAAGTATGGGACTATGCGATCGACCTAACCCTATTCAAGGTAATAATATGTTTTGAGCATACTCTGTCATAGATTTATGCTTTAAAGATAATTTCATCAGTAATTTGACATTAGATTCACTCCCTAACGTTTGACGTCTCTAGCCTGTTACTTTGATGTCTACTCTAGTCAGTCCTCCCCACTCGTCGCGCAGAGGTATGTTGGCGATGTTGTCAAGCCGAGGAGAAGACGTGGTTGTCATAAGCTGCTGGCAGCTCACCAGAGTTAAATCAGAGCAATCTCCGAGAGTTAGAACAAGGGAGCTGGAGGAGGAGCGCTTACTGGTTTGGAACTTTCTTAACGTGTCTTAATGATGCCTTATTTCGTTCCCTTACCGAGGTAGTTGACGTTACTATGGTGGGGCTATGTAAGCTTGCAGCGACATAGGATCATAAGTAACTCCGAACGTGGGCGACATGGAGCGATTCCGGAAATACCAGGAGAAGAAGCAGAAGGTAGGAACAAGTCGGTGTACTATTTTCATTGTTAAAACTGGGCCAATAGACAGTTCTGCGCTCTATCTTTGATTATGAACGGGTAGATTCTGAACTATTGTCGTTGATATAACTGAGTCATTAGACAGTTCCGCAATCTGTCCGTGACTATGGACAGGTAGATTTTTTACTATTACCGTTGTCATACCGAGACAATTAGAACCCTAGACTAGGAGGACAGACGCAGAGTGGCACGAATGCCTCTCCCGCCACAATCCCGGTTTCGGATCCCGTTGGAGACGTCGTCCTTTAATTGCGAACCGGTAGATCCTGGGTAATTATCGTTGCTATACCAAGATCATTAGACCCTTCATTAACCTATTCTTGATAATGAAGAGGTAGATCCTGAGATATTTTCGTTGTTATACCAAGACCATTGGACCCTATATGTGGCCTATATCCTTGATTATGAATAGGTAGATCCTTGACTAATATCGTTGTTATACCAATACCATTAGACCTTACGTCGCATATCATTGATTATGGATGGTTAGATCCTGATCTATTACCGTTGTTATACCAAGACCATTGGTCCCTACGTGGCCTATCAAAGATTATGAATAGGTAGATCCTTGGCTTTTATCGTTGTTATACCAAGATCAGTATACCCTACGTGGCCTATCATTGATTATGAATATGTAGATCCTTGGCTTTTATCGTTGTTATACCAAGATCAGTATAACCTTCGTGGCCTATCATTGATTATGAATATGTAGATCCTTGGCTTTTATCGTTGTTATACCAAGATCAGTATACCCTACGTGGCCTATCATTGATTATGAATATGTAGATCCTTGGCTATTCTCGTTGTTATAGCAAGATCACGAGACCCTATGTGAGCTATCATTGATTATGAATAGGTAAAGCCTGATCTATTTCCGTTGTTATAGCAAGGTCGGTAAAGTTTCGTATGTCACCTGTGATGTTTTCGCGATTCATGGATACTGTCTCTGTCTTAAACAAATCAAATATCGTGTTACATCTTCGAATGCCTTCTGTTAAGGGTGATTAGGCCCTAGTACAAAAGGTCACATTTGAGAAAGTACATCTAGATTATTCACGGTGAATTACTCGATCTAATGATCGAATTAGAATAATACATCTTCAACATTATTTGACCTTAAATTTGTCAGTTTATAACTTTTAAGAGTATTGATAATTGTATGTTCAAAATTAATTTTATTCACAGAAACCTATATACTGTACATTTAAAGTACATTACGCTTGTACGCTTGAGTGGCTTTTACAGTAAAGTGTCTGGTTGGCATATACAATTAACTTTGATAGTTGACAGGTGAACGTATTGCATGAAAGGAAACCAATAGTATTTCACACATTTACGTTCAACTGTTTTGTCTTGCAGTCGATGCGTAAGACTCTTGTGAATATGAATGCTATATGTTTACCCTTACGAGAAGTACAAAATTGTGATAAAGAAATTTACTGACAAAAATGACCAGTGTTAAAGATCGACTGAAATTACCCATAGCAACTTTCGTGATTCATAAAGTATGTATTCTAATTTGCCAGTAACTTGAGTTAAAATTTTCGAAATCGGCCTATAAACAACTTAAATACGGCTTTTTCTAATCACCAGTTAATTAGCACCAGTGCACAAGATTGAACTGGCCCGTGGTCACTGAGGCGTGACCTGCCGCGTGTCCAGCCGCGTGACGTGCTAGTCGGCGGGAGAATAACCTCCTTCATGAAAAAACAACAGGAAATCTCACAGTCTTAACAACTGTTTAAAAATATCTAAAGTCATCCAAGCAACACAAACCTCCGATGAATTGATGTTAAATATATCTTTAATTATTTGTATTGTTCCAAGCGAAAGACAGTGTTTAAATATGATGCTATGCGCACTATCCCATAGCATGTGTACATCAATTACGACGTCTGCCAAATGTTGTCACAACAATCAGACTGGTTTAACAAGTCTTATTTTTTATGACACACATGTGGCCTTTATGTAATCCTATCGCATTCAATTTCAATTCTTGATTTAATGGTCTCTAATTATACCTTTTGAATTTTAACGCCTTGGACCCACCAAGCGGAAGATATGTCCTGTCATAATGGCGTATCTCTTGGCATTCGACTGCTACTTAGTTTATTGTCACGGCGTCCAGTCATTTTGAACCAATGAACTTGTAGAATATATATACAACCAATAAATTAAGAGAAGGAGATTTGGCTCATGCACTTCTACAGACGATGACACACATTTAAAAAACTACATCGTGAATAACGGGTACCAACATTCTATAGGATTACATAGGATGTTTCTAACTCTTGCGCAAGGTATGTTTTCATGTCATTGATTGTTAAATTCAAAGACAGATATATTGCACTACGGTGTGAGATGATATACTAGATAACAATATAATATATGTTAGTTAAATACAAACGAATCATCAACTAAGTACTAAGTTGTCATGAAAGTGAAGTGAAACAAAGTTATTATTTCTACAGTAAACATTAAAAAAGTTTTTACATTCTCTCCCGTTTATTACAAAAATCGTCATTTTTTTCGAGACAATTTAGAACTTCATATCGATAAATACATGTTGTAACACTACGTGATATCCCATAGTAATGGATCTCTCACTGACCAAGTTCTTAACCTTTTTTATATAAACCCACCCAGGAAACCGCGTCCAAGGATTGTCACAGTCCAATCAAAATGGATTTGACGACTGAGAGGGAAAGTTGATATCATGAAGCAGTTACATATCGTATTTTGGAATTCTTTCGGTCATGCTATTGCCTCTACTTTGCTGTTAAAATAGCTTAAAATACAGAGAAAATCAAAGGTCTGGATTTTCAGCTGACGACTAGCACGTCACACACTGGGCGTGGCTTCGAGTCATGCTTCGGTGATTTTGTCTAAGCGTTCGCCAGTCTCATTAGGCGGTTATCCAAAACAGGGGTATAAAAGGTCCCCTAGTAGTCGAATTAAAGCGTATATTTTCTAATTTTTTGGCTCTATTGATTCTTATAAATGAAGCGACTACAGATAATAATTTGTAATAATCACAATTATGCGTTACGTCTCCTCTTTAATAACTCTGGGTTGGATATTTAATATGGTGGGGTTTTTTCAAATTATCAATACCCGATACCTCTTGGAGAAAACACATATTCTAATGATATTTCAGTTAAATTTCCCAAAACTATATTAACTCTACGCTACATATCTCATTTAGGGTTTTCTAAGATATATTTTCTCTTAACGTTGCATATAAACAGGCAATTTGATTACTTGTTATCAAGGACGCTTTGCCTCCTGACTGGAGAGCTTATCATTTCATACGTGGTATTGAGAGACGCCCAGGTGAAGGATTTCTGATGGCTGCAACTTCTCCTCAAGTAGATGGAATATTCAAAACAAACAGCGATTTTGCTCTCGAGCCCAAAGTCTTTTATAAAACGTTGTGACAATTGTATTTTTGTTAATTTGTAATGATGTTGTTTTTAAATATGTACGTCTTTCGGTCTGAGGTCAGCTATTCCATATGGCACACATGTAAGTAAGTGATAGCCGATAACTATCAGCCATACATCTTGGCACGGCAATCCAGCTCTGATGGGGCTCACCTACACATCACTTCCGGTTTCCATACTTTGTAGGTCAAGGTGAAGGGCCCTACTTCACCTGCACTTCACTCAATATAACTTCTTGTTTTGAAAAACATCTAACACTCACGATGATTCTCCGAAGTTGTTTATTTCAGAATTATATTTTATATAATTTTAGCACATTAATGAATCATTATTTGTGTATAAAGACTTATGTCTTTATTTAAGCTCGTAACTTAATTTTCATATTGCTAATCTTATCAACACTTCTTATTGAACTTCTTTCCTCTTAAACATTACACGAGGAACTGTGAACAGTCTCTCAGAATTTACAAATAGATGATGATTGAATCCTTTATAAAGAAACACTTAATCTCGCCAATGATTAACTCTCTAAAAAGGAATGCTTTATAAGCAATTGGAAAGGATCATTCACATTAAAATTCTAGACTTGCGTAAGAAAAGTTATTGTGAAGCCAAAATCTTATTTGCTGAAGTCGCAGTATGTTCTGTTCTTGTCATGATGTGCTTGTATTGCGTCAACATAGGATGACAACAATGTGTTAAAACGTCTTTAAAATGTTTCGGGGCATTTGTTACATGGCGTATTAAAGACCACATATATACAGACTTGCATTTGTCGATTATCAAATAAGGATTTGGTTTTAAAAATGTTTGGTTTAGACATTACAACTCCTTTCGTGTCTAAATGATAAAAAAACAAAGGTTCCTGTGAGTTATCTTCCCCCTGCGACACCGCGACTGTGTATCACATTACCCGATCTCATTGAAATAGATCGAAACTTGTCCCTCGTACCTCGCTGCGTTTCTTGATCTGACCACGGCTGCAAAAAGGCAATGTCAGGCGGCCTTGAGTTTTCCGAATGAACCGGAGAAAAGCCGAGCTGGGATGGTGGCAAATGGTCGTGTGAATGTTTACTACCGTGACGAGTGCGCTCATGTTTGGTCGGAAATCAAGTTAAGCCATGTGCGGACCCCGAAGAAGATAGTGAGGAATATTTACTTTCTCGACAATATTTTGATTTTGTATTTGCATTTTATTCGTCCAAAACAGTTTTTAGAAATTTGGAAAGTAATAGTAAAGTAATTAACTAAAACAAAACTACGACACAGTTTTGAATAGGGCTACACAGCATTTATCTCAAAGTTAGCCCCACAATTATTTTGTCAAATTCTGTCTCTAGAAATTCTATTTTATTTTTGAATTTCAAAGTAAGACATGGTACATGGTACAAGTGGTACATGTTCACACAGCAAAGTAACACAATTTATAACAAGCTTACCGCCATAATCATACTGTATATCAGAATATCAATATACTCCTTCTAAACCGAGTTACCTAAATGAAATAAATTTGACGATCATCGAATTATGTGGATTGATAATGAGTACTAAATTTACCAATATTTGCTATCTATTCAAAATGTTGGCAAAACATTTTTCAGAGCGTTCCTCAATCCCAACTTTTTCCGCAACTTTGATGGTCAGACAAAAGCGATATGTACGCGGACCAGTGATTCGTTAAATTAATTGAAGGTGAAAGGTCACAGTCAAGGCCGTGAGATCAAGTAACGAAGCGAGGTACGAGGAGCAAGCTTCGATCTGATTTCAATGAGATTTACCTGTCGCCTTTGCGCTAATTACTTACCCAAGTTTATCTGTTGTCCACCTGTAATCTATCAGCAACTGTGTGAAGGTACATATGTATCGAGGGCGGAACCCCGACAACACGTGTCTAGGTAATTACCCGACCGTTCTACACTCACTGATGGTTCCAGGAGAACGCTTGGCTCCAGACATGAAATTTGGTATCCTCGGAGGATATGATGATGGCGTTTTTTCGTTTTTCTTCTTACCTTATACTGTAGTTCTTTAGTGCAATATCTTGCTCAATTACGTCTTTTGTATTTATAAATAGACACTGTTATCACCTGCTGGATTCGATAAGCATCTTTATATTCAAAAGGGAATTCAAGTATGAATCGGGATTATGTTTGTTTGTGTAGAAATAAATGAGTCTGATACTGATACTATCACACATACATTAAAAGTATGCCCTTAAGAATCATCACATCAAACTTCGTCTACATTACACTTTGTTTCTGAAATGGTTTTTTTATTTCATTTAATTCAAATCGTTCTTTACGATACTTTCATGAATTGCAATGTCGTTATTTTTTTATTCACATGATTATGATGGGGATAATAAGTTTTCACATAATACAGTACACCGGTCTACTTCTGTTGTAAGAATCTTCTAACACGACATCTATTAGTAATGACTGACACGTACTTTAATTTGGAGCGAAATAAGGAGTATAATTTCTGAGATAGACGTGGTTCGTTTGTGTAAACACGTGTTTCAGGTTGAGTTGAGCAAGCATGCATGGTTAGGGATGTACATCTCTTCACACGAGACGATAGACCTTGGCAACTTAGTTGAGCTGGCAGTTCTTAGCATAAAATCACAACTACATCAACATGTGTTTGAAGTTTAGTTTACCTACCATGCATAATAGTTACAAAGACGTAATATAAAGATGTCCTTCATAGTAGAGATCGATAAGGAGGAAAGCCAAAGTGTAAGGGCGGCAAGACAAAACTAACCAATATAACAACGATATGATACTTATAGACAATACTAGCAGGATATACACGTTTGGTTTATGTAGCAAAGTGAAAGCAGCTAGTCAGTGGATTCTAAGGTAGACCATAGCTCTCTACGAATTGAGGCCACGAAATCATGATGAGCATTTGTCCATGCAGTGAAACATCCTCGAGCTTCATGAATCCATGACATCTGTCCTACATGAGGTCGAAACATCATATTGTGCAATGTTTCCCTGCCACGTGTAGTTGTGTCATAAATATCGGCATTGCACAAGCGTGGACTAGCTACGTTACAATAAGCAACTTTCGCTTTTGGGACATATATTTCGCCGTTTTTGTTGCTATTTTGGTTATTTTGATAAAATTTCCATCTTTCGGTTCTGTTATGCCATCTTCGTCTTAAATTATATCTCCTGATTAAGGTCATGTAAAAGTTTTAGTAATTCTGTATCGTGTTGAGTTAGGTCAGTGATATTGTATTATTTGTTCCTCATTAAATCTTGAATCTTGAATGTTAACCTCATTCAATATGTTTAACGTTGGTAAAATAATGTGATCACTAGTGTAATATATAAAATCATGCATAATTAAAAGTAAAATTCATAACTACATTGGTAAAACCCCTCACGTCTAGTTGTCACGATTGCTTCACGAAGCTGAACAGCAGTTCACTGTGCTTCAGCGTATCTATACATGACGTGCATGAGCTAGAGCAGGGAGCTGCTGTAAAAAGCATGTCTCTATCTGAAGACACCTCCCTCCCCCTATCTAGTATTTACACGTGCATGTGTTCAGGTCGGCGAATGGTACTGCCAGGCCGCCATGTAACTCATGATATAACGATAGCATGCAGCTGGGCGCATCTCTATCTCGCACAGGGGATGGGATTTCATCCCTCCTTGGTTACCAGACGTTGCTATGGAGAATAGCCCGCTGTGAGGAAACTTACCTATCAGATGAAAAACAGCACCGGCCGTGACGTCGTAGAGGAAGTTTGTCAGTTTTTGTATTCAGTGATAAGAATGCGAATGCTTGTAGAGTTGAGATAAGCATACCATGCTATAGAACAAGAGTTATCGACAAAATTTTGTGCGATCGCATGTTTCCATTTTGAGTTGAACAGTGTTGATATCGAAACCGACTGGAGAGAGGTGTAGACGAGACTTTGCGCATCACGAGATTAGACGAGACTTTGAAAAGGGAAGCAGACGATACTGCGGGCTACTTGGGATAATACTGACGTGACTAACGGGTGCTGCCGCCTAATGACGAAGCTTTAAATCAACATGTAGATGTGCAGGAGACCTTCATCTTAACACAATGTACCAGAGAAGAAACTCCCTATCCCGGGACCTGGGTTATTATAACGTAAGTTCTGTATTTCTATCGATTCTGCGAGTTCTTGACCAAAGTCTAGGCTGATGGTCCCAGATGCTCGATCACAGTCGGGCTTCGACGGGTTTGCATGTCTGTTAATTGACCATTAATCAACTCATAAATTAGACTTCTGAAATATCTAGTTCGATTACATATAAGTTGAACATCATCGTTAACATTCCGTAACTTGAAATCGGATGTTTCATTTAAATTGTCCATTGTCAAAGGTTCTCACCCTCTGGAATTGGACAAGGACGGGGCCTAATAGATTCGTTAATTCGTCCTATTAAAACATTATTTTCTTAATCACATTTTGCATTTTCTAATATCTATATGGGCTCTTCCCAAGGTCACTTTCACCCAGGCGGAATCTTGCTTATATTGATACGTGTACTGCCTTACTTAATACCTGGCAGGAGGCCATCTATCCTATCTATACGTTATGCAGGCGCCTTTCGGGTGCAACTTTAAGTGGCAATTTGTGTAATTTAGAATCTGAAATCCTGAATAAGAACATGTTCGTTTTGGTGGATTCAATACCCTTTGATACTGTTTATAACGCTCAGTCATTAACTTACCTCCATACTTGTTCAGATATTTTGAGATTTACCTACAATAATTTCAATGTATTCATTCACTGACCTTACCTAATGGTATTGTAATTATTACTGTTACCCTAACCCTTCCAAGTGGTTATAATGTTCAAAGACAATCATCCACGATCATTTTCGAGGTTTCTTTAAATGATTGAAAGTCTGCTTCAAAGGTATATCCTGTATTGATATTTCATAATTTACATTGTTTTCCGAATGTTGAGGATGCGTACAGTAAATAGAGATCTTATAACTTTGTTATTGTAGACAACCATGGCGTTCTTAAAGTTATCCAGATTGGTTCGAGTTGTCATTTATTAGTTGTCAAATATCTGAACGCCCCTTCACCGTTAATTCAGTTGTGTATGCATATTGAATTGAATTCGTCCGTTTGCAGAGTCGCCCTCGTATTTCCTTCAATCGTTTTCGAAACATCAACTTCACATACTTGACAAAAAACCCATATTTGAAAAGCACTTACAGAGTGCTGATCTTGATTTGCTGTATGATAGAATTATGTCAAGAGCGTAAGTGATCACATGCAAGTTTTCTAATTACATGATAACATTACGTAACGGTTTGTAATATCGGCATGTGGATTATGACTTCGACATCGACTTGATATACTGTGACGTCATGCTACTGTAGCACCTGGATGTGCCTGTGTTCGGCTTCCACCGTAACTCTTTGACATTTGGTGTGTGCCTCCCCTTATTCTTATGTATACCTACCTCAATACCTTCCCCCAGCCGCTTTATCCGTACATAGGGGAATAGGTTCAACTCAGGGACACATAAAAATAAGCAATAATAGGAATAATGAAGGGAATCTGTATCAGCGGGAAAAAACCCTATTAAAGATAAGTGTTTTTACCTGTCATTGGGTATTTTCTACTTATTTTAATTCGCGAAATGTGTTAAACACATCATAAGTAAGAATTAAATTTCATTTTTTATATGATGATTGCATTTTCGTCAAGTAAGAGCTATGTTCATGGTACTAGTCTGAAAACAACGTTAATATTGAATTAAAATGACGTCGCGTCAGTCTTTCATTACTGCAATAAATTTGAACCTTTAAATTTAGGATACTTAACCATTTGTACTTTATAGGATATAATAATTATGTTCTGACTATTCCCGACCGATAGCATATTCCTTCGAGCGTAAATACGTGCCTTGAAGTATATGTGGTATATCATATAGAATACCTAGTTATATGATATAACTCGTAGAAAAAGTCAAGCATCTACATCGTGTTATCTGATGGCAAACACAGCAGGAGAATGCGTTATAGTTCTCATTGTGCAGCAACCATGCAACACGTACACACCACTATTGCGTGATCTATCTTTTCACCGAGGGAAAGTGAGGGAAAAAATTAATTTGTATTTTTAAATGTGGCGGCATTGTTTTACACATATCTTTAACCAAGAGAAAGTGAGCAAACGATAGATTTGTATTTTTATTTCAACCAGTATTATTTTACATATATCTTTAACCGATGGAAAGTGAGAAAACAATTTTATAGATTTGTCTTTTCCTTTTGACCGTTTATGCTCTTCACGTGACTAGACTAGGATACCGATAGTTATAATTATTGATTTAGCTCTCTATCGCATTACTATGATATCAACATAGATCGTTATGAAAGTTGAGACGCCTTCTGTATTGAGACGTCATCCATGGAGTGTTACAGTTATTGATATCGTTGTATGAGCATCAATTTGCTAAACTAGGAAATCAAGACCCATAACTGTTGATAATTATTGATACAGTTTAATATTTACATCAAAACACCAACGTTGAACTAGGATACTATCAAAAGGCTTGAGTGTTATACTTATTGATTAAAATATACGTGTTTTCAAATCCTTTCTCTAGGGTACCAAATGCCGATTTTGATATGTATTAGATATACAGAATATCGTCACACAGACAGAAATGTAAATGTATGTGCGATATGTATGAGATATACAGAATATCGTCACACAGACAGAGAATATAAATGTATGTGTGATATGTATTAGATATACAGAATATCGTCACACAGACAGAAATCTAAGTGTATGTCCGATATGTATTAGATATACAGAATATCGTCACACAGACAGAAATCTAAGTGTATGTCCGATATGTATTAGATATACAGAATATCGTCACACAGATAGAAATCTAAGTGTATGTCTGATATGTATTAGATATACAGAATATCGTCACACAGACAGACATGTAAATGTATGTGTGATATGTATTATATTTAAGAATATCGTCACACAGACAGAGAATATAAATGTATGTGTTATATGTTTTAGATATACAGAATATCGTCACACAGACAGAGAATATAAATGTGTGTCCATCTACGCTTGTTGATTTTCCCCTTGTTTTGTTTTGTCTCGATCATTTGTAAGTCGTTTGTAGTTTCTTCGTTGTTTATGTTTAGGCTACTGAGAGAAACAGTATAAAGGCAAGTCTGTTGGTTCTTTCTGTACTGGTTTAGTTTGGTGACCGTGAAGGTATTTTCAAGACCATGGCGAGATCTCTTAACATAAACCTTCCTCTTCAAATCATTCACAGCGTCATGAGGTACAAAACCCAATGCTGCACTGCTTGATGTATAATAGTGATTTACCCAGAAGTTTAGCAAGTCAATGCCTCGATACATTTGCTACACAATGCAAGTTTCATAAAGCTAGCTGTAAATAGAAAATGAATAATATATCAAATACAGATGATCGAAGCATATAATGAGATACAGAGCCCATGTTTCTACTGTCGTGCTTCTACGGTCAAAGAGGGGTTACTTTCCAAAATGGTAAGTGAAGATGTTTTATAGATAATATTCTCAGAGAGGAATATCTTAAATGTTAGGATCCTTTTTTATGAAGTTATATTTTCTTTTATCAGAAACTATTCGTTTATAAACAAATATCAACTATCATTCTGAAAGCCTGGCTCTGTTGAAGTCATCTCCTCTAACGTTATATAACATACATACGCTGGCCTCCTGACTCCTGTATATCAGATCGTGCCAGGATGTCTGCCCTGCGCCTTACGAGCTTACGCCAGTGGCGGATCCAGGGGGGGGGGGGGATTTTTGAAAATCAATTATAAATTCAAGTCAATAAAAATAATTTGACCCCCCCCCCCACTCCAACGTTGACAATTTCCGAATCCAATCCTCCCCCCCCCCCCCCCCCCCCCCCCACTGTACGCGTGTATATCTTGCACACTTAGACATCTTAAATATTCAGTTTTAAAATTTTGTCCGGAAACCGCATTCAGGGAATAATCATGCCATTTATCTTATGAATTATGCTCTTGAACTGTCAATTTGAAATTATAAATTACTGGTTCAATGAATAATGAATATATTCAAGAATTAATGTTAGTATCTGAGGAAAGGATTTTTAAAAAATAGAACATGTTCTCACCTGCCAAATGTTTTAAAGTTTCTAACGTATAATTCGACAAAAGACATTTGGTAAAATATACGTGTTTATGTCAATCACTGCTCCCCACACGCATTATTTTTAATCAGTGATACATGTACTAGTACATGACTCTGCCAATAGCCTTTTGGTGTTTTACACTTACAATTAGCTTTTCAACAGCTACCTACATCGACAATAATGTTTCTTTCTTAATCAAGTCGTAATCAGGTTGATTCAAACCTGTACAACACGACAATCATTAAATGTTTGCTATATTAAGTAAGCCGAACTAACAATTTCATTATCATCAAAATGCATAACGTATTAAGACCAACCCACTGATCATGTGGGATACCTTCGAGTACAGTGCTACAAAATCTTGTAAACTTTCATTCTGCAGTCAGAGGGACGCGACTTCCGGTATTATGTAGCCAGGTGGGTTGTGTCTATCAGCGAGTTATCTTCCCTGGCAAGTGTACTATACAAGTACTTGCACTGGAGTTGTTGTGTCTGAATTATCAAGGCTCGAAGACGTAACACACAACTAGCTCTTCCTTCCTTCCAATAGTTAGTACCTGACGGGAGCCAAACATAGGGTGTGCTTTTGTCATTTCATAACTTCCAAGTAACAAACTTTTCTTAAAACCAATTAAAAACAAGACTGACTTCTCAAATGGTTGCTACTTTAAGTGAAAAGACCTGAATGCCCCATTTAGGTTCGCATAAATTTCTAAGCTTTGCTTCATTTTAACTGTTTGCTGTTAATCGGATAACAAGCGGTTTTCGACATTCACTGCTCAAAACTGCTGCACCCTCAAAGCTAAAGTTTGTTGTTTTGTACCCTGCAGCTAGGGGATTTAGGCTGACCTAATCCCCCCATCTAACCCCCTTCAAATACGGGCGTAAATACGGGCGTGGCAGGCATGTTCCCTATAATATATGTTCAATAAACGTATGCTGTAGAGTTGTCATGTATCTGAATATATTGATATGAAAACAGTGTGTGTTGACAGTATGATATGCATCAAGGAAAATAATTCATCATTCAAAAGTATCGTTTTATAAATCATTATGACGATTGCATGTTCCTCAGTAATTTTCTAGAATGGCTATTAAAAAATGTCAGATATTTTCGTTGATTTTTCCATTTCCTTCACTTAGAGCAGTTCTTAACGATCAACAGGATTCCAAGGCAGATCCCCTGTCTGTGCCAGTAGCCCAGTAGCCTAATGGGAGTCTATATCTGAGTCTATCTTCGTTTATTTGTTCACTGAGAGCACGATGTAGACATGCGACCACACAAACACAGCTGTCAGGTTCCTCATAAAGCGTCAGCCAGTATAACCAAGGTAGAGTTGGTTTGCAAAAGGGGCCTTACTTTTTTCAAGATTTTGGGAAGACTGTAATACTTTTTCATTTCTGTACATTGTTTACAAAGCGGGACATTACGGGAGTTGTTTTCTACCTTTAGTGGGATGACGAACAACGTGAAGGAGAAAGGCACTCACTCGATAGAGGTTATTCCTGGGAGGATTAGTTGTTTAAGACCTGTGACAGACAGGTTTCATATTCAATCATTTGTATATCTTAATGCAATAAACCACTAAATATATATGTTTTCACTTAATGAGAAATTGATGTTTCCGCTGTGTCAATAATCGTATGCTTCAAAACTCTGTGTAAAAAATGGCTGTTAGCAAAATATCATCTACCGCAATCAGACATGTTAAAAATGATCACTCACTGAAATGAAAGATGGCATAGAAAGTAATAAACAATATGTAAAGCATTGCAAAATATCACAAATCAAAATGAAACAATAGATAGCAAAATATGACCTATTGAGCGAACACATAATATGAAAAACCATCATCTTTTGAAATTTAATTTAACAACGTATTGGCTGCTACATAAGAATGATAAAAGATACAAACAACATGCTACAGGTGGAGAACATTTCTCATATGGAGAATAAGCGTAATTATTTAAAATGAAAATCTATGTTGTAAGCAAAGAGCGGTGGATGTCCCGAGTGATGTTGGGCAAAATAAAACAAAACGATACACGAATTTGATGTCAGAGTTTTTAATAGATTTCTAAAAAGACCTATTAGACAAAAAACAGCGGATATCAAAATACTATTTAATGAACATGGCAAAGCAAAATACTACGAAAAAAACTAAAACAGAGCAAGACTGAGTATCACAGAGAAATATATACGTAACACAGCATCGCAAACTTAACTTGTTGAAAAGAGTAGGCATGAACGTTTTTATTTTATTTATCAGTCATTTTATGTTGCTACGACATAAAATATTTCAATTATCTGCCGCAAGAGTCTTTATTGGGAAGTCTGAATATATTGGAAGTGTGGGACATCCGAATGTTCTGTCAATCAATGTTTTCAAGTGTAGTTAAAGAAGTATAAATGTGAAAATTCGAGCAAAGAGAGATGAATGAGGAAATTACATTGAGTGGGCGGTATTCACATCAAGGATTAGCTTGATCCTGTTGAGTAGAAAAAGGAGGGCTTGATTTATCATCATTTGAAAATATGTAAAGTACTTGTTGTTCCATCGCTCTCACATTAGATGACAAGGAGAGAGAGAGGGGCGGCAGAAAGGAGATAGAAGAAGAGAGAGAAAAAGATGGGGGAGGGAGAAATGCCTGTGATAAAGGGAGCTCGACTCTACATAGAGTACCTGTGGCGAGGGAGGGAACGTTATCACTTCAACTGATACACTTCTCTAAAAATAGACACATCTGGAACCACTTCATTACTCGCACTCACGAGAACATACAGTAACATACGGCGTTAACTAGCAACAGAAAGTAACAAAGTGTAACATCATTATAATTGGATATCAAACAGCAACAAAAAGCAACATAGTGTAACATCAGTAGAATAGGATATCATTCAGCAAAACAAAGTAAGAGAAAAACTTCCAGTTACTTATGGTAAGGGTCCTCTACAAACAGCTACATGTACAAAGTTTAACAAGCAGCTACATAGTTTAATAGACAGCTACGAAGTTTAACATATCAGCTACACAGTTTAACGAGCAGTTACATAGTTTAACAGACAGCTACATAGTTAAACAAGAAGCAACATATTTTATAGACAGCTACGAAGTTTAACAGACAGCTACATAGTTCTACAGACAGTTACACAGTTTAACAAGCAGTTACATAGTTTAACAGACAGCTACATAGTTTAACAGACAGTTTCATAGTTTAACAAGAAACCGCATAGTTTAACAGACAGTTACATGGTTTAACAGACAGTTACACGGTTTAACAGACAGTTACATGGTTTAACAGACAGCTACATAGTTTAACATACAGCTACATAGTTTAACAGACAGCTACTTAGTTTAACAAGCAGCTACATAATTTAACAAGCAGCTAGATCATTTAACAAGCAGCTACATAGTTTAACAAGCAGCTAGATCGTTTAACAGTCAGTTTCTTAGTTTAACAGACAACTACATAGTTTAACAGTCAGTTACGCAGTTTAACAACCAGCTAAATAGTTTACCAGACAACTACATAGTTTAACAGACAACTACATAGTTTAACAGACAGTTACGCAGTTTAACAAGCACCTACATATCAACAGCATTAGAAGCACTGTCTGGGATGCAGGGATTACATGCATGTAACTATATGATGTCTAATGATTATCAAGTACTGATGAACATATAATGTAATTTGAACCAGTACTCATTGTCTACCGTTTTATTAGAATTGCAAGTCTTGATTAAGAAACTAAAGTTGATAAAAGTTTATGAAGTTCTAATTATATGTTTTTATTTCATTTCCACAGATGTATACCGTGTAATCCTGACACATGCTCGTAATAAGATCCCTATATGTTCTACGGTCGGTGTATTAGCTAGATTACCCACAGACTGCAGTTTATCACATTTTTCCTATTTTTCTACCTTCTTTTCTCTTAAAAAAGTAAATTGATTTATAGAATTGATTGTTTAGCAACTGACTGCCTGTCTTGTGCTTTGTTTGGCATAAGAATGTGGAAGCTGCACGATACAAGACTGAAGAGGTAACGCTGTTGTATCAAAGAGACTACAGACTGAGATTAGAGTGAGAGTCTATGCGCCCAGCATGAGATCAGAATGGGAGAGTGAGCCCCAGTCTATGCGACCAGTATAAGGTTAGAATTGGTGGGTGAACCATAGTCTATGCGCCCAGTATGCGATCGCAGATGGTGAGCTCCTTTCACCAAAATACCGAGGCACAGACTCGCTCCCAAAGTGCACCAAGCAGTAGACTGGGTACTCCATAACCAATATCCTCACTGCAGGGCCTGCTGTAATGTAAACAAGCCCAGCTTTGATGTAAGCGACAAGGTGTTTATTGGTCAGTGTCGAGAGGAAACTGCATTGGTCAGTGTACCATCTCATGGAAGATGTAACCCGACCCTTCTGTATACACAGGATGTGGAGACTCTACGTTCATTTTCTGCAAGTCCCCAGCCAATACAACGTTTAATCAAATCTTTATATTTTCATCTTCTTACTTAACATTCAGGTAATAACTTTCTTACCAATCATATCACCAAATCCTTAGTTAAAGAATTGAGTAAAGTACTCAGCTGTTACCATACACCAGATAAAACTCTGATAATTGTTACCAACCAAGAGACACGGTCTCGCCTGTTATGAATCATGGGGTACATTTCGAACTTTGAACAAATACCAAGTTGCTTACACACAGTGAACAGACACAGAAATCTTTCCACGCATTACACAGAAATCTACAATATTCCTGCAATGAAGAAGTAAATAAGTAGAACCAGGTACAGTCGTTTCGAGTGCTAAGCAGATTAGTGTTAAGAAATTGGAAAGGTGATGTGCTTGGTCAATCTCTCTTCCGGGTTCAAATGTAGTTGTGTATCATATTAAAAGCAGGAAAGCTGCAATCATACTGAGCGGATAGGTTATGGTATCATCATATCGCTTATTCTATCACATCCTTGTTTTTAGTTAAAATTCAATTTCGTTAATGGGTGATGAAACATTATCAAGATTTAATTCTAGAGTTATCTACAGCGCTACTGTTATTTGTAGATAGTCAAAAGCTCAAGATTCCCTTTCCAGAATCTGAATAATTAAAGGATGTTCACACTAAAAAAATAACAAATGCAACTGTTGCTTCATAGGTGAAAACTTACTCTACGGCTACGTGTAATCGGGTCGAGCAACGAGATGTTAAACCCTCTTTTCAATATTTATCAGTGGTGTAACGATTCATCGATATTACCGATGTTTGCATTGTCTACTATGCGGTCCGATCGCGAGTGTATAAGAGACTGTATATGCCAATACAAACAAAAAAGTGTTTAAGATTGCTTTTGAAGGTTTATAGATAATTTTGAAGTAGTGTATTGTTACATCTTGCTTGTTCAACGAACTTTGGTCCATTTTCTTGAAAATGATTTAAGGATCTAAAACGCAACTTCGCTGTCTTGTTAATAAGAAAGTGAATATCCATCAAATATTGTACTTCATAAAGATCTAATTTTACTTTATATAAGTAAGTGAAACATGATAAATCTGGCAGTGGACTGTAATTGCGATGACAGTCCAGCCGGTGCTGGGTTCTTAGAGATGTTAGGTGTAGTGTCCCTTGTTTGTCCTCATGGCCGACAGTTTGTGAAACTCGACTTATGGCACTTACTGTGACTCATGTTAAGCAACTGTAGCCGATGGAGGTAAGAAATCACCCAAGCAGTTCGAGTTTGAGTGTCATCTAACTCATATATTGCATCTATAAACTTTTCTATTAACCCTCGTACACACGCCGCCATGAATCAACTAGATTTATTAGAGGATTAGGATATTTGCGTACTAATAATTGTTTCTGTGATCCTCTCTCCTAGTTGACCCACCTCCACTCTTTCCTAGTTGACCCACCTCCACTCTTTCCTAGTTGAGCCACCTCCACTCTTTCCTAGTTGACCCACCTCCACTCTCTCCTAGTTGACCCACCTCCACTCTCTCCTAGTTGACCCACCTCCACTCTTTCCTAGTTGACCCACCTCCACTCTCTCCTAGTTGACCCACCTCCACTCTCTCCTAGTTGACCCACCTCCACTCTCTCCTAGTTGACCCACCTCCACTCTTTCCTAGTTGACCCACCTCCACTCTCTCCTAGTTGACCCACCTCCACTCTCTCCTAGTTGACCCACCTCCACTCTCTCAGTGTTATTGAACTCAGATTTTAATCTTCATCGCGTAAACGTTATTATTCGTCTGTGTATCCGCTGTAATTGACCCTTGTCTTAGGTGACCAGGCTGGCGATTTTTTCGCATAGATTGTTGTGACGTAGACAAAGGGACAGATAGACAGACAAAACTTGTGGCATCAGCACACCCACGTTTACACACCCACACTTTTGTACCCAGTGCCTGAAAACACACACCTGTCATTGGCAACCCCAAGGATGAGTCAATCCCTTGCCGGCAGCATCCTGTTTATGATATGTTTTCGTATATGTATATATAACATAGGGCAACGAAAACATTGCCATAGTCAGGACCGTTGGGCCAGCTTCACTTAATACTTTATTTCAACAAAAATAGGGAAACAACTTTTAAATGTGATAAGAACAAGCTGAAATGTGTGACCTTTTGTTCAAGGCAGTGGGCGTTGACGTACTCTTTGGTGAATTCACTAAGCAGGGCGAAGCTCACCATGTGTAAAATTTTCTTGAAAAGGAAATTAAAGACTCTGATAACTGTGGCTACACACTCCACCAAGGGGAGGTAAATCTTAATGGCGTAAAACATTTCGTGTGCACTTTGTACATCGTCGATTTGGTTTCATGAAGCGCTCTACAATCGTTCATTCCGTCTAAACTTTCGAGTTTAGGAACAAATTGTTGTTTCCTCGACTAAAAGTCAGATGATAAACACACAGCAATCATATAACATTGACACTCTTAGCGTCGTTTATGAAAGATTTTCATTTTATTTGTTTTGAAAGGGAAAATCTATTCTTAATTTGATAATCCCATTATTGAAGTGATTGTATCACTAATGACAATCAACGACAGGTCTCGATATTGCGTTTGTTGCAGTTCATTCTGATAGCTAGTTATCATGAGCTCATGAGTCATCACAAACCGAATTATGTAACATCATGCTATTTGGCCTCTGTTACATCATGTCATTCTTAGAGCAGATAACCCTAATGGAACGCATTTCATCACCAGACCAGATAACTCAACCCTTTTTAAGTTCGTTTTTATCATGTAAAGCATCCGGGTTGACCTGAGCCCTAATGTAACATGTTGGAGAAGATAAAACACTCCCGATACGACGCTGGGAGTCTGGCGCTGTTTGATAAACGCTATCTTTCAATTAGATCGGGTTTTTTCAAAGTTTTAAGCTAGATAAGAATGACATTGGTTATCAACCTTTCTCACTTTTCAATACTAATTTTAATCATTTACATTTAAAATGTTCATTTTCAATATTAATTATATGTACCTGCGTTTTTCCGATGTTAATTAATTCAAAATTAACAGTCATACTCATAATCATCATGAAGTCACTTCCATTACTGGTGCAAGAAGACAATTGTTAGCATTTCGAAGCACGTTGCAGGGTCTGAACCAGAAACTGGGTGTTTGATCTATTTGCACTTCAATACGACACTTATATCAATGGATTAGGATTATGAAAGATGAAGACTTTAATCAGAGACACATGTATTACATCTTCCTTTACTCGTTTACAGACCTACCTGGAGTTGTGCTGTCGATGTATTTTTATTTATCACCTACGAGGGCAGCCTTGTTTGGTTTCGTTCCTAAATATCACTATAACCCTGGCTGTCGTGCGGGAAATACTTATACATAGACATGTATTTATGAACAGTGCCGGATGTTAACCCTTGTGTTGTTATTTTTCAGACGCGCGAGTAAAGACTCCACACACTGAACACTGACAATGGTAAACGGTTCTCCGTGTTGTCGTGTATTTGTCATGTGTTAACCAGTTCGGTAGTCTAGTCTCGTTCATCTTATCAACCCTGCTGGTTCACTACTTATTGACTTTCGATGTTTTTATTTTTCAAATGTGAACATTCTTCGGTGGTCATTTTTTTTCGTGTGTCTTTCTTCTATTTTATGTTTTCACTATGATTATCACAATTTATTTAATGTTTGATCGTATAAATTTTTGTTTCCTGTTTTTTTACATTCAAAATTTTCAATTTTCAAAAGGTAATGTTTTGAAAAGTTATTATTTAAATGATGTGGAGAGTGTATGGAATCTCTTTGTAAATGAAGAAATGACGCGAAGATGTCTACATTTCTGATGTGGGTTCACATTAGACTTTCACTTCATTTCAGGCTCCCCGGAGTTCTTTTTGTGTTTTGTATTTGTATTATTGTCTTTGTTGTTCATTTTATTGTATCAACTGTGAATTTCAAAATTTCTGTTTCGATGCATGATCGATCGTTTCGTTTCTGACTTGTTTTACTGTACATAGTTTTTTAAACACTGTTTATAAATAACTATTTCTCCATTAGGGAGCTTTGGAGTGTTTCTGCTTGGTATGTGTTAATGTTTGCATATGTAGAAACTAAAGTTTTTTGACAACATAAACAAAATGATGGCGTTAACGACACAACACGACTGGCAGCCTTTAGCTTCGTTAACAGTTCACATGAAATCACCAACAGCAAACTTTCTCTTTAACAGAAATATTGAACACATATAAGGAATACTACGTCCCGTTTAATAACATTTGAGTGAAACGTGTGAATGGTTCTGTATTTAGGAGCGAAAGCTATTCAGATACCGATGCCATTCACGAGTTTCATAAAAATGTTATTTAACGGGACTGAGTTTAGTATTTTATTTATTACTCGTAGAATTATATCTAATAAAAAGTAAGAAAATCGCCGTGTTTACCATTGCTGCCGCGACGCTAACATTGTGACGCCATACTTAAAGATTGTGACGTCAATCTGTAATAACATTGTAGATTTATTAAACGGCGGTATCCTCAACGCACGAGTCATAAAACGTATTTCTGTACACGTCCCTTCAGTTACGACGTTAAACTCTGACCATGGACAAACACGATGATATAGATTCCCGTCCGAGTCGTCGTCAATACATTACTATGTAGTTATGCAGATACGGAAATAAAACAACAATAATTCTGACCGATATTCTAGGATGAGTCAGTTGTTTGTTCGTTCCAGAGAGTATCTCATAGTTTGAACCAGTGGCTGTAGTATTCCAGCCTTATAGTCTACACGTCTCATCTTACAACAGTGAATCATATCTGCTCCACAGACTCCCAACTCCTCGCCGCAAGCATTCGTACCTGCTCCTTTGATGTTAGAAAAGCTGCTAATAACGTGAAGATACCACATTGCCCAAGCGAATGATCTTCAACTGATTATAACTTACAGATACCTTATTACCAAGGCAAATGACCTTCAGCTGCTAATAACGTTTACATACCATATTGCCCAAGCGAATGATCTTCAACTGAATATAACTTGTAGGTCCAAAGTTACCACGGCAAATGATCTTTAGCTGATAATAACGTCTAGATACCCAATTACCCTGGCAATTGACCTTCATAATGTAGATACCATATTACCCAAGCGAATGATCTTCAGCTAATAATAACGTGTAGACACCAAAAACCCCGGCAAATGATCTTCAGTTTATAATAACTTTTAGATACCAAATTATTCCAGCGAATGATCTTTAACTGATTATTACTTATACATACCAAAATACCGC
The DNA here is from genome assembly GCA_921293015.1 of Phorcus lineatus. NCBI lineage: Eukaryota > Metazoa > Mollusca > Gastropoda > Trochida > Trochidae > Phorcus > Phorcus lineatus. Next base: position 49,321,381 of record OV121090.1, on the reverse strand, counting down.
GGCAAATGACCTTCAACTGATAATAACGTGTAGATACAAAATTACACCGGCAAAATCAGAGGTGAAGTTGTATGGGACAGTGCAAAGCATGTTATGTCAATACCATTTGATTGATGTGTACGGATTATTCTCGTAAATAAACGTTATCGAAATAACACATATCCATAAACATGAAGAATCAAGCACTTTTTTCACAAAACAACCTTACTAAGGTTCGTCTTAATTCTCATTCATTACAGGAATCTTTTAAAAGATTGCAGGAATTGCAATTCAAGGTTAAATAGCGTTAAAAGATGCTTCACAACATGTATAATTTTAAAAGAAAAAACATACAATGGAAGGAAATGCACTTTCAATACTGAATTGCCACCATGCCATCAGCTTCTTTGTGACGGACCGAGGGTGGTCTTCATACCGAAGATTGTCTTTATATCGTCCACTGTTGCAAGCGACGGACCGAAGATTGTCTTCATATCGTCCACTGTTGCAAGCGACGGACCGAAGATTGTCTTCATATCGTCCACTGTTGCAAGCGACGGACTGAAGGTGGTCTTCATATAGTCCACTGTTGCAAGCGACGGACAATCTTAGGTCCGTCGCTTGCAATAGTGGGCGATATGAAGACAATCTTCGGTATGAAGACAATCTTCGGTCCGTCGCTTGCAACAGTGGACTATATGAAGACCATCTTCGGTCCGTCGCTTGCAACAGTGGACGATATGAAGACAATCTTCGGTATGAAGACAATCTTCGGTCCGTCGCTTGCAACAGTGGACTATATGAAGACCACCTTCGGTCCGTCGCTTGCAAGACAATCTTCGGTCCGTCGCTTGCAACAGTGGACGATATAAAGACAATCTTCGGTATGAAGACAATCTTCGGTCCGTCGCTTGCAACAGTGGATGACATGAAGACCACCCTCGGTCCGTCACAAAGAAGCTGATGGCATGGTGGCAATTCAGTATTGAAAGTGCATTTCCTTCCATTTTTTGTTTTTTCTTTTAAAATTATACATGTTGTGAAGCATCTTTTAACGCTATTTAACCTTGAATTGCAATTCCTGCAATCTTTTAAAAGATTTCGTATTGAGCTAGAGTAAGCTGATAACAAATAAAACAGGTTATTCTTAATTCAATTAAAACACAATCAAAGCGTTTAAAATAGTCTTCCTGTTTCTTCCTTAACCCCCAAAACTTCCTAAACAAATTCACCTAAAGTTTGTGTTCCCCTTTACAATTCACTGAGAAGAGCAGATAAAAATGCGTCAGTAATCATTGCCAATCTCCTTGATTTACTTTGTATTTGAAACCAAAAACAGGCCCTTCTTCCTCTAGAGTTTCCTCTCTGGAACCAAATCAGATCCTCTCTTCCTGCAAGTGTCATTACAATGTAAATAAAATTGTTTTTGAATATTTCGAGACGAGAACTCATTACTTGGTGTAGAGACGATTGCACTTGGCAGTTTGGTTTATATATATCTACATATACATGTGTATATCGTTACCCGTTGTTCTGGAGCCCACGTATAGGATGAATTCTTTCAACAAATTCTCGCCAAGACTTCTCCTTTTCGAAGCACCTGCAGTTGGTGTTGTGTAACTGTATTCTAGAGCAGATAGTTGTTTGTTGAGAGAAGGATTTTCCGAAAGCTGCTCTGGTAAGTTGATAAAAGTGCTATTAGTCTCCATACATTCAAGTTTAGCAATCTAAATACTAGCCGTACGTTGCAGTTATATCAATCTAAATACTAGCCGTACGTTGCAATTATAGCAATCTAAATACTGTCTGTACGTTGCAGTTATAGCAATCTAAATACTGTCTGTACGTTGCAATTATATCAATCTAAATACTAGCCGTACGTTGCAGTTATAGCAATCTAAATACTGTCTGTACGTTGCAGTTATAGCAATCTAAATACTGTCTGTACGTTGCAATTCTAGCAATATAAATACTAGCCGTACTTTACAGTTATAGCTATCTCAAATATATAAATATGTTAAAGAAGATTGATCCAGTCAGAACCATCCGATGTTTACTATATTTATCTCATCGAGTTAGGTAGAACATTATCATCACCAGTGATGATAGAGAAGATTTCTGCCTTATGAGATCAGTTGAACCTAGTATTTTTTTAAAAAGAACAAGTTACTATCTATTTTAGGATTTAAGCGCATTGAGTGGGCCCCTGATAGAAAACACTCACATAAAAAACAACATGACGTCATGAGCGTGTCATTACTTCAAAGCATTTTTTATGACGTCAATGCAATGTAGTTATCAGTCATTTTCACAAGTAACTGAAGTTTACTTTCACTGATATATCCCGGTATTTCACTAACAATCACATAATAAAGAAAGGAATGTCCTAAAACGCTTTCATATTTTAAAGACCTAGTGAGTGCATGCATTATCCAGTTTCGACACCAGAATGTTACAGAAAATCTTTTATTTGACGAAATGTCTCTATCCTGTTATGACTTCTAATATGTTTGTATCCTTTTTGATAGCTCTCGTATCCAAGAACAGCTAGCTATAGGTTTTGTATATCATCATCTACATTCCAGTCTTGTTTAGGTTTAACAGATTTTGAATATTGTCAACCTGTGTCACGTGACCTCATTCCTCTGGACAACTTTTTGGAGCGACGACATATGACATTTTAGTGTAAAGTTTACAATGAATTCCGATGTTTATATAAAAGTATGACATATTTGCTCCCCTTTTCAGCCGTCCTACGACAGTCGCGGGTACGGCAGTAGCGGTGCAGGGGTGGGGGCAGGCAAAACTTACGGATCGGTGAGTGTTCCACGTCGTGTAGTGTACTTTGGTCTAATCATAACAATCTATACATCACTCTGAGCTTTATAGCCTTCTTTATAATCGGTCCTTTTATCATTCCACCTTTTTTATTTCAGCAAATCATAAAATCATATCTTTATATCTCATACATCATTGAAAATAGAACAGTAGTCTAAAAATATATCAGTACAGTTGGTAGCGATTGAGCGGTCATAGACACACGTTACTACAAATGGACACATGGAAAACTTTGTTATAAATCCACGGGCTAAAAAACGGGCTAAGTCACAACCCAACAGGACGACCAATATCCTAAGGAAGCGCTTCCAGACAGTGACGTCATCGGCGTCGAATGCCCTGGGTCACCGGGTAAGCAGACGCACATTAGCCAGACGTTTGAGGTCCCATAGCATAAGGGCATACAGACCGTTCCGGGGACAGCTGTTGACAGCCGATCATCGCCAACGAAGACTGAGATGGGCGAGGATCTTTTTACGTTGGCAGCGACGTCAGTGGTAGAGATTGCTTTTCTCTGACGAAAGTCAGTTTTGTCTCTTCAAAGCAGATGGAAGAGTACGTGTTTACCGCCGTCGAGGAAGGAAGTTCAGGAAGTGGTGCCCTACGGAGGAGGAAGTTTCATGGTTTCGGGAGGCATAGTTGGTGAGGAGAAAACGTTATCCTGAATTGAAATCTAACGGCTCAGCGTTACGTCGATGACATTTCCCATCCCGCCGTCTGTCCCTTTCTTCGACAAAAAGCACAAGGTGTGATCGTTCAACAAGACAAAGCCCGATCGCACATGTACACAGCTCGAGTTACTCAGAACACCCTTGCTACTACCAACAACATCGACGTTTTGTCGTGGCCAGCATGCTCGCCTGACATGTCACAATTCGAACATCTTTTGGGCGCTTTGTATCGTCGTATTCGTCAACGACCACCTCCAGATAATCGCCATCAACTTGCTAAGCTCTCCATGCAGAATGGCAGCACCTTCCACGTAATAACGTTTACTTTTCTCAATACGTCGGAGGCTTAATGCGTGTATTGTGGCAAGGGGAGGCCAAAAACGTTATTAATATGAACTGTTTTCAACACACTGAACCTGGATTGCCCTACACCGGGATCGGTCATGACAGAGAACTTGGACTTGTTGGCCCCACGCCAATATCGGAGACTGTACCGTTGATACCGAAAGCTGAATATTATGAATATGATATCGTCACATGTTCTTTGTTGAATGAATATTTTGGGCTTTTTTCATCTCACTTTTGTTTTTATTCTGCAAGCAGAATTTAAATACATGGAAGCTTTTTTTTAGCCCCTGAGCTTACTTATAGTTCTATAGAATAAGCCATTGATAACGTTATGTTACATTACTTTGTTGGCTCGGCGAGTCAACGCCGTTTCAATATCTATTAGTTTAATCAAACTGCTCAATACATCACACAATTGTGTTCATTCCGATTTCTCTAAATGATTTTACTCCATCACGTTAGCTGTTTGTACCTTTTCCTTTATGGATATTTGCGGCCTAACTTATTCTCGCCTCAAGTTGAAGTTAGAACTTGAGTGTAGCTGTAACCACAAGTTACTCCAAATTAAACATGAAAATACCAACAGAAACAACGAAACCGACAGTTCCTATAGCAATCCTCTGACTTGCTCGGTTCCGAATAACAACGTGTTCAGAAGGGTTATTTTATCGACGAACGGTCTCAACACTCATACACTTGTCTCATCTTACTTTTTCGTTTTTAAGTTTAAGCGTGTGACTGAAAATTATCAAAAGGCTGTGGTCACTTCATTTAAATCTTTAATATTTGTCAAAGAGCATTGAATTTCAGTTTACAAAATAGGGGTTTCTTAATTAGGTTCTTTATTTATAATTGTTGGGTTTCTGCATTAGGTATTGAAGTTTGGAAACGTAATAGAAATTGGTACAAATTTGTTTCTTTTTGGAAACTATAAAAGTAAAACTTCTTTTTGTAAAAGTTATGAAAAGACTCAATATAAAAACAACATGGACAGTATATGACTTGTACCATGAAGACAGTTGCAAGGTGGCCGCTCTGTACCAAGATCCTTAGTTGGATTAGATCATTCCTATCGACTCCAGAAAACCAACACGCAGCCAGCTCTATTTCATGTGCACAGAAGAAATGCTAGCAGCTTGTACCTATTGACGTCACAGTCGACCTTCAGATGTTATGTTTGTGGCGTTTCCATGACGACTCCGCCTGACAGGAATTTTTATTTTGACTTCCTCAAATTTTGTTTCAAATTAAAGACAAATAGGACCTATTCGTTAAGGCAACTGATTAATGCTTGTACCCAGCACAGAAATCCCCCACCCTCCTCCCCCGTAGATAGAGGGCCACAGAGATGTGCCTCCCGCATTAACGCATTGCAGACCACCACATCTTCAAATCACCACTGGTACCAGTAGCCAGGAATAGACCAAGTTTAAGAATAGTATACAATTTGTCCTCTAAACACTGATTTTTGCTATTTTCATTTCTATTCATTTACGGACTTAATATGCAGCAATCCGGTCTATATCCAAGTACATGTAACCTTACTAAACAATAGGAAATATATTTTAATGTCTGGAATAAAATCCAACTAATCACAGTTACTTGCCCTGTTATCGACATCAAGAGCAATTACATGAGCTTTATTTAATTAAGCCCCTCTGTATGAAAGGTATGAAATGAGGTATTGCAACCAGATGTGCAGTAATATGATATTATCGGTGAGGTCTGGCCAGTCGGAGAGATGTGGTCTAATTTATGGTTTGGTGTCTGAACTGACTGGGAGGGAATCAATTGCTTAACATACCTTTGCAGACAGCTCCTTATATGTATCATTTTTTTAACTTTGAGATTCCGAGATATGTCTCATTGAATAAACTGAGGATGTTGACCATAGGATGTCATCGATTCGTATGTAGAGGGTAACACAAACGGATTTTATATATTTGCTCTATAGTGCATTACGTACAATAGTCATCAATTAGTTATGTAAGTTATAGTATAGTAAAACCTGCCTAGTCAATATGCTCTCTGTCTAAAATCCGTGTATGGCTTCTCCTTGTTTGACGCAGCGACATACAGTTAGCCCCACGAAAGACACACTCTGTCAGAAGTGGTCATTTGAAATAACGTTATCGTCCGTGAATTCTATATTTTTGCCCAACATAGTCTATTAGTGTAAATCATAACGTGATTGTCTCCATCCTGGACTTGCGACTAGGACAGTTGAAGTATTTTCAATACCTTATATAACCACTCCTGCTTTTCTTTCCAAATAGCTTATTTCAAAAGATTCCTTTTAAAATGACGCTTTCTTATTGGCTAACAAGTAATCTAACTGTTGGTGAGTGCCTTACAGAATCAGCTGATCCGATCTAAATGGTACACGAAAAATTAGTGATAAGAAAAGATACATTAACTTGTTTATTCTGAGGCCCATTGCTCCCATCAACTCCTGAAGCTTTAAACTTTGCAGAATCAATCAGGTGAATGTTTTTTATCTAGCAACATTATTAGTTTCTTCGTTCTCCTTGAGAACAATCATTAATATGATCAGTCGTTATCTTTATTGGAAACAATAAAATATAAAATAATCGGTGTGTACATTCATATGAAAAAAGTGATGAAGATCTTAAATGCACCTTGTATATCCCATGGACCATATGCAAGGAATCATAATATGTGTTGAGAAGCGTGATGGAAGAAGACTGAAGTCAACGAGACAAGCCAGGGCGCCAGGAATAAAATATTATGGAGTTTTCTGAACTACATGCACTAGCAGAGAGAGAGGAGCTAAAAACAGATTGCTTCCATCACTGAGTTGAGATCTCCGCTGATAAGTAGATGATTTAACACACTTCATGAGGATCGGCTAAACTCCTTCTTTAAAACATTTTTTACCATCATCCTTGTAACAGACTGTAACATTATTTTATCAAGTTCTACTAAAACAGTTTTACTTGGTATGCGAAAGGCGTCTCATAGAAATGGGAACTTCAGACCGATTCTTCAATTTTAACATTTTATCTAATATTAGAAAAGTGTCTTGTAGAAATAGGAACTGCAGACCGATACTAAAATAATACTATCTTATAATACAGTGGAAAGGCGTCTCAAAGGATTGAAAACTTTAGACTGATATGTTAGTCTGTGAATTAGATTAGTCTCTAACCTTGGTAAGCTGCATATTTCTGTGTCTTAACATTTTGGTCGTCTTGCAAAATTAATTTCAAATGGTCCTTAAAACCATAGTCGATTACAATGTAGACCCTTTAATGACGTTGGTCTTTTCCATGTACGCAAAGCTTTCTGTTGTTAAAATCTCTGATCGTAATCTTACAGTTCCTGTAACATGATATCGTTTATGAAATAAGGTTCGAAATAGTTCGTTAACCCCCCTCTCCTGTTAATGTATAAGAGTGAAATTAAGTATTATGAACATGTCGAATATGCTGACCACTGAGCTTCCTCTTCTCTTACCAATGGTTTGGTCTCATCGCTGTTTGCTGCTACAATGGTACAATCTTTAACTTACGAGTACCTGTTCAGAGTTGTGGATATAATAAACAAACTTTATAACGTCGAGTTAAATTACTACTTTCTCCAGCAAGCAACCTAATGCTGCCCGATATTTCTACTCTGGTACAAACTCGCTGACAGCTCCCGTCAGTTGTTGAATCTTTAACGTTAAGATGCCTCTGACATCCGGACTAGCTGAGCGCGTTAATTTCCAGGTAGATGGGGGATAAGAGGGAAGGTGTCGAGTTACCTTCCCGAGTAATTAACATTGTTTTTCTGCTTATTCGCGGAGTGAGTCAGCTCGTTGCTAGAACCGACGGGCCAGAAAAGATTCCCCCAAGCGTTCATCCGTCTGTGTGAGGAGACAGACGAACCTTATGTCATCTACTTGCTCATCCGCTACTCTCGAGTTCGTCAGGGGCTTACGGGAAGTTCGTGAGGCAGCTCACAAAGGACTGGTCTTGTGTTCATATTAGCCATCTCTTCTCTATACTAGGATGTACGCTTAATGATAACAGTGACTCCTCGCCATGTCAAAGGTAGGGTGCATCGATATAACGTGAAGGAAAGTGTCATTCATCAGGTAAAAACATTGTGGTTTTCAACATACGATGTTAAAATTATTTGAAGTCAATGGCGATGTTCAATGTATGAATCATAGGGTTTCACACATCAGATGTGAATAGTTGTCTATTTGAGCAAGTGAACCGAATTCACCACATCAGTGATTCAAAGCACCACTTTGATTCACATTTTCAACAATTTTACAGATATATTATACGTCATTTTCAATTAATAACAGGTAAACGCTGTCACAAAAGATAAGATGATATAATATATACAATATTCAATACCGAAGATATTGTATTTATCATTCTTCTGCAGAGTTAAAAGTATTGTTAATGTCATATCTATACGGGATGTAAGCGATAAGCACTTCGTGTTATTATTTTGTGTCAAGAAATCTTTAGCCAAGCTGATCACCCATGCATACACTTGATGTTGTGAAGACGCGAGAAATCTCCGGTTATCTTCAGTACATTGTAAAGAGTTTTCGTTTTGCGACAGGAGTGTAGGTTAAAGAATGTATTCCACTGTGGGCTATTTGGTTGAAGGCATCTCTCTTCGGAATGGTCATTGGAGTTGAAGAAAGAATTTGTCATTGTTAATCGTATGTTTCAATGGGTTGTCTCCTTGAAATGATTATTGGAGAAATTCCTATAGTGTTAGCTGTATGCTAAAATGAATTCCCTCTTTTTGTAATTGAATAAAGAATTCGCCTTTTATGAAGAGATCTATCTTGGCTATTGGAGTTTAAAAAAGGAATTCGTCGACTGTGAACTGTTTGTTGAAAACAGTATCCCTGATCATATAGAGATGGTTGAGTTAGCTGAGGTTTACAGTGCTCAACAGAGGACAACAACAACTGACGCAGAGACAGAGACACCAAGTGTTACATTGGTTACATCAACAAGCAGTGTCAATGTTATTCATATTTCAATATATTGCTAACGTTTTCATCTTCGTTTTCCAACCTGCGTGTAATGTATTCTTGCAAAAAAAATAAAAAATATGATTTCTCTAGAGCAAGGGCTTCTAAGGTTGAACTTTGAAACCTCAAACAATATTATGAATATGCCTTTTATAATTGGTATCTTATTTTCTGTTGTCGTGGTCTTATTTTGGGTTATCGATGCAGATATTCCAAACGTTGTACTTATCTTCGAAAGTGATGTACAATCTGGTTTCAGTCAGGGAGTCTTCAGATGGATATCTAGGCTTACCTTCACCCTCACCGAGACTGGTCACGTGATGCACGTGCATTCCCAGGGGGATGGGTGCATGTAATTACAAGACGAGGGCATCATTAGCTCGCAGGAGGGAGTGATTACTATAAAGTCGGTTGAAATATTGAGAGGATCTGAAAAATACATCACTCCACATACCGCCAAGGCGTCTTAGGGAACTCTTCACGTAGCTTTGTATATAGATTTTGGGAGGGGGAGGGTAATAAAAGAATCAAGAACCTTCATAGGGAAGACGACTGCCTCAATAGTTGTATGCACTCTTCCCTTTACATTTTAGGGTTTTTCTTATTGTTGTCCGAAAATCTCCCTTCACGGTTGACAATCGTGTTTAAAAACAGTTGGTTATTATTTCTTAAAATCGCTGCATGTGTAATTCAATCCACCATTATGTTTAATGAATCCTAATCAGGCACTGTACTAAGTAAGTAAAACAGTTTATTTATTTACGATTGGGCAAAAGGAAATTCACCAATGATATGGCACAACAAATTCGTACACAAATCAGATGTGTTTATAAACAGTAGGGGAGACAATCTAAGCTCTCACCACGGTAAGATATGTGTGTATGATTGGAAGGTTACTCTCAGACTGGGGGAGGGACACACCGCTGTGTGTTTACCCGTGAGGAGGAGGGTCTACAAACACGTTACCTCAGGGGGAGGGGAGACGAGAGTACGTTGAAGGCTTGGGAAGGAGGGAGGGTTATTGATACACAGCCTCGGCCACCTGCTTACATATAGAGTAATAAATAGTTAGTTATTCAAAAAGATTTATCACTTTATTTTATTTTCAATATTTGAATATGAACAATAAAAATACTTAGAGCACTTATTTTTGGAAGTTGACGGTTCATAGCAAAGAGCTGAAAGAAGAACGCAGTTGCGCTGCCTCTTCGAGACTTACCACCACAGTGCCTAAATTGTACCTGTCGAAAAGAAGACCTATTTATCCTTGAAAACTCGTTTATTGGTTTGTTTTTAAAGTGAGAGCTTATCTTACACTGTATAAAACAAATCGTTTATGTATGAAAAGCATGTCTTTCTGATTACAATTTTTCCACCGTTTTCATTAAGGACAACAAGGAATTTTATGGATAATCAACTTTTTTATTGTACTGGTAGCGACGTTTCGGTATAGATTCTTATACCGTTTTCAAGCAATTGGTGATATTGTAAGATACAGCATTTTTATACACAAATTACATATAGATTGAATAACAAGGTAACAATGATAACGGGATGAGGTAACAATAACATGAAAGGATAAATGAAACCATGATAAGATGTGTGGGATGTGTAGTTCACAACTGCTTAGCATATGACACGAAACTGACCAGAACACGACGCCAGCGGTGGTTCTGTATGCGTTGTGTTGACATTTGATTGAGTTCGGATGCAAGATGCTGATTTATATTAAAATCATACTTCGGTTTTACGAGTTTATCAAAATATGTATCAAATAATGTATGTTTCCTGGAACATCTATTAGTGTTTGTAGTTATTTATGTGTACCTTTACTTTCATTGTGGCTTCCTGCACAGACTCATACGTCCCATCAGATTTTGTGGTCAGGTCTGATGTGTCATAATTAAATCAGTACTGATAAGGTGAGGTTATTATTCAAGGAGCGGGGTCGGCGGAGAGAGATAAGAGAATCTGCTTACTGGTGCCGCACGAAGGGTCGATAAATCAGGGTTGTAAGGATCAGTTGAGGGGTCGTTAAAGCCTGAGTGAATGGGGTAAGTTGACGGGTCTGTAACGGCCCAATGTATGGGGTCAGTCGAGGGGTCTGTAACGCCCCCATGTATGGGGTCAGTTGAGGGGTCTGTAACGGCCCAATGTATGGGGGTCAGTTGAAGGGTCTGTAACGCCTCAATGTATGGGGTCAGTTGACGGGTCTGTATCGCCCCAATGTATAGGGTCAGTTGACGAGTCTGTAACGCCCCAATGTATGGGGTCAGTTGACGGGTCTGAAAAAGAATATGTGACCGAATGGGTAAATGATATTTCAATAAGACTGGAATAATCTAATACTTCATTTGTGGTCATCTCAATTGTAATGTAGAAAAACTTCATTTTGTACTTTTTGTCCTCAACATCTCTGTTTTATAGTAACTTGGAAACTTGTTGATGTCATAACTTAATCATCAACCGTCGAATATTTATGATATTTTTTTCATGAAAACTGAATATTGGCTTTTACTAATATCGGAAATAATCACAACCTGTATACTTCGCTTATGGTTATATTCACAGAATATGACTTTATCCTTAAACTTCGAATGGAACTTCTGACATTTGTTGTAAACAGCCAAGTTTGTCCTTCAGACGAAACAAGCTCACAAAAGAGTACAAGAAGACACTGGCGAAATGTCAGGCTATAGAGGATCTACATCACTAAACCACACCTGTAATCAATCGGCAGGTGAAAGGAAGACGCTTGCAAACATACCTATAAACCACAAGCTCCTTCAGCTAATCAGCAGAACAATATGTGTAGACCTCGTGTAAGCAATACCTTAGTATTTCACAGCATTCTATCTTGATATCTCTTTAGATGTTAAGTTACTATTTTATTGTAACAATGAACATACAATATGATCAAAATATGTTTGGATGTAAGAAAACAATTTAAAACACTGATTTATCGTGTCGTCGAATATGTGCCTTAAATGGTATCGATATTTAGTAAAGATAAACGAATATAAACTGAAATAAATACTGTCATATTTGTTACAACGAAACTCAAGTTCGTAGATTTTGTCTGGAACCTTCTTCCAAATTGAGGCAGGCAGATTTTCCATTATCATCATGATTTGCTTTCATGTTTTGAGACAGTGGGGTGAGAAGAGGTTAGAGTATAGGGCTGTGTATAAGACAGTGGGGTGAGAAGAGGTTAGGGTTGGGTAAGGGTTAGGATTGGGGGCTGTGTATAAGATAGTGGGCTGAGAAGAGGTTAGGGTATGGGGCTGTGTATAGGACAGTGGGGTGAGAAGAGGTTAGAGTATAGGGCTGTGTATAAGACAGTGGGGTGAGAAGAGGTTAGGGTTGGGTAAGGGTTAGGATTGGGGGCTGTGTATAAGATAATGGGCTGAGAAGAGGTTAGGGTATGCGGCTGTATATAGGACAGTGGGGTGAGAAGGCTTAGGGTTTGGGGCTTTGTAAAGGACCGTGGGCTGAAAAGGGGTTAGGGTTGGGGGCTGTGTACAAGGCAGTGGGGAGAGAAGGGTTATGGTTGGGGGCTGTGTATAAGACAGTGGGCTGAGAAGGGAGATGGTAGACGTAGGGAGACGGGAAAGGGTCCGGTGAAATTGGAGGACATGCACATGTTTAACGTTCCTAATTCATTATTTACTTTTTCGCAATAAGATCTTGCTTTGGTGATTGATAAAGTCAGACATCAAGCTTAAAGGATGTGTTATCAAGCTGGTCTGCTACTGGTGAATTGATAGTTTAGGCGGTTAATATCATTAGGTCAACCAAGTAAATAAAGAATTTTATCTATTTTCATCTATTTGTATCTAAGTCATGACAGTGTTCCAAAACATTTCAGTTGGTAAAATTTAATCCCCTAGTACTTATTCTTTTGTCACTGATATACATAAATGATTTTAAAAAGAGTAATTATTTCACGTAACGTTTCCCCAACTCACCCAACGCATACTGTGTTTACACTTTAAACTAGAAAAAGATGATTTTCTTCTTTTATCCTCGGACAAACGGATAAATTTCCGATATAACTAGCGAGAAGTATTATTGAGATTCAGTGAAGATCCTTAAAGCTTTGCGTTACCCACGACAAGATGCCTATAACGGATTGAACTTAACGTCAGAAATGCAAATATGAAAAGTTTATATAAAAGTTAGATTAAATATTTTAACTTGATTCTGATGTATACTTGGAGCAGGTTTGTAACTTCTCTCTGGGTTGGTCTTTGAAGAGTGAACTGGATACAAGACATGGTCTAAGATTGATGATGAGATTATGCTGACAATGGTGATTTTGCTCTAAATTAACTAAGTAACGACTGATAACGCCAATACTGATAACCTCTAACAGACAACCTGGTCCTTAAATAACTAAAATAACTTTACTTTTAGATTCAAGTTTACATAAGACACATGGTTTGTTTCTAGCAAATGTGCACGTGCACATCAGTGCATGTTCCATCAGTCCTTCAAATAAGCAGGAGTGTTTAGCTTGGCGCACAGAGACTACTTCCTCTCTGGTTAGGTCTGTCTTGTTTACTGAACATCAAGTCGAGTGCATATTCGTCCAACTAGCTGATGAAAACACAACAACTTCTTAAGAGGCAGTCCCTTCTTAGATATTATTTATGTACCCTCTCTCCCTCCCCTGCTCGCTGTACTGGCATCATGATATCTATCTCTGATTCACCGACTCCGCGTCAGACACGCGCAGTAGATGCTGAAATCCTCTAATCGAAAGTGAGGCTTGCATCGGACCATCCATCCCTAAGATTACCCCAACATATCTTTAGTTTTCGTTTATCCGGTGCCGTGAGACGAGCTATGCTCTTACCTAGGTAAGTGTTTACTGTCTGTAGGATTATTGTTTAGTTTTCTTGCATCTAATTTGGTTGATCATAATTCGTTATCATCTTTGCAACTCTACCTACAAGGTGTGCAGACAAGAACGTGGTAGCCTGCAGTGTAACCTGATAGTGAAACACAATACTCACAACTCCCCCGATCTATTCTTAGCGATTTTCTTTTACCAATAATCACCTGTACGCAATGCTTCTAATCTGCAGAATTTGAACACAAGCACTACCCATCGAGTTTGTTCGGTACTACAAAGCGTTACAATCAGTCCTCTGTGGGCTGACATAAGATTTCGAGATGGACTGGAGGTAGTTCTCTTATACTCTTATCTAGACCATACAACTGTCTTCATCTATATAGTATATAGCATGGCAACCAGCTGTGAACTGTCGCCACACTGTTATGTATACATATAGTGTATATGGTTGTTCTGGATGCTAATGGTTGTGGACGAAAGTGGAAGCGTGATACTATAGAGAAAGAAAGGAGATTTAAGTGAGTGAAAGAGTTTGGGTTTAAGAATGTGCTGTCAACAATCCTTCACCACTTTAACACTCTCCAGAGAATGTAGACAGATCACTGAGAAAAGAATAGAAAGAAGGAAAGAAAAGATAGAAAGAAAGGCATAGTAAGAGAGGAACGAATGTATGATAGAAACTGTTATGTGTCAAGGAACTAAACGTGATTACATTTATTTTTGTATGAGTGTCGTAATTGAATAACCAAACAACTAAACGTGATAACACTTATTAACTGTCGAAAACTGATGGAAAATGAGAAAAGAAACCTAATGTGCAAAACCCCGAGATAATATTTACATATTTGTCAACTATCTACAACAAAAGAATAAGTACTATCAGATTGCAATTGACTATCTCATATTCTATAACAAACTACATTGAAAGTTTGTATCCTTTGCAATTGTTAATTCAAATTGCCGCCAACAAAGCTATTTAATCAAATTGTTGGGGAAAAACTATCTAAATCTATCTAAATCTGACACGTCCTTACAATACAGACGCTAAAAGTCAGAATGCCGCAATTGGCTTGAAATCTATCACTGCCGAGACGCACGTGGCCGAAGTTCTCGTGCAGCGGTCGCAACTTGAAGACAACATCAAAGTTGCGTTTGGGCGATCTGCTAATGATACCGAAACGATGTTTATAATTAGAATTTAGATTTTATAATGCTAACGCATTATTTTTTAGACTTCCTTCAAACCATACCCCCTCCTTTTGATAGAACTATGTTTTCTATCAACTAATCCTGAACTATTTCTCTATTTTTTACAAACCTGATAAACTGAACAACTAAACCCACTGAACTGCAACGGACTATTTACAATAGACTTACCCTGAAGATTTCTATTTACATACCTTGAAACTATTTACATCTTGGTAGTAACTGTTGACCACTCAAGTGGACAAACTTTAGTCACAGGTCTCGTGAACTTATTTTTTGTTCCAACCTGGACTTCAATGACTCTAACCTGTTTGTCTGGACCTGGAAATGTCTTCGTTATGCGACCCAATGGCCACTGACCACGCGGAGTGTCTGCTGAAACTAATACAACTACATCTCCGATCTGAAGATTCTTCTCAGGAAAGAACCACTTCTTTCGAACATTCAATGTGGGTAGCCATTCCCTCATCCATCTCTTCCAAATATGGCTAACGAGTTCCTGAACTCGACGCCAGCGCTTTTGTGGGTGATGAGAATTGAATTCAGGAGCGAATTCACCACCCATCTGGCCATGTAGGAAATGATTCGGTGTTAAAGGTTCCTGGTCGAGAGGATGCGAAGTCTGATAGGTGAGAGGTCTTGAATTCAACAGTGCTTCTGTTGAAGTGAAAGCTGTCATTAGCTCCTCATCGTTGATATCAGCTCCACCCAATATTGCAAAAATTGCCCTTTTTGCTGACTTGATAAGGGACTCGAAAACTCCTCCGAAATGAGGAGCACTGGGTGGATTGAACTTCCACACAATACCTTTTTTACTCAAGGTGTCATTCACATGAGTTGTGTTTAGTTTGCTGACTAATTGCTTCAGCTCTTTTGAAGCACCAACAAAATTTGTGCCATTGTCTGTGATGACCTCTTTTGGCACTCCCCGACGATGAGCCATACGGAAGAAACAATTTAGGAATGAATTGGTATCCAAACCAAAAGCCATTTCCAAATGCACTGCACGTGTTGCCAAGCAGGTAAAAAGACAAAGATACCTTTTTGTACGTGCCTTTCCTCGACCTTGGATGGTAAGGAAAGGTCCTGCAAAATCAATGCCTACTTGACAAAAGGCGCGCAAAGAACAACGGACACGCACTGCAGGCAAATCAGCCATGAGTTGAGAGGCTGGTTTTGATTTTTGGCGTTTACAAATGGCACATACCTTTTCACATTCCCGAATCACCTCTCTGGCTGAGATGACCCAAAACTTTGTTGAGAGAGCAGACAGTGTGCTATTGGTACCTGAATGCAAAACCTTTTCATGGTAAAACTTGACTACAAGACTGGTTACCCAGTTCTTCCTTGGAAGTATGATAGGGTACTTTGCCTCAAAGGACAAGCTGTCAGCATGTTTGAGCCTGCCACCAAGTCTCATGAGATCATTTTGATCAATAATCGGGCTCAAACCAAGTATCTTGCTATTTGATGGGATTGTGTTGCCTTTGAGGAGGGCACTGTATTCTTTAGGAAATGCTTCCTTTTGAGCCACTATCAGTATCCTTGTTTCGGCATCCTCAACTTCCTCAACTTGAAGAGGACCCTGCTTTTTGAGTATTTCTGGGACTCTGCAGTTGTGGATGAATCTGAACACCCAAGCTGTTACATGACAGAGTCTATTCAGACTAGAAAATCGTGAAGGCTCCAAACGCCATGGAGTCTCTGTCTGCAGTTCTGTGAGCATGGAGACTGGAGCAGATTTCGTTTTTGGTTCCATGTTTTTGCAAGAACTGAAATCAACTACCTGTGTTGGTACTTCATCCCTTAGAATGAAATCTGGACCTTGACGCCAACTATCCTTTGACAATGATTGTATGTGTGCACCTTTTGTCAAAATGTCTGCAGGATTGCATTTTGTGGGGACATACATCCATTGACTAGGGCTTGTATGTTCTTGAATGTAGCCTACTCGATTTGCTACAAATGACTTGAAACTCCGACTCTGATTCTTGACCCACCACAAAACATTGATACTGTCAGACCAGAAGGTGACACATTTGACTGCAGCATTTAATGCTTTGATCACAGACATCAAAAGTTTGACTCCAAGTACAGCAGCAACCAGTTCCAACCTTGGGATGCTGAGCGATTTCAGTGGTGCAACATGAGCAGCAACCAGAGTGCTAGTAACTTTGTTCTGGTGTTGTACAACAGTGTATATCACAGCACCGTATGCTTCCTGCGAGGCATCCACAAATACATGAAGTTTGCATAAATCAGCCTCAGGAGAGAATTGTATGCATCTTGGGATTTGAAGGTACTTGCACATATCAGTCTCCTTCAACCATTGCAAAACTTTGTTTGCTACGTCTGGACATACGTTGTCATCCCATCCAAGGCCAGAGACCCACATCTCTTGAAGGATAATCTTGGCTCTGATAATGAACGGTGCAAGAAGGCCAAGTGGATCAAAGAATCTGGCAACTGTTTTCAAAAAGTTCCTCTTTGTCAGATCCAAAGAACTATTCTGGAAAGAGTAACAAAACTGAAACTGATCAGCCTCTGCATTCCAGATCAAACCAAGAGCCTTTGTCATTGGAAGATTAGACGATTGAATCTGTACTTCCTTCAGTCTGTCTTTTACAGGAATTTCATTGAGAACTTCAAAAGAGTTGGATATCCATTTTCTTGGGTGCATTCCTGCTGCTGTCCATAGACTTTTTAGTTGTTCATAGAGCTGAATGGCTACGTCGTCGCTGACAGCGCTATCCATACTATCATCCATGTAAGTTGACTGTGTGACAACTTCAGCAGCCAATGGATAAACTTCTGCATTTTTTCTAGCATGTTCCTGTGATACAAATTGTGCCAAAAAAGGTGAACAATTGAGACCAAATACTACACGAGAGAACTCATACACAGTTGGTTCACATTTTGAATCGAGTGATCTCCATAGAAATCTCAAGCAAGATCTATCCTTTTGCAAAACCTCAATTTGCAGATACATTTCTGCTATATCACAAATGACACCCACTGAAGACCTGCGAAATCTAATCAGAATTTCAAAAAGATTGTTCTGTAATTTTGGACCAGGGTGGATGAAATCATTCAAAGACACACCTTTGCATTTGGCCGATGCATCAAATACTATCCTGATTTTTGTTGTTTCCCTGTCCATTTTGACGACAGGAAAGTGAGGAAGATACCACTTTGTATTTTGTCTGTCTTCTTTGTCAACTTTCTGGATGTATCCTTTCTGGAGGTACTGCTCTAAAACAGCATCATAGGCTTTGGAAAGTGACTCGTCTTTGGAGAGTTTCTTCTCTACATTCTCAAGACGATTCAAAGCCACTGAGTAATTGTCTGGAAGACCACAAGGGTCTTGTTTCCATGGAATGCCTACCGTGTACCTTGCGTTTGAGTAGCTAATTGATTCCCTAACAGCTTCCATTGCCAAATGATCTTGAGCAGACATAGATGGTTCGTTTGATGGAAAGCTTTCAATTTCCCAGAATTTCTGGAGAATGTGATCCACTTCAATGAAAGGAGGACTTTTTGCTTCATTGTTGCCAACAAAGAAAGTGTTTGAAGCAGAAGGTTGACCTTCGTAAATGTTGCCAATACAAGTCCATCCAAGAGGGGTTAAGCGAGCTATTGGATCACCAGTGTTCCCACATACATCACCACGTGACGTGTGAAGCTGCAGATAGTCTACTCCAATAAGGATGTCTACGACAGGTTTTGATGCTACTTTTGGGAAGTGAATGTCTCTCAAATGAGGCCAGCGCTTAGCATACTTTTGCCAATCAATGGCTTTCAAGCTTCCCGTGACCTGGTTAGTTGTCATAGCCACTAGGGAGGTATCTACTGAGCCGTCCATACTTTCAAGACCAAGCTCTACGGTCATGCTGCTGAAAGATTCTGTTTTGCTATTCAAGACATTCACGGACACTTGCTGGGTCTGCCCTGAAAGCCCTAACTCCGAAGCAACATGCTCATTCACATAAGTTTGTGTGCTGGCATCATCCAAAAGAGCGTTAACCTTTAACCGTTTATTGCCACTCTTCAATACAACAGGGATTGTCCTAAGTGCTATGAAATGAGATTCCTGCTTCATGGCAGACATTGTGGTAGTCTGCGTTGCTGAATCAGCACTCACTTGAGAATGCACTGAAGGAATGGCTGGTCTAGTACCAGCAGCAAGCCGACTACTAGCTGTGTTACTGCCTGACCTACTGTCAGTTTTACTGAAGTGCAAAAGACGATTGTGAGTGGCTGAACAACCACCGATCCCACACCTGCCATTTTGAGTGCAAGATTTGCCAACATGATCAGTGCCTAAACACCGGAAGCAAAGTTTGAGCTCTTTAGCCTTTGCCCAACGGTCATGGATAGTGAGCATTTTGAATGCGTCACATTTGCCTATTCTATGTGATGACAAGTTACATAACTGACAAGTATCTCTTGGTGCACTCTGAGAGCCAAAGTAAGATTTGGATATTCTACCCTGATTGTTTGATTTCCGAGTTTCAGAGAAACCATACTTGGTCTCTGAAGCAATGGTATGAAGCTCGGCTTCAAAAAGAATCCACTGCCGAAGGGTCTCTACAGACTCCTGCCTTTGTTGCTCAATGACCCAGCGTTTATACTGAGTGATCATCTGCTCTGTCAGTTTCTTTAACAACAAGGCATAGAAACAACCATCCCCAAGCTCTTCAACTTTGTCTGCTTCACGGAGACAGACTACAGCTGTGTCAAGCATGTCTGCAAACTGTTCTATGTCTTTGGCATTGCCTTGACGAAGAGGTCTGAAGGCAGATATTTCCTCTAACTTTAATGCTATGACTCGCCTGTATCCCCCATACTTACGCTCAAGACGTTCAAGAGCTATGGCATAAGCAGCTGCATTGTGGCCAAGAGACTCTACAAGTTTTGAAGCTTCACCTGACAAGTATTGCTTAAGTTGCAACAGTTTATACTCATTGGTTGCAGGTGCTCTATCTACACAAGCCATAAATGCAGCTTTCCAGCTTTGATAAGCATGGATGTCTCCGGAAAATACTGGTATGGAGACTCTACGTAATTGCCTCCAGAGATCCTGACCAATACCTACAGTTTCACCACAGGCTTGATTTATCAACTGAGTTTTCTCGACCTGTCTAACAGGCTGACGAATTTCAAAGTCAGAATCGTGTATTTGTTGTTGAAAGCTAGTTTGATTTTCAACATCTTTCTTCACTTGCCTCGTGTCCTCCTTACAAGACCTATGAGATGTACCAGAAGAACTGAATGTGTTCCTAAGCAATAATTCGGCCTTTTCAACTGCCTCTTCGGCAACTGCTTCAAGCAAATCTATTTCTTGACTGGTTCTCTTAGCAAGCTCTAAGTTTTCAGTCTCTTGATAGAGAATTTGCAAAGATATCATCACATCAACTGCGTCTATTTGAAGGGAGCTGACTTCATCAATCAAACACCTAATTTGCCTACGATCAGGCAACTCCTCTTCCAGCAGTGAAGATAACCTATTTCTGCATTTTGTAAGAGCCGTTTTGCAAGTGGTTTTCCTACGCTTTAACTGAGCAATATCCTGATTATCTGTGAAAACAGATACTTTGAGTTCCGTTTGGGACATATTTCAGTCAATGTATGTGTTCTAGGTTTAACATTTCTCGTAAGCTAACCTACAAATGTGAGTACAGCGTGGTGTGCATGACAATATGATAACCACGCTCTGCTACCAAATGTTCTGGATGCTAATGGTTGTGGACGAAAGTGGAAGCGTGATACTATAGAGAAAGAAAGGAGATTTAAGTGAGTGAAAGAGTTTGGGTTTAAGAATGTGCTGTCAACAATCCTTCACCACTTTAACACTCTCCAGAGAATGTAGACAGATCACTGAGAAAAGAATAGAAAGAAGGAAAGAAAAGATAGAAAGAAAGGCATAGTAAGAGAGGAACGAATGTATGATAGAAACTGTTATGTGTCAAGGAACTAAACGTGATTACATTTATTTTTGTATGAGTGTCGTAATTGAATAACCAAACAACTAAACGTGATAACACTTATTAACTGTCGAAAACTGATGGAAAATGAGAAAAGAAACCTAATGTGCAAAACCCCGAGATAATATTTACATATTTGTCAACTATCTACAACAAAAGAATAAGTACTATCAGATTACAATTGACTATCTCATATTCTATAACAAACTACATTGAAAGTTTGTATCCTTTGCAATTGTTAATTCAAATTGCCGCCAACAAAGCTATTTAATAAAATTGTTGGGGAAAAACTATCTAAATCTATCTAAATCTGACACGTCCTTACAATACAGACGCTAAAAGTCAGAATGCCGCAATTGGCTTGAAATCTATCACTGCCGAGACGCACGTGGCCGAAGTTCTCGTGCAGCGGTCGCAACTTGAAGACAACATCAAAGTTGCGTTTGGGCGATCTGCTAATGATACCGAAACGATGTTTATAATTAGAATTTAGATTTTATAATGCTAACGCATTATTTTTTAGACTTCCTTCAAACCAATGGTACTAGCAGCTTAATGCATACTCGTGTCTATTTGTTGTGTATGATAAAACAAAACCAATGGCTGAATATGTTTTTACTTTTATTTACAACAAGTACCCGAAGCCAATAGTGTAGGCGACACACATTCAAGAAAGAGTAACTTGCAAAACCTCTATGAGCGGTTAGGGTTCGGGTTAGGGTGAGGAACATCGGGAAAAGATATTCCACATTGCAAGAAGATGAAAAAAAACTAGCAATGTATAACTATTGGTAGTGGGTCACAAGTAAAGTTTACGATGCAAATACCGCCGATGTATTAGAACTACAGTTGATAACATGATGCGGTATCTGCAACATTTGGACAACATTGTCTTATTCAGTAAAGAAGCACAATTGTTTTCCAGACGCTTCTTATATGTTCGTGGTGTTACAAGATGGTACCTCTATAAATAGTCTTGCTTTAGACTGAAATTCACCGGACTGACGTTTAAGTCATAGTGGGATTTCTAGACAGCTCAAGCAATTTGCTGAATATTGAGACTTTACCTAGACATGTTTATCAAACAATCTGGTGCATGGTGTGGCGAGAGAATGAGAAACATTTCATATTGATCTAATTGAAAGGGAACGGGTTCATGGTTTCAATGAGAGGTTTTGACACATCATCAGATCATAGAGGGAGAAGCAGGACTACAGGTTGACCAAAACGTGATGGTACATGTAACAGTGTTAGTTAAGAAGACGACCAAACAGGGAAAGTTGCTCAAGCCAAGAATTGTCCAGCCTTTTTGCAATGTTTAATGATACCCAGAATGACTTCATACATGGTGACGTGTTAGGAGAAGAGGTGGCAGTACACGCTGTAGATTTGTAGATTTACAATGTACACGAATAACCAATGTAGTCGTTGATCATACTTGCCCACCTCAGATTCGTCTAAAATGATGTAAAACCTGACTATTGGAATACGCTCAGTAAGGTGTTATACATGTACGGACCTCTTCTTCCCCGATCCATGTCTGCGTATGGAATAAGAATCTTTGATACGGCATATGTCCTCATTCAGCAAGTGTTGTCTGTCATTACGCGATACCAATCAACGTTTTGTTAGTTTAATCTATTGGTTTCTTTAGTCCGACTCCTACTATTGTAGTACCGTTATGTTTACTTTTTTCTTGCACCTTAATCTCTCACTTGTTTAATGATTTTGTTACGAGAATTACATATATACATATAAAGGTGTAAACGGATTGAGACAAAGCCCTGGGTCGTTATTTATAGTGCAGTGCCACGTTATTATATTGTCATAGGTGATCTAAGGTCGCCCATTAAGCTTAAAAGTTACGAAAGACGTCAAAATAAAGTTTGAAAAGTCAGAAAACGATAATTTCTTGTTTAACTAAAATAACAGCTATGACTTAATTTTTTGAATAGATACATCGTTTTTTGGTTTCGAATCGTGTCCTTAGAAAAAGCATCTAATCATAGAAACTCTCTACCTCAACTGACTGAACTAATGGCCATGTTTTCAAAGGTAGTCTCCGAGTTACTTTGGGCAGTCAGCTTTCGTTAATTAACATCGTGGGTGTACCTGTCTATAAGCACTGCAGGGGCTGATGACGACACGCCGGCTGCCTATATCTGTATTGATGAATCTAAGTCTTCCATTAAGGGTTTTAACTTGATGATTTTGGATTGATCAGCTAAGATAAAACATCACTGTGTTGTGCAAAGTTTCATATTTTTGACCTAGGTTGTCATATAAAAAACCCATTGTAGATATGTAAACATGTGTTAACCTTACTGAGTTCATGTATCAGATTTGTGAACCTCACTTTGAATTAGTACCGAATATGTAAACATCGATGTGCAAA
This sequence comes from Phorcus lineatus, assembly GCA_921293015.1. NCBI lineage: Eukaryota > Metazoa > Mollusca > Gastropoda > Trochida > Trochidae > Phorcus > Phorcus lineatus. The sequence continues at coordinate 49,298,094 of OV121090.1, read as the reverse complement.
AGTTTCATATTTCATCATCTTCATTGTAAATTAGCGTACAAAATGAAACACGATAACGCAAACGTTTTGTATTTTAAAACTGACTGTTTAAAAGCATCACATTTCTGAATCAAACAGTATTACGGTTATTGAACTTCACAGGCAAAATTATGGCATTAGAACCTCATATTGAAACCGTGCGCATGTGTAACCATCATTACAAAAAGTTACCAATTGTAATCACCCTATGAAAGTTTCAGATTTGTAAGTTACGCTGCAAACGTTTTGAATTTATTAATAACAATTAGCAAAAAAAACCACAATTGTTAACCTCACTGTACAAAATTATTGTGTGAAACCCTTACATCAATAACGTTTAACATCATTGTGATTAAGTATAGTACTTGTCAACAACAGCAAGCAGACATTTCAGATTTGTGGGCCTCACAAAGTATTAAATTTGTTAGCACCACTGTTGCACATTTGATCATTTATCTTTTTCAAAAATGAAAGAGCTTTAACCCCTTTTTGTACAAGAATCGCTACATAACTTGAGTACATGTTATTTAGAAACGCATTTGTCACATTACTTTACGGAATTGTAAACCTCCTTGTACAAAATTCTTAACCTGCATCATTGCAATGTATATTCGTAATTTCATGGGGTTTTTTCCCCCCAAAGTCTTTGGACAGAAAGGCGCAGTGCGATTTCCATTCAAGAAGCAGTAGGCCTAATGATATTTACAGATAACCCTAACCCTTTGCTTTCCATTCAAGAAGCAGTAATGTTATTTACAGATAATTCATTTCCAAAGACAACATTGTCAATCTCAAATCGAAAAGTCGACCTCTCTATTCAAGGGGCATAACTCAGAAATGTTTACATGGGGAGATAAATGGCATAGGTGCAGAGCATTTCAGAAAGTTTGATCCAACGGGACGGACTGGCGCCACGACATAAATCCCGTTTGGCTTCCCCGGCTGGTAATCAAATGTTTCAAAAGCACATGGTATTGACAGAGCATTCATGTCATATTACTGCATATGGATGGGCGACTGGAGTGCATGAAAGTTTCCAAGATTCAACTCGCTGACAGTCTCTCCCCAAGCATGCAGGTAGCTCAAGTAATACAATCCTGTCCACTTCACGGGCTTTGGGTAGAATTTTATCTGTGAAATTTCAGCCAATGAAAATTTGATCGCCAAGGACTACTACGTCGACGAGGGACGATGAAGGTAACGACAGTGTGACGTTGAAATGACGACTAGAGATTTTCTTTATTGATGCGTGTGGTTACAACATGAACTTGAGCCGGAGGTACATACACGCACAAGCCAGTGTACACGCCAGGGCATTCCACAAACCTGTTATGTTACCAAGTTGAGCCCGACTCGAGTGGTGATCTCTAGAAACTACATGATGCTGTTGGTGGACAGTCGGGCAGCTTTGTTTTCAGCGAGGACTGTTCCTAATTTAACTGATGTCAGATAACGGTGTTCTGGCAATTATTTAAAACTGCGAAGTGCGCAGTCGAATAAGTTCTAGATGTCCCGAGGCATACCCGAAATGACTGAGGCTTTTCGAAAAATTATTTTTTGATCAGGCGTCACTGATTGCACAACTAACATTGTTTATTGCATCCAATCAGGCTTCTCCATTTCTATCCCGAGAAACGCTCATATTAGGACAGAGGATAGGTTAGTATTTTAAGACTTAAGTTACTTCTTTGAGCAAAGAAGGCTCGATGTGTGCGTGACAGTATTCAAGATTCAACTCGGTATATCGATGTAAGTGTTGATAGACAACGCTTGACCACTTAACAACCTGTTCCATTGGTATCCATCATGTTTATTATGCATGACACTTTCAGTCTAGCATTTGTTGATCGGACATATTATCGTTTGTAGACACTGTGTACAAATAGAACTTCGAAATATTATTCGCCCCAAGCTGAATATAACAACAGCCAGGGGACAGGTGCTAGACTCAGCCCTCTTTATCTTCCTCTGTTGATGGTGTTATCTACATATAACGATTAAGTCTATTTGCATACACCCACACATTTTTGTTTAGGCATCTGCCTTCCATATTCACGTACAACGATATAACAATGACTTTTCAAATTCCTCAGTTTTGCCATCCAACCTAGTTTGAAAAGAAGCAATTGTTCTTTCTTAGTAGATAGAATGTTTTTGGAACGAGGTTTGTGTTCCTGGCACGCCTTCTTTACCTATAGACTGTCTTTGGCGTCCTTCCAATGGCGCCAGGAAGCGGCCTATTTTCAGCAGCGGAATGTCATATATCTGGTGAACACCCACTGAACGATCAAGTATGCGCTATCAATACGCAATTCAGGTGATGATTTAATCAGTGAACTTTGAACTTTCAAGTACAGCAGGCTCACTGAGCGATCTGCGAAGTCAAAACAGTAACTTGTTGATGTTCCCGACGGGAATGATCAACCACTTGCCTATTGTAGCTGGTCTTACTGTATGTGGGTAACCTTGGATGTGAACTACGCAACAGGACAACGACAATATTCATGTATTTAGCATTTCATGTTGATCTAGATAATGAAATGCGGGTCGTCCTTAACATTTTGAGAATATAATTAAGAGAGTAAAGTGTCCTTTGTGTACTACCAGGATTATTGAGATGTTTAGAATTCCGTCATTATCAGCTGTGTAAGGGCTTGACCTACTTCTCTCTTTAAAAGGCATGTTGGTGTCGCACAGATAAAGGAACCTTGGTTCAAAACGCTGGCGGGAACAGACTGAACAGTCACTGGCAACTTTGATTTGCATCAAAGTATTTGCATCAAAGTATTTGCATCACTCTGGGTTGTTTATCGCTTGCATATGAAAATGTCGTATTTGAACCCAAGCATAACGATTTGACATTTACAATATGTTAATTTCGGTTTATACACACTGTATTATGATTGGAGGGGATTTGAGCAATCTTAGAACAGAATAGCTCTATATCTGAATTGAAGCTCTCCCCAACTTGATGAAACGTGTCTAACGAGTACTTTCAGGATGACGGACAGCGAAGGTGTTCCCCTTCAATCTGACAGTCTTTGATAAGTTGTGCTGATAGCAACATACTCTTTACCAGGCAACTACCTGCAGCATCTCGGGAGACCTAGTTTGTTTTAAACCTGAAACAGTTGTACGGGGGCACGCACCGAGCACCGTCACGAGAGATTGTGCTTGTTTCTCTTTAAGTTCTAAACGAATTCCTGGAGGAACACCAAACAATATCAGAAACATCTTGAGTAAAAGCATAACGGTAAGGAAACAAACATCAAGTATATTACAAGAAAGCCAACTTGTTTTGTTGCCTTATGAAAAACATTGCCAAGTTGTGCCTTTTTTCCATTGGTACGCTACGAAGATGTGCAGTGCTGTCTTGTCGAGGGTTTGTCTGTTCTAAATCTGGTGTTATGAAATGAAAGTTTCTTTGCTTGTTTAACTTCTTTATTCAAATCAGTATGATCTACGTTGAGTTGAGAAACTAAAATAGTTAAAGCCCATCGACGCGAAGGCTACAAACACAAAGTCTCATATTCATACGATGGTTGTATCTTCTTCGTAGTTTTTGCTTTACCGAACTCCATTATCCATAGCATATATTCTCTCAATCTTGAGGCTCCATTTCCCTTCATCAACTTACACTAGACTGAAATTTGATCTCCTCTAATTTCCTTATTATTTATTCATGGTTAATAATGCAATTCCTTTATATACTGGAAAGAAGCACAACAGAAATTGTGACTTCAGACTCAAACTATACTTGCATTTGTGCATCATCATATATCGGCTTAGGGTAAAGAGAGAGTGAAATAGCATTGACTAAAGCCAGGTTACACCAATAGTAGCGGCCCTGACATGAACTCCATGAGTAGCAATGGCCGGCACCACATGCACTCTTCACATTGATTGGTTCTAACGAGGACCTCGGAGCTCGGCTGCCAGCTGCTTTAGTCAGGTCTGTCCGTCCTCTCTCTGGACATGAAATACACGTGCGACTTGGCTAGGGTTTCCGCTTGCGACCTGTTAGTAGGGTAAACGTTTCCAGGTTGCATTCAGTTTCAGCCTCATTTTCCCTATAAACTTCAAGAAGAATTTCGAACTAATAAGAAATCAATTTTTTAAAGTTGCTGTCCATATTACTAGTCCTGTGAACCGTCGGTGGGTTAGTTAGACAAGAAACACGCTGGTAGAAACTTGAGAATGTAATTAATTATGAATAAGAACATCATCATAACGTGCACCAGGTATTGGAAACGGCATGGTTTCGAGCTGTGATGTTTGCTATAAGTGAACGTATTAATAAAGTGTGTTAATAGTACGTGTTTTTAAACGGTATAAATAAACAACAGAGCACTTTGGTATTCAAATTCAGATATTTTATTACAAAGTGGTAACCAAAAAATATACCCCAACTATGTACAATTTTATTTACAAGATAATGTTTTTAAGACACAAATGTCCGATTATGACTTCCTAGTGTCAGAAATTCCTATGTATATAGAGCTACGAAGAATACTCTGTTTTCACGAATGTATCTCAATTTGAGAAGAGCCACCGAAAAAGTATGAACTCTCTCCAATTTATACAAATACAAATATCAAATTTAACAAGTTCGAAATGGCATGTCATATGCCTACAAACAAATTTCAATTTACTTGTTTGTCAAAATCAAAGTCATGTTGAGAGACAGCCGCCGAAAATATGCGACTGCCCTCAACCAAGTCAAAATCTAAAGTGAAGCTACCACGTGCTTCTCAGCAATACTTTAATACTTGTACACGGTATTGGGATAGTACGACAACAACTCATTACTTGTACACTGTATTGAGATAGTACGACAACTCATTACGTGTACACGGTATTGGGATAGTACAACAACTCATTACGTGTACACTGTATGGTGATAGTACAACAACTCATTACTTGTACACGTTATAAGGATAGTACGACAACAACTCATTACTTGAACACTGTATGGGGATAGTACAACAACTCATTACTTGTACACTGTATTGGGATAGTACGACAACAACTCATTACTTGTACACGGTATTGGGATAGTACGACAACAACTCATTACTGGTACAATGTATGGGGATAGTACGACAACAACTCATTACTTGTACACGGTATTGGGATAGTACGACAACAACTCATGACGTGTATAGGGTATGGTGTACGAGAAAACCGATAGTGCAGAGCTCTTATAAGAGAATGTATGCTATATAACTACATGTTACTTGTACACGATACATCAGGGAATGAAAGAGAAACTACCTGTTCGCGGTAAAGCGCGTGTCTCTTGCGAGACTGTGTCATGTGTTTATGCATGTCAACAGTGCACGCGCGTGTTTATGTTGGCACAGTCAGCCATACCAGACGGGCAACGATTCTTTGTCTTGGTTTTGTGTGAAACTGTTCTTCTATCTTGTCCATGTAAACACTGGAAACAAACAAATAGGATCGAAAATGTTTAGTTTTGCTTTCCTATATTTTAAAACTCATTTTCTATCATTTTTAACTCGGTTATAATCCTAGTTACCTTATACATAAGAGTAGAATCTAATTTAATTGGATGCAGGTGGCGTTGTTAAGAATAGAATTTTAAAAAAGAAATTATTAGACTTTTTGGCTGCCTTCCTACATGTAGCTGACATTTATTTATAAAGCTTACGATCATATGTTTTTCATTTAATTCTCAACTTGTTATACATTTAATAAAATCATTTCCTCTTGGTGTAATATCATTAATTTATATTGGGGATACTTTACTGGTTTTCATTCTAAAACAGTTTAAGCCCGTCTCGTCTCATCTTTGGAATAAACAAAACATTCAGCAAATTTATTACGCAAAACTTTTGTGAAGACTTCCACCAATGATGTTTTCATTCAGTGCCAACCTCAAGACAGGATTTTCATCATTAATCGTAACATATTTTCCGTTTTTGACAACTTCATTCAATATCGCATTAATCTGCACATTTATTTACACACATAATGCAAAACAATATTGTAACATCAAAAACATGGAAACACCATGGTGTATAGGAAGAAATGTTCGGTACATGTTTTTCATTCCATATATGATGCTTTATACTCAGACTTCCCCTCTCTCTGTTCCAGCTGTATGACATGGGAACAAGTAAAGGTGGCGGACGCAGCTACACGCCTCAGTCTTACGGAAGCAGCGGGTACGGATCAACAGCGTATCGGGGAGGAAACACGTCATCGTACGCGCCCCCCAACAGGAGCTACAGCTACGAACCTCCTAAATATAACTCACAGGGATCTGTGACGGACAAAGTGAAGAAGTTTTCGAACAATATGGAGCCGAGATATACGTACGGAGAGAACCGATATCCGTCGATGGACCGGAATACTGGAAGTAGGGATCGCTACCCCTCAATGGACCGCCACTCCACTCGGAGCGGCTACTTGTCCGACTATGGCGGCAGCAACCCGAGATCGTACGGGTCGTGGGATCGAGCCTCCTCGCGCTCGAACAAGAGCTACGGCGCCGGAAGTCGGGAGACATCTCCCGTCAGTACCCGCTCGTCTCGCTACGACTACAGCAGCAGCGCTTCGCCCTACTCCACCTACTCCTACAAGAGCGGCTCGGATGCCTCACCTGTCACCAAGCGCTACGAGAGACAGTCTTCCCGCGGGTATGAGGCCCCGCCAAGCCGACCCGCTGCCGACCCGCCGGCACCCAAGAAGCAGCCGAGCTCAGCTCCCTTCAAACAGTCGGCCTTCGAGCCCAAGAAGCGGCCGCGGGAATCCTCAATGTCCGACTCAGACGATAGCGCTCCCGAGGCGGAGAAGAGCACCTCAGTCAGGTGATATTTCTTTCTTTGACATTCTACATTTATAGCCCACCGGCCACTAGGGTCCCATATCTATGGTTCTAATTATCATAGAACCATAATCTTGGTATCTAAATGTATGTTTAGAAGGTCACTGAATCCATTGACAGACTTTCCAGATAGCTACCATGAGTCATTTGTACGAAATTTTAGGTTTCCGTTACAAAAACTAATCATTCATGACTTTTCTCTTCTCTACAGTCAATGTATATAATTTAATTTACATTATTTGCACTGAGAGTAGAATTATGAGTACTTGTAACCCTTTTTTGTACTAATGTGGGGGGGGGGGGGGGGGGGGGGGGGGGGGGTGCATGGGGACCCCTAGTGGCCGGTGGACTATTATCAGAAACGTTGGTCGCTATAAATCGATAGATATTAAATATAGCGGAAAGATATGTATGAAAGATTCGACAAATTAGTCAAAACTGACAACCTGTGGGAATTTTTCTTGACGCTTCAGTGTTTTTTAAAATTTTAGTCAAAAGGAAATTACATGGTCTGTCGGCATGAAATACGATTACTTACATATCGAACAGGCTCTTAAACAGATGCATTAGGAGTTACACGTGTACCGAGGGTTGAATACCACAACGAAATACACCCATACTCTTAATAGATACTGTATATTTTTATATTTCTATTGAGTTATATTCACATTTCGTTGTCTTACCTGTTTCCAAGATACCAATTTGAAATCAATCACAAACGACCTATAAACATTTTGCCACTGTTTGAAGGGTCATCAAATCGTCTTCAAGTGATATATCATGATAAAGTATTTATCATTTTATTCTTCGTATCTTTCAGTCAACTTTTTACCTAGTATACCGACGAAGCAAAATAAGTGTATGTTATGCGGTAGCTGGTACCTACATCTATGAAATAATCGATAGACATTCTAGAAGATGAAGAATGAACAAGCCACGTTACGATAGATGCATGTGCTTTCTTCACAGCTATATAACATTTCGAAACATCTACTTTATATCCATAGAAATAGTCTTCATTTTCCGGTTTTAACATTGTATATGATTTTATGTTCTGTGGATACATGTGTTTTCTGCAACTGAGAGGGACAAATTTATATTTTTGAAAACTACTTTTGCCATGCGTATAACTATACACAATTAACAAGTGTTGCAGTCGATGGTTTTCGTAATCAAGTTAATATGTCTAAGACGGAAAACAGGTTGTCAGAAACTGTAACTATATATGGATTTATTTTCTAACAGTTTATATCATTCAGATAATGTTTCACTACTTTTGGTTATTTCCATTAATAACTTCCGGGTATTTGGGTGTCCAGGAACATGTTACGTTCTACTGAAGTTACCATTTGTAATGAAAAATGTGTATTTCATTCTTCAATTACACCTACAAAAGCTTTTGTACCTAACTTTTCACAGAGGACATTACTCAAATCGTAATATTTTTGCCTTTTTGGCAATTATCAAAATGGAATGACGTCTAGAAAACCAGGTCCGTCGGAGTTATTTGCATCATAAATGATTTTATATTATGAAAGTCAACAGTGCTGTTTTTTCATCTGCAACCTAATGTTTACAACCGGTTTCGGTAACAAGAACAATAATTTTTGCATGCAGAATTTCAGTGCACTTTCATAATTGTTGACCATGTCATTTAATTATTTTCCTTTACTATAAAACACTCACATGATATAATGTTTCTGTGACATTTGTGTTTATTTCTGTCAATTCATCCTTAAATTTCCACAGCATCTTAAACTGTAGTGATGCATCACTAAGTTTACTTTCAAACTGATGTACAAATTAAACGTTTTGAAGAAATTATATGTGAAAAGGGTGCACACAATAGGTCAATATTCGCCAAAACGTCAACTGTCCTTCATTTACGAAAGTTCTGTGGTCGAAACAAAGGGTGCATACTTAATGTTAGGATGCGTTTTGAAGAGCAAAAACGAAAGAGAAATAAACGCAAGCGAAAAGAATGCTTTGAACACCCGAATATTCCTTTATAAAAAAAAAGTGTTAGATTAATTTTCGCTAAGCATGTCAAGTTTTAGATAGTCTTGTTTTTGATAACATCGTGTGTTAACTTAAGTGTTAGTTCAGAAAGGTTGAAGCAAGTTATCTATTCCTGTTCTATCGATAACAATAACGAAGCAATCTTTATAGACGCGAAGTACTGAAACCTGTTTGCTTTTCATCCCGAGTCGGATCCGGCACTGATTGATGTACAGTCTGTACAACTGCTAGGCCAACTCTACCTCCCCTTAAATATAGCACGCCTCTGAAAACAGCCATTCATAAAATGGCTTGCTTGGTAGACAGTTCAGGTATTGGGATGCCACGGCTACTGTACACAGTGAATGATGGCCAGACCGCAAATTGTTCTTACTCGCACCTCATTGTTTCAGGTACCTCATCTGCCGAGGAACGTCCCCTATGCCGGAGGAGGGAAGCAGCAAGAAGGACAGCAGAGATAACAGAGAAGTCAAGAAGGAGTCTCTAGCCAGGACGAGGAGGATCAAGTGTCCCGTCCGAGAACCTAGACGAGGCCGGTCAAGCAAGAGCGAACACCCCACCTGCGTGGACTGCGCCACCCAGACCAACATGGACCAGCAGAACATGAAACGCTCCAGGGGGATAGGCGGAGGGGTAGGGTATCGCGGAAGCGGAAGTGGGACAGGCTCGGGGCCGGGAGAAACGTTTTACAAGTATCGAGACAAAATGTTGCCTGGCACAAGCTACGCGCCAAAAAAGTCCTATGACCCAAGCCCCTTATCTAAAACTTCGAGTCCGCTGTCTAAGAAGTACGATACAAGGCGTAGTTACCGAGATGAGGTACAGGATCCACCATCCGAAAAGTCTTGGCGCCAGGCGGTGTACGGCGAGGTGCCAAGGTCGGGTAGACGAGATGAGACGGACGAGGACGCCAGTATGCTTGAAGAGGAGGATGACCGGAGTAGCAGACGTGGACGGAGACGGGAACCCCGTACAAGCACACCAAATACTGACTATGTCAGCGCCGCCGAGGAGAGGAGGTCCCGCCATAAGCCACCTAGTCGATCTTCATCCCGAGAAGATATGCTGGACGACAAACCAAGGAGGAAGAGACACTCGAGCAGAGAGTTGCTGGATGATGAGCAACCGCCACTCACTCCGGAGAATCTTTCCTTGAGAGAGAGTATTGAGAAGGTTCACCAGTGGAAGCAGAACCTGCCATCTCCTACTGGTCCTTTCTACAACGAGCCGGATGGGGCTCCAAATGACATGCGCAGACACCCAGGTGTTGGAGCCGAAAGTGGATACAATAGAAATGAGCGACAGTATGGACACCAGGACTCAATGCGAGCCATGATTGATGAGTCTGAAGTGCCCTATTCGAGAGACGGGTCACCATCCCGAAACAAACGCCGAATGAGAAGGAACCTGTCCAGAGGAGGATCTAACGACAGCATCCTTGATGACGACGACTACACAGGCGGCGTACCTAACAAGGACTTTAGGAAGTCAAACTTGAACAAGGCGTATAATGACGCGGAGCAGAATCGTATGAAGAGGGATAGTTCAAGGGAGAGCATCCTTGACGAAAGAAGGAAGTCAAGGCGGGAGAAGTGGGAAAACGACGGCAGTCATGCACACGGCCACGCCAGTGACAGTGCCGGCTCACAGTTCGGTTTCAACCGGGAAGAGTCGCCCAACCGGCTGCTCGGACGGTCCTCAAAATCCAATCGATCCAGTAGACAGAGTTCCAGAGAGGACATGCTCGAGGACCGAGGACGTCATGCTCAGCTGGCCCGGCAGCAATCAGTGGATCAGTATCTGAACCCTTATGATCGCATGAGGCCAAACCAACTAGCTGTTTCGAACGAAAGTTTGGCAAAGATGAGTAGTGGGTCTGGGTTTGACGACCCTAACGCGCCCAGGATGCCCAACTCTGTGTCCCAGCACTCACTGGCCTCCATGACGAGTCAGGGAACCCTGCCTGACATCGTGCCGCAGAGCCCGGAGGCCGAAATAGTAAAGGGCAAACCGTCTGACGGCCAGAAGAAGGCGTACAAAGGGGCGAGGTCGGGCTACATCAGCGCGTATCAGGATATTGACAACTTACTGGACCGGAAGCAGAGGTCGGAGATTATGGATCAACCGGTTCCGCGGACCCCTCACTACCCCCTTCAACCGTCCCCTGTGTCCCCAACAGGCTATGAAGAGGACCCTTTCACCAAGCGCCGCCCCAACAGTTACTCCTTCGAGGCGCAGCAAGATGGCCGCGCACCCGGTAACAAGATGAGATCGTCCAAGTCCCATGATGATAAACTCATTGACATTGAGGATGAGAAAATCATGTCAGAGCGGGCTCACCAGCAAGCATCGCCACCCAAGACAAGAGGTCCTCCCTCGCCCACCGCCAAACAAATGGCCCAGATCCTTCAACAGAAAAAGGGAATGGTCGCCATCGCAGACTTTTTGACCCTATGCGAGAAACCACCGGCGCCCCGTTTGATCTTCGTGCCAGGGGCCATGGAAGAGGAGGACAGGAACTTCAAAGGATACACGTCAGCCAATGAGATGCTAGAACACCTCGGCGTCGACGTCAAGAAGGTATGTTATGTTTTTCCTATACGTTATGAAAGGTTTAGGTTTAACGAAGACACCAAATCGACCGATTTCTTGTATGCACCATATCTGATATGTTGTTTGAATTACCCTCGTTGGAGTAGCTGTGGTTATAGATCGAGTTTATTGCTGAAATATCCTGTAGACACCAGGGACCCCTACCTTGAACCTGGATTGGGTGTATATTCATCGAAACACATGCACACAGTGGAGTTTTAGAGGACTGCTGTATACAGAATAAGGAAGTTTCATTTAGCTACGTCTCCTTCAGTTTAGTCGTTTTCACATGCTAGAAACGGTTAATCTAAAACTTTACAACAAGAATATTACTGATGTTTAACTGTTGTGGTGATTTTTATAGGGTTTAGTATGCAACATTCACAGTTACAATGCTTGATTTACAAAATGTAACAGACATCAGCATCTTCATAGCTGAGTTACCCCAACATTCTACTGAAGTTTGAGATAAAAGCTGTGTAACCAAAACATTCTTCTGAAGTTTGAGATAAAAGCTATGTAACCAAAACATTCTACTGAAGTTTGAGATAAAAGCTGTGTAACCAAAACATTCTACTGAAGTTTGAGATAAAAGCTATGTAACCAAAACATTCTACTGAAGTTTGAGATAAAAGCTATGTAACCCCAACATTCTACTGAAGTTTAAGATAAAAGCTATCTTACCCCAACATTCTACTAAAGTTTGAGATAAAAGCTGTGTTACCCCAACATTCTACTAAAGTTTGAGATAAAAGCTGTGTTACCCCAACATTCTACTAAAGTTTGAGATAAACGCTATGATACCCCAACATTCTACTGAAGTTTAAGATAAAAGCTATGTTACCCCAACATTCTACTAAAGTTTGAGATAAAAGCTGTGTTACCCCAACATTCTACTAAAGTTTGAGATCAAAGCTATGATACCCCAACGTTCTACTAAAGTTTGAGATCAAAGCTATGATACCCCAACATTCTACTAAAGTTTGAGATAAAAGCTGTGTTACCTCAACATTCTACTGAAGTTTGAGATAAAAGTTGTGTTACCTTAACATAATGCATTCTACTTTAGTTTGAGATAAAAGTTGTGCGCTTTTTTGTATCCTTGCGTCTGAATTTAGCTGACTTTCTTAACTGATGAGAAATTAACTGAGTATTTACCACGGAAATGGTTCTGAACTGCGAGTCTTTGATGTGCACCACCAGCTTCATAAGGTATGCAGTAACCTGTCTTCCTTAAGTACGTAATAACCTAGTGGAAAATGGGAGACCGTTCTTGTAAATAGCCTGCCAAGCTTAATGGAGCACTCGGTCAAACCAATCCCCTTGGTGCTGGAGCACAACGTCTTTTCTCTATGATCATGATTCATTTCCTTTAAACTGTATTTCTGATTTTTTAATATTCTAATAAGACGTCAACATTAGGAAAATGCCTGCTTACCTAAACATAAGTGAGCCTGCATGCATGTAGTTGTAAAATATGAGAACAACAAAAGTCTCTACATACACGTGGCTCAACTTTAGAAATCGATAGCTACCAGTTAAATCCTAAATGTCAGTTAGTTGAAACGCGTTAAATTTCTTAACATCTAAACACGTCCAACGTCCGAAAACACAGTACATTCTTGTGAACGTCGGGGCGTTAGAAGGTGACCCATACCGGTTAAAGCATGCCATCATTACAATCACAGCTCATCATAACTCGGACCACAGTTGCCCGACCCTTTAATCTTTGATATTTGAAATAGCGGTGACATTTGACGGGCTTCGCGTCTCTAGTAGGACAGCTGAAAGTATCGTAATGGGAGACGGGGGTAATTTAGGGGTGTCGGAGTCGGCGTTAGGTCGGAAGCGTTCATGTCGCCCCCCAAAGATGGGTAGCTACTGGGAGGAGAGTGTATTAATGGTAGGTATCTTTCTTTTCTCTTCTCGTAGATATAAGTAAGTACTTTCTCACTTATCTCTTCACATAGATAAGGTAACCAAGGAGGCCCACGATCACTGAACTGGTGATAGTTTGATTCCAATGATTGCCAGATAAACATGCAATTCCAATGTACGTATTAATATCTGTCGAGGTTAAATACTTGTCAACTTTTTTTCAATTTACAAGCAAGGTTGAAAACCAGTCGCCGTGACCGGTCGTAATTGCATGTGTTGTCATTTATACGTTGTCATCTACTAGTTTATTGTATGACACGATTTCTCATTACGCCTCTTTGCCAATTATTGTCATCTATCGAAAACTCGTGGACAAATAACCTCTGTGTGAAAATGGATTTACGTACTCTTATCAAATTGGTACACAATAGCCAGTACTCTCAAAAGTACTTCCGTTGAGTCGACATAACTTTTATAATGATATATTTCAATTTCATTTCGAAAGTTCCTGAACCAAAGCATTTTTGCCTTTCCTATCACTATATATATTTACTATCAATTCCTAGAAACTCCAACCAATTCATTTAAAATAAGGCTTTTAACGGATTCGATGCTTCATATCAACGTTACTTATGAACCCAATTGCAATAAGCATTCACCCTTCCTCTGTATCATAGAGCGTTGATGATTGATTCTTTTGTTACATTAAAAAAAATATTTTTACCAAATCATTGAATTAGTCAGATTTCTTTGTCTGAAATCATTCTAAGGCAGAAACTTTTGTTGAAATTTGAAAAATTAGTGCATCTGTGTGCTCTTTATTATAAATTCATTTAAATGCCCTCCCCCTCCCCCAAATAAAAACAATTATTCAAAACTCGTGGAGAGTAGTACGGGTATAAAGGGAAGTAACTCCTGCAGACTTACAGTTTTTCAAGAATCTTTCATTCCATCCAATATGTAGTGGGATGCTCGCGTAAAATACCTAGACACGACCGCTCAAGATATCATTCATGTACATCCATCATGCGTAAAAAAAAAGAAGAAATATTTTATCAACATTTCGTCCCTTAGTTAATTTAATTAAAAATGGGTTACTTCTGATATAATGATCTCGTGGTGCTTTATCTGACATGTGTAGTTCATATACTGTAAAGCGTTTCCTGTCGCATAGCGGCAGATAGGTCGGGAAATTCCCGTGGTTGACTGGCTATGTATATTAATTGTACAACGACCGGGAGGTGACAGCTCCACTTATTTCAGTGAACAATCAATATTTTCATCTTAAACAATGTCTGAAAAGGATGATTGTTTATATTACTGAAGTCAGAAATGAAAAGCAAACGCCGTTAATGAAGATAGTGGGCCTCAATAGAAAACCGTCGGTTTCGTTTTCAGTCTTGTTTGGTATCAAAACACAGCACGTCATTTGTCAATTCGATACTCTTTCAATCTTTTGTGTATTGTTACTATCGAAAATTAAATCTAGTTTTGGACATAAGGATAACTTTTACAAAAGTGCAATTATAAAAGCAAATTAATTCGAAAACAATCTCTGTAAAATAATCAATTAAGGAGAGCTAGGGAAATGAAGGAGGACGGGAAATTCTTGCATTCCCTTTTCATCTGATTTCATTTTGGGGGGGTTTCAAAATCCTTAAATTGAGATCCTTATATTTGTGCACTTGGTCAGTTGAGCATTGAAAACTTTTCTTATTGGCGTAATTTAGTCAAGAGAGCAATGAAAAACTAAAATATGAAAAGTGCCAATATATTGCAATACGGAAATGAGGAGCGATCGGGTGCATTTACTGTCCTTCTTAGATATCCCTTTAGGCCTAACGTTTCTTTCTATCTACTTAGTATTCGTAGTTTATATTTTTCAGTTGAGGGTTTCATAACTTTCTAAGAAAAAAAGTTTTGACTTTAACATTCATTGAAAGCTAAAGTCGGAAATAGGCAGGTTATGGGTTTATGGAAATAGTGCATTTGACCCCATATCTCAGATCAAATGAAAGGTGAGAGCTGTATGTTAAGCCTGGTTTTAATGAGATCGGGATGAATCAAATCGAATATCATTACTGTTTCGAACGATGACCTACTAGAAGAAATGCATCATGGTCGGTGTTCTACCTCCCCCTGCACGACTAATACAGCCAAAAGGCACTTCTCCCGACTATTGGTCCCACCAGACCTTATGTATGCCGGATAGATAGGAGCCTAACATACATATGTGATTGCCTGGGCGAGAGATAAGATGTGGCGCGGTGGGTGATAAATCAGATTCTGGGGAGCAGTTTTAAGTCAGAGGGTTACAGATCCGCCGCAGGTCGGGATGGTGAAGATAAGTAATGAACTCCCACTTCAACCCGGCCTCTATACAAAAAACCTCACCACCCCACAAAATCACACAGCGCCACCTACATCAACACACCTTGCTTGATTTACTGTACATAATATCAATTTAATCAACATTTTAATTATTTGAAACCAAACGACGTCATAATGCTATTCAACTGTTTTTATAGCAATTTTACTCACCCCAACTACCTCCCCTACCGCATACACACTTTTTATCATTAAAACTTTACTTTATAATTACTTTACTGTGATAAAAACCTGAGGGAAAGTAATTCCTTTGAAAACTTTTCGTTTGAAACGTCAACTTGGAATGCTTTGAATACGGCGCTACAACACGCGCTATTTCTGTTGGATTATCAAGTTCAGTCAGGACGCATACGACAGATGGGATGACAGATACGACAGAAGCTAGGTCTCCTCACTGACAGTCAGTAACCATTCAGTCAGGATGCATGACGGGATGACAGATACGACAGAAGCTAGGTCTCCTCACTGACAGTCAGTAACCATTCAGTCAGGACGCATGACGGGATGACAGATACGACAGAAGCTAGGTGTCCTCACTGACAGTCAGTAACCATTCAAAGTTTTACATATAGACTACCTTCAAAATTATGTCTCTGTGCATCATACGTCTTTAACGAAATGGTATACATCCATATACATGTAGAATAATTATATAAAGTATTGTGCCGACACAAATATCTCCGACAGAAGCTCTGCAATATATCAAAGTAAATCAAAATAAACCCCCAAATCTATGAATAAAAATCGCATTATCGTCTTTAACGTTGTGCGCCACTCAACGATGCAAAATGGCTTCGTGCCAAGATTCTTCAATTTCAAAATAAAACTAGCTTCAGGAAGATTCTTAAAAACGCAGGTATGTCCTTGCATTTTCACCTGCTAATTAATCAGCTTCTCCCCCTGCCTTGCTGTAAATATCTCAACTCTGAATCTCAACAACCCGACTGATGTCCACCCCACTCTTCCATTGGGTAGTCCGCTCGATTAACTTGATTCTATCGGGGTTATGCACAATCTGTAAATATAAACAGTGTGCAGCGATTGCAAACTCAACGTCTCTCCACACTTGGGTTAAAAACGCTTCATATACCTCATATATATTTTCCAGTCGATATTGAATAAACAACACTTTTATTCGGCGCTAATATTAGGTGAATTTTATTTGCCTACAACAGAAGAGATGTTTGCCTGTTTTACATACTGTTCGACGCCTGAATACTACACATGCATGTACACACACACACGCGCGTTGAAAAAGTAGTTTATCTTCATGACGTATTGCAGTTCGTATATGATACATGCGTTTCCATTATATAAATAGAATACCGTACGTTCCGTTTCCGCTTGATAAAAATAGCAGATTACTTTGGTGTTTGAATGGAACCGGTTTGAATGTGGGCAGTGGTTTCTGTGAGGGAGGAGTGCTAGCTGCGGCCTCCTTCAGTCTCGCGTACGTCAACGACACTGACTGAATCTTATACAGGATATTTTATATAAATATAGAAATGATAATATGAATAAATATGATAATATATCTTGAACAAATAGTCTAAAATCTAAATTTTTAACTCCATCAGTTAATAGGTATGGCTTTAAAAATAGAATCGATTTCTCAACATTTACACATTCTGAAAAAATTTATAAATGTTTTTAAATTGTCATAAGCGTGCGGGCCATGACGCAAGTATTCGACAATAAAGTATCCTCAGTGGGTAAAAATAGCATAACAATGGCATATATCCGTTAAATATGCAAATGGTTGGTGCCCCGCCCACTATTTCACTTCCGCAATACTTGACTCATCATTGGCTCGCTTCGCTAGGAATCATATATCGCGACAGTCCTCGCTAGCCGGATAACCCTATCAACACTATCAGTTATATTTTTCCAGCCTGGAGTTTTGGTAACTGGAAGTGTCGAGTTTCTGGATACCAGGTACTGAAATAGCTCTTCATAGCCGAGTGGACTACATGTAAAATCAGTCGTGTTGGATGTCCAAGTGTCTTGTAGGGAAACTTGTGTTTAAAATGGCACGGGGCTACAGGTGACGGAATGGCGACCAAAGCGCATGAATACACCGGGTCAAGGGTCAATAGCAAACGGAGGGAGAAATCGAATCCATAATGGCGACGGGAACTTTTACCTGTCGGGTACAATACTTGGATGACAGGGACCCGTTTTCAAACACAAACTTTCCAGAACCAACCCGTCCCCCTAATTTCACATTCCTCGACACAGTTCCTCTGATCAACCAGCTCGGCTCTGTACACCGTCTCCTGAACGCGCCGCATAAGGTGAGTAGCCTACCTGGCTTGATTGCTGGAACGTTCACTTCAAAGACACCGACCAGGTGTAAACAAAACGTGGTGTCCTACTGATCGCTGACCGGGAGACTCCGATATATTTACCTGTCTCTCATTATTGTTGATTTTTCACTATTTAACTATCGTGATGACCGAGTTTGTATAGAAAGCCTCACTCACACACCTGTATATCAAGGTGTCGTTATTGCCGTTCACCTGTCAATACGGAGCCATGTGTGCTTGTAAACACACGTCTCCTAAAATCGTGGCATTTAGAATCATGGACTGTGTATGAAAACAATATGTATGGCATTTTAATTATCAACCGTACCTAATTGGCCTACCTAAATAGTCTGCCATGTGCACTTCTTTATTTTCAATATTAACACTTGTCAAAATAATTTTCAAATTATGATAGTTTGAAAAAATAACACATCATAACTGAAAGTAGAATAAGTCAGAAATTTAAAAATTGATTATGTTTATAATAAGTTTAATCAATAATATTGATAATGTTAATCAAATGAATGGTATTTTGTTAACAACTTTTGCATCATTAAAGATTTGGTAATGACATTGGATCTAATTAGTGTATACAGGTACATACATCAGATTAATCATCATTTGATGTATTTCTGATGATGATGATGATGATGTCAATTGAGTAAGGAATGAACAAACTTCCTAATAGCTGAAATAATCAGATAGATTTATGCTGACATTTGGGAAAGTGTATCAACAACATAGCAGTGAGATAAGAAGTCTGTTTACCTAGCTAGTGGTAGTCACTAAACTTGAGTGCTTTGTTCGTTAGAGAACTAATCATAATAGTTTAATTATGTATAATCATATTTGTCTTTTGAAAACTTAAATTTTTTTATAAAGTCAACCAAATTTGTTTTTTGGTAATAGAACTATTCTCCCCTTATAAAAATAGTTAATGGAACATATGAAACATTACTTGAAATGAATATACTTTGTTGCATTATTCAATGCATATGACTTTAAATAAATGAAAACAATTTTATTACATGTGAGAAAATGTGGCTCTACTTTGGTTACATGTAACACAGTTTTATTGCACAATGATACATAATGTTATCTTATGATACAAATTACTTAGATAAACAAATATATCACTTAATCAATATATCGAAAAATAATTTGAGAAGGATGTACCATTTTTAGACACATACATGTACACAAGTTGGGAGTGCAGTGACTGTAGAAGTTACTGGTGTGTGTTGTTGTTAGTGAACAATACAACATCAAAAAGACGGGCTATCTTCATCTTGTCACTGTACAAGAGTCAAGTTACAGCTTTTATCACAAACTTATTACAGCTTATCTTCTCCAACCCTTTTATTTGCCTTTAATCAAGCTTCCAATTGGTCAATTAGATTTGGGAAGTGACAGAAACTGACCTGACAGAGTTCAAATGTCAAAGGTGAATTGAGAGATAGTAACAAATTATTTTTATAGGTGTAGATTAATTTACTTAAAAGACAACAACCCATTTACATATCTACATTAACAAAGCAGAATAATTAATTGTCCAACATTGAACAAGGAACGGAAAGCTTTTGAAGAGATGTAATAGACTGATACCAATATGCACATATTATACCTGTATAAATTACATTCACATTGATGCACTAAGACAGGAAGGAAGTTAAGCTGTAGATAATTGAGGGTGACAGTGTATCAAACCTTCTGGTAAAACACCTGGCAGGTGCCCCAGGTAAGTCATTAGGTAATCACAGGTAAGTTAATTATGTTATATGATTACAGGTAAGTCTAATCGTGTTATCTAAGAAAGTTCTTATGTAACATTGGTGACACCCGACTTTGTAAGGTTTCTACTTGTCTCAGGTTTGTTATACAGACTTACTTAGTTGCAGAATTGAATTAGTCATGCAGCCCTCCCCTCCCGACAAGCACATATCAATGATGTTTAAATGTATTATTGTGAATCATAAAAATGTTGTGTGAAAACTAATAAATGTACAATGTCGAAACCGGGGTAGAGTCGTCTACATTGTTGATAAACAAATTTGATATTTTTTACATTCCTGAAAACTTTGTAGCTAAGAAGGCTGACACTTATAAATTACAAGTGCTGTTAAAAAAACACATCTTCCATAAACTGTGCTGGATGACGGTAACCATTCTCTTCTGAAGCTGCAGTGCTTGATGTTTATGTTGATGTTTTTATGGTGTAGGATGATGAGGTCTCTGGTATTGCACTTAGCTTTGAAGTAGGAGCAACCTCACCTCAGCTGCAGATCTGGAGTTAGCATAGAGGAAATGTACATGGATGGGTTGGTTTGCACAGGTGAAAGGGGGTGGAGATTTTTAAGTTTTGGAAGGGCAGGGGAATGCAGTTTAAGAAAGTAGAGGTAAAAAAGGTTTGAGTCATATCTTCAAAATGTGAATTGCATAACTGCATATAGATGTTATCCATTTAATGCTCAGAGGTAAATAATTAGTTTGAAAGAAGGAATAAACAAAAATAAAGTTGTAAGAATGAGTTTACCCTGACTACAACAGTATGAGTGCACAAGACATTTAGAATTTAATTTAGTAAACAACATCTTGAGTAAAGATAAATGACTCTCCCACACATTTCCCATCATTAGTTAGACAGATACGCACATATGTATATTTCTGATTGGGCCTGTTAGACTTAGCTGTTTATACAGGCAGGAGATTTTCGATAGAAAGACACTTAAGAATATGTCCATTATGTAAATCTGCTGTTGAAGATGGTGTCCACTTTGCTTTCGTTTGTCCACACTATGCTGACTTAAGAAAAATGTATATTTCACACCGTTATCTTTCAAAGTACCCTACCACTGCCTTTATTTCAATTGTGTCTTCCAGAAACGAAAGAGTAATACGTAATCTTGCCCTTTTTGTAAATCATGCTGTTATATTAAGAGACAAATTAATATCTGAATTGTGAATTCTGCTATTTAATGTTAATAATCATGTTTGTACCCTCTGTAAACTTGTACCACTTGTATATGGGCCGGAGGCCTTAAGTACAATAAACTTCTTTTGACTTTGATAGGCCCTTTATAACAAGTGTTAACCGATTGCCCATCATTAGATAGATAGATAGGCCCTTTATCACAAGTGCTAACCGATTGCCCATCATTAGATAGATAGGCCCTTTATCACAAGTGCTAACCGATTGCCCATCATTAGATAGATAGATAGGCCCTTTATAACAAGTGCTAACCGATTGCCCATCATTAGATAGATAGATAGGCCCTTTATAACAAGTGTTAACCGATTGCCAATCATTAGATGTATAGATAGGCCCTTTATAACAAGTGCTAACCGATTGCCCATCGTTAAATAGATAGATAGGCCCTTTCACAAGTGCTAACCGATTGCCCATCATTAAATAGATAGATAGGCCCTTTATCACAAGTGCTAACGGATTGCCCATCTGAATTCCTCTATTTAAAGAAAGGAGGCCGACTTTCATTGTCCTCAAGGCCTGGTGGTCTTTGTACTTGTGCATAAAGTTTGATCCCAAATGTAATAATGTTATATTTCTCCACTGTTGACATGGACATGAAATTGACTTTCCTAAGCAGGAAGAAATTTGGACAATAAGCATTAAGTCCTTCAATTGTTAAGGTACTATGGCTAACTTGATTTTAAACATTCTCTTTTCAAATAATGCGATATTGGTATCTTATGTGCCTTGTGTTCTCACTGATATATCTGTATCCGTCTCTCATGTCAAATGTAAACACATGTCTCTCACAGCTTGAGGACTGTGCCCTCCAAATCTACCGGTACCACAGCGGGTCTCAGGGAGACTTTGGAACATACCTCGATACAGAGTCCACCCTCGACGAACAGGCGGAAGATCTAGACGGATTCCAGGATCAGTAAGTCAACTTCACTTCCTCATTGTTAAGGTACCTTCTTACATTCTCTTAAAAAATCTCATGAGACTGTCTTTTTTGACTGTCAGGTGTTGTACCGTGTCTGATTGGCCTCGTTAACTGATTGGTTCCCTTAAAAGCGTAATACTACAATAAATGTCTACCTGCATAGCCTAGGCAACTCATAGGGGGGAGAGGGGGTTTATGATGTTCTCGATTGTACCTCTGGACTTCTGTACTGAAGGTATTTTAATATAATCTTGTTCCTTTTGTGAAGTCTTGATTTGTTTGGGATAGCTTCCAGGATCAGTTGGTTTTACTAATCTTCTTACAAATTTTAGTTATCGTCCATAAAAATTTGTACTTAGTTGTTTTCAACTTGTAAAATGCCACTCAAAGAAAGTCTGCTAGTGTCAATGCATATCTTCTTTGAGTGTTTATCCATACACATATCTTGACTGTTTGCTTGTCAGTGGCAGTGTGAATTGATACATGATTGCCCACCAGTGTTTATGTGTGTCCTTGCTGTATAGTTAGACCTGAGTGCTGGTGTTTGGATCACTTCTTGAACACGAAACCAACAGACGTTGAGTTGTGTCATGACTCACAGGGGGAGAATCTGATTTTATTGTGTCCAGCTCCAACAGAAGAGGTTTTTTCTGCTTGGCCTGATCCAGTGTGGGGGTCCTTTCAACAAGATAGAGCTCCTAAAACAGGGGGAAAACAGTAGCTCAAACATATTTAAAAACTCAACAAGCCATTTGTAAATTTTGTAAATTTTATTAATTACTTTATTTTGTTTTCATGCAGAATATTTACAAATCTATTTACGCTGGTTTATTTCTTGGTGTGTTAAATCAATATTTCAAGATTTACACTCATTCTTTTTTGAAGCAATATACTGGTGCAGTAACAGTCATTCTTGTTAATTACCATTTTGAAAGTATCAATAAATAGCTTCTTGATCGTTGATAAGATTCATGTTTGTTTTCAATCTTTAGTCAATAGAAAAAATAACAGCAATGTTTTTGTAGTCCATTATTGTACTCATTGAATTTATAACCGTTGCTTTATACATACATATATATGTTTGATATAATAGATGCACAAGTTTATTTTCTCCGCTGAGAGTTGATACGACCCCCAGTTCACTCTTCCAGACTGTGCCCTCTAATGATGAGCGTCATGCTTTCCATGCTTTATAAACTCGCCCCGAGACTAGTTATTGTGGGTTTCATACATGACTTGTTTCTTTATGACTAACTTTAATTTGGAAACTGTACATTTTGTTTGATAGAGCTGAAACATCAGAGTCATTGTATTCATGTCTATATAAAATTCAATAATGATCTAAGAGAGAGTATTTATGTACAGTATGCAAAGGTTTATGCATTTGCCTTTCCTTTATGAGATCCTATGTATAGACATAGGCCACTTTAAAACTGTCAAGAACTCTGACGTCATTGTACATTGAATTTTATATAAACGTCGCTTTAATACTGCATTTGTTATTAGTCTTTATCATTACTAACATGGTTAAATATTCATTGCTGTAATCTAAACTAAATTGAATTTCTTAGGATATTTTACAAGACACTTGTTTATTACTTGATATAGGAAAGTGTTTTCATTTTATTATATTTTTCAGAGAAGACATAAAAGTGGTATTTCAAGACATTAAGTTTGTCTGCAGTCTTGTGAGTCATGAGTGCATTAGTAGGCTGGTGTTCTGATAAAAGATGATACACGACCAGAATGTACATGTGTCTTACGAGGGTGTATCACATACTGTGTAAACCTGATAGTGACTTATATCTTTCTTACCTCAAACATCTTGTAGTAAGATCTAGTGTCAGTGTGTAGACTCAGTTGACTGGACGGTGTACGTAGAGGATATCATACATCTACATAGTTCACTTGAAGTAGCTTCAGTGCAGTGGGTTGTGAGACAATAGCAAACATTCAAAACGTTTTGCGTCTTTCCTCATAAATATCTTAAAATTCATATCGTATTATATGTACATGATTTAAGATTTTAATTTTGTATGACATACTTTCATCTCAACTTTAAGATTATGATTGCATTCCAATGAATTCACAGTATATATTGTTACAAAGTTTAAAGTTAAATGGAAATTGATTTCTTAAATGAACAGATAATTGGCACAATAGGAAGAATGAATGTTTAATATATTTATATAAATGTTAGGAACTAATGATATGATTAATAACACTGCATGGTGTCACTGACATATGTTATTGCTAGGCCTCCCCGATGTTGCATCAAACACAAACTTCAAGTTCATCTTGGCTAAAGTGATATAGACTCAGTCTGTTATAGCTAAAGTGATATAGACTCAGTCTGCTATAGCTAAAGTGATATAGTCTCAGTCTGTTATAGCTAAAGTGATATAGACTCAGTCTGCTATAGCTAAAGTGATATAGACTCAGTCTGTTATAGCTAAAGTGATATAGTCTCAGTCTGCTATAGCTAAAGTGATATAGACTCAGTCTGTTATAGCTAAAGTGATATAGACTCAGTCTGTTATAGCTAAAGTGATATAGACTCAGTCTGTTATAGCTAAAGTGATATAGACTCAGTCTGTTATAGCTAAAGTGATATAGTCTCAGTCTGTTATAGCTAAAGTGATATAGTCTCAGTCTGCTATAGCTAAAGTGATATAGACTCAGTCTGCTATAGCTAAAGTGATATAGACTCAGTCTGCTATAGCTAAAGTGACATAGACTCAGTCTGCTATAGCTAAAGTGATATAGTCTCAGTCTGCTATAGCTAAAGTGATATAGTCTCAGTCTGCTATAGCTAAAGTGATATAGACTCAGTCTGTTATAGCAGCAGCCTTTAATCTACTTATTGTGCCTGGAGTATACCTACATATATAAGTATTAACTGGATCACTCCTCACAAATACTGGGCTATATGTTACGGGATAACAGCAGTTTGATAAGGTTGTCAACAGAGGGCTTGTTGGTGGATTAAGCTGGACTTCCCTAGTAGCTGCAGATGTTATATCTGTATCACATACTTTGTAGGGATTATATCTGCATCAAACACTTCACAGGGATTACACACGTGCAAGGTGTTTCTTGTGCAATGGGGAGAGTGGTTGCTCAATGTTGCACCATATGAATAGCCAACATAAGGACCACAGTAGATTTAACATAAAGAACAGCCAACATAAGGACTATAGTAGATTTAACAATGTAATCAACTGAAGTCTTCACAGCTTGTTGCATTTGTCTAAAGATGAAATAGATTGTTGTACCATGACAGAAAATTGCTGAGGTTTTCTTTAGGAAATTATGAGGCAATATGTTTACAATATTTATTTTTTATTTTATCATAACTTTAAATAATTTCCTCTCACCATCATATGTTGGTGCTGATAGAAGTTGTAAAATAGTTGTTTTCTAGTTCCTTATTTTTCAAAAGGCTTTCTTTAAATAATGGAATAATGGTCATTGTCTCTTTTGCAGTTTTCTATCCTTTTGGGAAAGTCAAATGAAATGCAATAAGTCCCAAAAGAAATTGCCAAGTTTAGTATCATATGACCATGTTCCAACTCCTGCTTGGGTTCTATAAAAGATGCATACCTCAGTTTACAAACTTACTCCTAACTCATATGGTTAATCATTTAAGTGATGACATAATTTCAATATGAGCACATGTGCACATGTCACTTTTCCTTAGCAAGGATTGTTTCAGCACAAGTTACCATTTCTCTTGTCTCTGACGTCATAAAACCATCATTCCTGAGATAACTCTAGCAGGCCGTTGCAAAGAAAGCTTTTTTTCTGAATATTTCCATGCATTTGGACATGTGTCTTTTACTTGAAAAGTGCTGAGATCCCTGCCTCAACATATTCTTCTAAGAGCTGTTTTCTGTTGTTGAGACTGATCATGTTGTCTCAAAACCTTCATTTATTCTGTGAATGTGTCAACTCAGCATGTTTTCTGTGGAACACTTACTGAATAATTGCTGATCAATAAGTTTCGAATGATCCTGGTGTATCGATTGTTTCCAAAGAGACATTTGTGAGGGAATGAAGATTAACACTTTGTGAGCTTTCAAAATGGATGACAATGTTAGTGAAGATTCATGACAATATTAAATCTGCTTGCTTCAGGTAAACAAGATGATGAGCATTGTTTTCTCTTCAGGCAGACTGCTTGCTTTGAGCGATGTCATGATAGCTGCCATTTTACAGCCTTGTTTGTTTTGCAATATCCTTCGGCATTCTTTATCAGGTGGCATTCCCATGTCACTTAATGGAACTTTTGAATACAGTGTCTCTTTGGGCTGTGATATTTGATTGACTTGTTGATATGAACTCTAGTCTTGATTTGCAATCTGATTGGTCAGCTACAAGCTTAGGTGGAGACCATGACAGACTCTAAGCTTTGATGTGCTGAACAGCAGCACTTCGTCAATATGGTGGCGGAGATATAATCACCAAATATGACTCAAGATTGTCAATATTTGCAGATTTCTCCAGTCCAGTTGACTCTTCTAACCTGTCACTTTGTCTGACAGGGCTTGTCTTATCAAGTCTTATCAAGTGATACACAACAGTGGTTGAGTTTCAATGGAATATTTCATTAACCATTTCCAATAATTATTCATGATAATAATAATGATGATGATGATGATGATGATGAAGGTCTAATTTTATTTGATATAAGTTAGTAAGTAAAGCATGTAAATTTGGCAGTGGACTGTAATTGCGATGACATTCCAGCTAGTGTTTGGTACTTAGAGGTCATCAGGTGCAGTATGCTTTGTTTGTCCTCATGGGCGGACAGTTTATGAAACTCGACTTACTGTTATTCACTGTAGCCATTGGGGTTGGGGGAAAATCACCCAAGCAGTTCTTATTAGGCAGTCTTCTAACTCATATATTTGCTCTAAGAAAACCTGCATTTTCCTATTGATGCTTTGGAAAACTTTGGTGATGAATAACCTCATGTTTAAGTGATGCATGGTACAGTTGAATGGAAATGATCAACGCTCCAATATATTTCCTGCACATGAATTTCTCTGGTTGAATATGTATTATTCATAGTGAAGAAATTCCAGAGGTATGTTGAATATTTGATGAATCTCTTGCTGATGTGAGGTTAAAGAGTCACGGTTCAGTGAGCCAGCATGGAGAGACAGAGATTATAAGCTAGAACTGCCAAGAATGTCTTCTATATGATTGTTTGAGCCTGTGTGACGGTGTCATGGTGAAGTTACAGTTATTAGTCACCATCAGTGGTTTCTGCCATGTTTGATCGTTTCAATGAGGACAAAAAAATGTTTCATTTAGTATAGAGTTGCCTGCTCTGTCCCTCTGTCCTCTATGTAACTGTAATTGTGGAATGTGGAAGGAGAAGTTCTTTTCCTTCGTCAGTTTTAATTGTCTAAAAGGTGCTGTAGCACGTTTTATTTAAGAAATAATGAGATATCTTGAAAAGGAAAAGAAATGGTTATCAAATTCAAAATGAAAAGGAGTTCTAAAACCAGCATATTAACTTTAGTTTTTGCTATGGAAATCCATTTCCCAACCTCTAATGATTAAAGGGTGTTTGAATTAAAATGACCAAATGAAGCTATAGCTTGATATGTGTTACCAAATTATTCTGTGACAACAGATAAGCAAGTTGAGTTATAAGATGTTTTAACATCTGAAAAATTATATTTTGCATATACATGTACTAATATTTAATAACTAAAGGAGAAAATTTGAATATAAAAATACATCCATAAAGCTAATGAAAGTGCCCCAAGTATAAATTCCTTTTTAGCAAAGTTTTATTCACCTCGTTTGCCTTTAAAAAGGTTATGATTAACAAGTTATTGTTATCTGATTCTTAATTAAAGATGTTGTGAGATTGATCTAGTTCAGTAGGAATATGGTCCTCCCCTATCAGCTGACCCTAGTACAATCAGTCAGATCTAAGTCCTGCATGGTCCTCCCCCAACAGCTGACTTATTACAATCAGTCAGATCTAAGTCCTGCATGGTCCTCCCCCAAAAGCTGACTTATTACAATCAGTCAGATTTAAGTCCTGCATGGTCCTCCCCTATCAGCTGACTCTAGTGCAATCAGTCAGATGTAAGTCCTGCATGGACCTCCCCTATCAGTTGACTCTAGTGCAATCAGTCAGATGTAAGTCCTGCATGGTCCTCCCCTATCAGCTGACCCTAGTACAATCAGTCAGATCTAAGTCCTGCATGGTCCTCCCCTATCAGCTGACTCTAGTGCAATCAGTCAGATGTAGGTCCTGCATGGTCCTCCCCTATCAGTTGACTCTAGTGCAATCAGTCAGATGTAAGTCCTGCATGGTCCTCCCCTATCAGCTGACCCTAGTACAATCAGTCAGATCTAAGTCCTGCATGGTCCTCCCCTATCAGCTGACCCTAGTACAATCAGCCAGATCTAAGTCCTGCATGGTCATCCCCTATCAGCTGACTCTAGTGCAATCAGTCAGATGTAAGACCTGCATGGTCCTCCCCTATCAGTTGACTCTAGTACAATCAGTCAGATCTAAGTCCTGCATGGTCCTCCCCTATCAGCTGACTCTAGTACAATCAGTCAGATGTAAGTCCTGCATGGTCCTCCCCTATCAGCTGACCCTAGTACAATCAGTCAGATCTAAGTCCTGCATGGTCCTTTCCCAACAGCTGACTTATTACAATCAGTCAGATCTAAGTCCTGCATGGTCCTCCCCTATCAGCTGACTCTAGTGCAATCAGTCAGATGTAAGTCCTGCATGGTCCTCCCCTATCAGTTGACTCTAGTGCAATCAGTCAGATGTAAGTCCTGCATGGTCCTCCCCTATCAGCTGACTCTAGTACAATCAGTCAGATGTAAGTCCTGCATGGTTCTCCCCCAACAGCTGACTTGTTACAATCAGTCAGATGTAAGTCCTGCATGGTCCTCCCCTATCAGTTGACTCTAGTGCAATCAGTCAGATCTAAGTCCTGCATGGTCCTCCCCTATCAGCTGACCCTAGTACAATCAGTCAGATGTAAGTCCTGCATGGTCCTCCCCTATCAGCTGACCCTAGTGCAGTCAGATAGATGTAAGTCCTGCATGGTCCTCCCCTATCAGCTGACCCTAGTGCAATCAGTCAGATGTAAGTCCTGCATGGTCTTCCCCTATCAGCTGACCCTAGTACAATCAGTCAGATCTAAGTCCTGCATGGTCCTCCCCTATCAGCTGACCCTAGTGCAATCAGTCAGATGTAAGTCCTGCATGGTCCTCCCCTATCAGCTGACTCTAGTACAATCAGTCAGATGTAAGTCCTGCATGGTCCTCCCCTATCAGCTGACTCTAGTACAATCAGTCAGATGTAAGTCCTGCATGGTCCTCCCCTATCAGCTGACCCAAGTACAATCAGTCAGATCTAAGTCGGAGGTATTGTGACTGCTTTAGTGTATAAATTGCCACTTAGTTTACTTCCAGGTTAACTGGGTTGACTCTTTGTCACTGAACTCTCTCATCCGACCACCACAAAGGGAACGATATGAATTTTATATCAAATCCTCTTGCAGTGGTTATAAAATCTTCATATTTGTGTTCAAATAAGTCAAATGTTTCATCCTCTTAGTGATTTTAACCATATAAACCTTCTTTATTATACATCTCCATTCTAATGTTCACAAGTCAATATAAAGTCCCTTTTAGATAGTCCCTGCGGCTAGTCATTGAAGTGGAAATTTTGCCTCGCTACATCATAAAGAGCTCATATACTCAATATCAGCACAAACCACGAGCTGGCAAACACTTATCTGATGGACTACTTAGATAACATGTTATGATTTAATGAAGATTTCATATTCTATGATGTTTGTCTTAGAAAGAAAGCATTGAGATACAGTATTCCTTAACACTTGTGTTGAAGACAAAGTATTCAATGTAAATACAGAACCTAGTTTATATAGATTGGTTGATACTTTGGTGTTGTACTTTGAGTGCTGCAGGCCTAGTCAGTGGTTGCTATAGCAGAGAGATAAGAGTATGAGGGGGAGGGGGGGGGGAGTGGAAGAGAGGGGGAGGGGGGGGTGAGATTTGGGCATCTGATGAGGATAATTGATGATGTTTTAAGTTAACTACATATCACATCTTATGTGGAAGACTCTTCCAGTTACTTTCTCATTTCTGAGTTGAGGAACTTCATTTTAGTTTGAGAAACATTACATCTGTGGACTTGATATTTGAAGGTTGTTGATTTAAGGAAATATTTAGTGCTCTATCCAATTGGATTTATGATTCAGAAGTGTTTCCAGCACTAAAGCCCTCATAGTGATATAAATTGGTTCATGAATGTAAGAGGGGAGGCTTACAATATAGCAAGGTTTTAGATAGAATCTCCTCGTCGTAATACTTTCATCAAGATCATTACTGTCTTGCAAAGTCTTCATCATCAGTGAATGAACCAGTGACAGATTAAATGTAAACCCCTTCTGTTTGAGAATGTATACTGATGATTAACGGCAAGCGGATTCCCTCACTTACTGCCAGGTACTCTGCAGTGGAAACCTGATCCTGATGTCTGATGGTAAGACTATCAGTAATGTGAGATGGCTTCACATTAAACGTACGCTAAAAAATAGTCTATACGTAAGACCGGAAATTTTATATTTCAACGGAAAATGTACCACCCGATGTCAATGCCATCTCTTAGTCAATTTGTTACCATTTTGCCTAATATCGTTAGACGCATATCTAATCTTATAGTATATCTTCAGATTGAGCAATCTCATGTTCAATTAAAGCAATAAGGGATTGTAGAAAGTATGATCGTTAATGTTCAAATTAGGATTGAGAAGTAAGGAATTTCAGTCATTAGACCTGAGTGTTTATGGGTGTCAGTTAGACTAAAATTTAGTCAATGAAAAATTTTAATAATTTTCTATTCCTTCATCCATATAATCTAGACTTGCTGAATGTGGACCTAGACTGTATAAAAGTCTCCTATATATATATACACAGTCATGAAGCAGGACTAGGGTGTCAGTGTGATCCTGCTCCAGCCTCCTCCGATAGTGTCAGCATGTTAAACAGAGCAGGAGAAGATCCTGTGGAGTTAATCTGTGCTCACTGATGATGGGAAGTGATGAAGTCAGGGACCGGTGAGTGAAGAAACCTGAACACTAGGATCAGCTTTATGGATCAGTCAGTGAACTCTGGTATCAAGATATGGTGATGTAGACTTCCCTGTGTCTTTAGACCAGCTGATGAAAACCTAATCTAACAGCGACATTCTCCAAGATTAGTAGTTATTTAACTCCATCATAGCTGGAGTTTTGTCCTGAAGGCAAGTCTACATTTGCACAGAACCTAAAAATGGATCATGGATTTGTAAGAGTAAACTCTATTGACATATTCATCAATTCATAGATAGAAATAGGTCAATCTTGCAATCAACTTGAGCAGCCTGCACAGACTGCAAATGTTTGACTTATTTGTGACAGATAGAGAAGAAAACGTACTGTAGCTTAGAACATCTTTCTTTTAAGTGCTGAATCTTGATATTCTTGAAACAAATTTGATGCTGTTATCCAAATGTAAAGTATATGCCTTAGTGTGTCAAGCTGTAATTGACAAAAGTTTTATGTGAAAGCCCTAGTAGTAAAGTGAAATGAAATAGTCAATGGTCCGACTTTAAAATAATTTTAACAATACAAGAACATACACAATTTTACCAAGGACAATAAAATATCTTTTATCTTTTTTTGCAAATGACATCTAAAATGGAGTCTTAAACGACTTTCTGATCATTTAAATATTTTTGAAATTTCAAAACTAGATTTTGAGAAAGATTTTTGCTCTTTCCACTTCAATGATATCTTGGTAAGCACATTACTGACCACTTCAGGACACATGATGTCCTCTGAGATTCTAATTCTTTCAATGATGATGGTGTTCATGCTGTATTTGGTGTTTAGAGGAAAACTGTAGAGTTGACCACAGAGTTGTCATCCACATATAACAAGACTGCCTTTCTGAATTAGGAAACCTAGCGGTTTCACTTCTTTATCAACATAAGGGTTAGGGTTAACCCTAACCCTAACCCTTTCTGAATTAGGAAACCTAGCGGTTTCACTTCTTTATCAACATAAGCTAGAGCTAGAGAACAAGACGAGACTTGTAAAAGAGTAATACTGAAAGTTCGGGTCCGATTGATACATGTCTTCAGAACTTAGACTTGAGTTGAACCACCTGTTTCATCCTGGTCTCTGATTGGTCAGTTAGTCAACCATGGCAGACATCAGGGTCACGGAGACAGATTAGAGAGTGGAAATAGACTGATAGAGACATATTGCTCGGACTAGAGATGAAAGTGTTTTAGTCTTAGCCGGCATGGTTGCTGCTTGCTTTATTTCATGTTTCAACACGTCAGTTTAAGGTTTATGTTTTTATTTATCTTTCCTCTAAGAATAATATATGGTTTTGAGTGATGTCAAGTGAATATGATGTTTGTGTTTAATTTGTTATCACTGAGGTCAAACATTATTGACACCATGAGCGTTGCCTACATGACTTAAGTAATGAATTGTTATTGTTATTTGTACACCATTATGGCAGTCATTGTGCTTCATGTTGACATCTATCACACTCTGTGTTGCAATGAAATCTTCCATTTATGACTTTGTTAGTTTATATTGAATTGTTATATCTGGAGGTTGACTCTGAATAGGGTCAAGTTTTTGAGAGGCAATGGATCAGAGATGAAGCTCAGACATTGTGATAGCTTTCTTGGAAGGCTGTTATTCAACACAAATCGAGAAAGAAAATTAAATGAAAATTTCTCTAGGTACAAAGAACTTAAGCTTCTTTTCTATCAAAAGTTAAATTGTCCTCTATATTCTGAAACTTGTTCACAGTGAAATTGTTTTATTTTCTCAATGATGTGTACATAGTCATTGATAATGAAATCCGTTGTGTGTGACTAAAGACTGAGCACTAATCCTGAGCACTATCTTTTCAGGCGGAAGAACACGCTGATTCTGAGGACCCAGCTCACCGTCAGAGTTCATGCAATAATCGGTGAGTACAGAAGCATGTCACTGACCTCATAGTTCATCACTGTGTGGTATCTTCATGGCAAACATCTCTCATGCACAAACATCATTAGAATCCCTGTCTGCCACTTATGAATATAATTCCTCATATCTAAGTGTCAGCCGGAGAACACAAATGTCAGAGGTGTCGACTGGCTCTACAAGTGTCAGAATGA
The DNA here is from genome assembly GCA_921293015.1 of Phorcus lineatus. Lineage (NCBI taxonomy): Eukaryota > Metazoa > Mollusca > Gastropoda > Trochida > Trochidae > Phorcus > Phorcus lineatus. Next base: position 49,264,893 of record OV121090.1, on the reverse strand, counting down.
ATACATGTTGACATTCCACCTCAAATTTAGTAGTGATCTATTGTCAAAAGAGAGCATACTTGGTTAAAAATCAATCTATATTGAAGTCATAATTATTCTGATAATGAAGAATTATCACCCTATGATACCAATTTTCTAAACCTAAAACATTAACATTTAGAAACAAAGGTTTGTATTGCAAATGAATATCATAGTCTAATATTATCAAACCATATAGGAAGGTTTTATTGTTAGAATTTAAACCAAACATCATGATGAATAACCTTACATATTTTAAACAATAAATCATAATCATAAATTGAACATTTCAAACAATATCTACGATAGCTACTGACTGTTCTGTGTTGATCCTACATGGTTAAATGGTCCAACAGATGAAGAGAATGAATCGCACAAAAACTATGTTTTGGCCCTGATGAAAATTATTATGTTCATATTCAATCATTATTTTACTTATAAGGTCCAACAGGCTCCCCTGACAGAGCATGCACTACCCATACAATCTCATTAAAATAAGCTTATAATTTGTTCAGATTGACAGTCAGATGGGACTCTATACTGGCTCATATAGACCCCTTACAGCAGTCAGTTGGGACTCTATACTGGCTCATATAGACCCCTTACAGCAGTCAGTTGGGACTCTATACTGGCTCATATAGACCCCTTACAGCAGTCAGTTGGGACTCTATACTGGCTCATATAGACCCCTTACAGCAGTCAGTTGGGACTCTATACTGGCTCATATAGACCCCTTACAGCAGTCAGTTGGGACTCTATACTGGCTCATATAGACCCCTTACAGCAGTCAGTTGGGACTCTATACTGGCTCATATAGACCCCTTACAGCAGTCAGTTGGGACTCTATACTGGCTCATATAGACCCCTTACAGCAGTCAGATGGGACTCTATACTGGCTCATATAGACCCCTTACAGCAGTCAGATGGGACTCTATACTGGCTCATATAGACCCCTTACAGCAGTCAGTTGGGACTCTATACTGGCTCATATAGACCCCTTACAGCAGTCAGATGGGACTCTATACTGGCTCATATAGACCCCTTACAGCAGTCAGATGGGACTCTATACTGGCTCATATAGACCCCTTACAGCAGTCAGATGGGACTCTATACTGGCTCATATAGACCCCTTACAGCAGTCAGATGGGACTCTATACTGGCTCATATAGACCCCTTACAGCAGTCAGATGGGACTCTATACTGGCTCATATAGACCCCTTACAGCAGTCAGATGGGGCTCTATATTGGCTCATATAGACGCACCCTGCACTCAAAATAAAACTTCAGTTAATGATTACAGTTACAAACTAGAGTTAGTATATTTTCAATTAAGATTTTATTTTGTTGAATTTCTCATCAAATGCACAGATTATTTGGAGATATGACCATTGCAATGTTGTTGTTTCAAATATCCTCTATTACACTTGTATCAGTGGTTCTGCAATGTATTTTGTGTAAGTTTAACCTATTTAAGATGGAATGTAAATGTATTTGGGACCATATAACAAGATTCTTTTCTGAATGAGAGCTCTATTCACAAATCCCAAAATAGAAATGACTGAAATGTTTTGGACAGTGCGCCAGAGACCCAGTTGACAGGTCTATTTAGTGGGTGAGTCTAGGCTGTGTTTGAGCAGGACATTCCTTCACCAGGTCATCATGATCTGAATAGTGGAACTGCTACACCTGGATAATACCTTGATGGATAGACAAGTCCACAGGCTGAGTCAACTGCACTGTACCGTTAGGCCTCTCCTTTCATTTGTCTACACTAAAACAAACAAAAACATTGCATTAAGTTTTTGAAGGTTGATTTCTTGGTCTTGCAATTTATTGGTAAAGTCTACTATTGCTTAATGAAGGCCTATACTTAATATTTTATTGTCGTAGACGTTCTGAATAGCTACCTGTGGCCCACTGCCAGCTGATAATATGAACTTCTCAACACATTAGGGGCGGGATAGCGCAGTGGTTAGCGCGTTCGGCTTCGGATCAGGAGGTCCGTGGTTCGAATCCCGCCAGGGGCTCGGCAACTTTGTCTACAGTAGAGAACTGTTCTACACGCAGTCAGGTTTGGGTGCAATGCTATACTGAAATTCAGCGCAGTACCACCCATGGTTTGCTAGCTCGCAGGTTTCACCGCAATGCATAGCCACAATGGTGTTGCAGGCTTTCTCCCAGCACTAATACTAGCAGCCGCGATATAAGTGAAATAATCTTGAAAGCGGCGTTAAACACCAACTCACCTCACCTCTCAACACATTGGAGAGTTGAGAAATAGATATGAGAATTATTTGTTTGATTAGTTAGGCTTAGTGAGACGTGAATGGATTAAATATAGTGTAAATTACTGATTGACTGGTCAGTGAGTATTTGATATGGTCAGGTTGGGGGCTGTTCAGTGAGTGAGTATTTGATAAGGTCGGGTTGGGGGCTGGACAGTGAGTGAGTATTTGATATGGTCGGGTTGGGGGCTGGTCAGCGAGTGAGTATTTGATATGGTCGGGTTTGGGGCCTGGTCAGCGAGTGAGTATTTGATATGGTCGGGTTGGGGGCTGGTCAGCGAGTGAGTATTTGATATTGTCGGGTTGGGGGCTGGTCAGTGAGTGAATATTTGATATGGTCGGGTTGGGGTCTGGTCAGCAAGTGAGTATTTTATATGGTCAGGTTGGGGGCTGGTCAGTGAGTGAATATTTGATATGGTCGGGTTGGGGGCTGGTCAGCGAGTGAGTATTTGATATGGTCGGGTTGGGGGCTGGTCAGCGAGTGAGTATTTGATATGGTCGGGTTGGGGGCTGGTCAGCGAGTGAGTATTTGATATGGTTGGGTTGGGGGCTGGTCAGCGAGTGAGTATTTGATATGGTCGGGTTGGGGGCTGGTCAGCGAGTGAGTATTTGATATGGTCGGGTTGGGGGCTGGTCAGTGAGTGAGTATTTGATATGGTCGGGTTGGGGGCTGGTCAGTGAGTGAGTATTTGATATTGTCGGGTTGGGGGCTGGTCAGTGAGTGAATATTTGATATGGTCGGGTTGGGGGCTGGTCAGCGAGTGAGTATTTGATATGGTCGGGTTGGGGGCTGGTCAGCGAGTGAGTATTTGATATGGTCGGGTTGGGGGCTGGTCAGCGAGTGAGTATTTGATATGGTCGGGTTGGGGGCTGGTCAGCGAGATTGCATATAGAAACTGGTGGTTATGTACCAGATATATGATGTGGATCAAATAGAAATAATGTATAATAATCAAAATATGAAAATCCCAGTTTTATATAGTTCCCATGACACAATAGAATTTATAATATATCATAAGATTGTATATCTTATTGTATATCCCTCACTTGCCAGTCAGGTTACGTCATCTACACTCTCACTTGTAGTGAGGCCCACATGCAGTATGTTGGACAAACTATCACATCTTTTGTAAACGTTTGTCAGGACACCGCCACAATATCATATACAACAAAACAGAGAAAGCCCTTCATGTAGCACCCCATTTCAACCAGCCAGATCATAACTTCAAAAGATTTTTATTACAGAAAGTTCCAAATAAAGACAAAGTAAAGCTCAACATTGCAGAATCAATCTGGATACATAAACTCAACTGTGTTTGGCCTAATGGTTAAAATGAATATGAACCAACTGGCTGTTGACTTGATTGACTAATCACTACAGCTTTGACTCTTTCGTCCCCTATAACAAGCCTCACCCCACACCAGCTTTGTTAATCTAAATCATTCATTCCTGATGAAGCGAGCAATGTGCTTGTCAAACGTCGAATCTGTAAATATTTGGATGGTTACTGACAATGTTTTTATGAAAATTATATCTTAAAAGAAATTTCAATCAGCTTTGAAGATAGGTGCCCATTTATTTTTTATGTGAAAATTATGAAAATTTATGGGTTTTTTAGAAATCAGTTATCATAACTAATGATAAAATATATAATTAGGGATAGAACATCCACAAATTTTGCACTAACATAATCACCGGACCAATCAACAAAGGCTATGTATGTAGAAACAAGGCTTTCAACACTCGCAGTGCTAATGATTCCCTCAGAAAGTTGACTTCTAGAGGAATATTCAGCAATCTTTGTCAAATTGTCAATCAAACAGTCACGTTTAAACTGGATTGAATACATATGATTTAAAAAAACTAATGTATAATAGGTCTGCAACCTCTTATTTCATCAATGTGACTTTAAATAAATGACACATTACTGGAGTTGTATTGATACAGACATTTTACTATACAATACGTATCAAGTTATTTGAAAAACGATGCCATTTAATATATATGTAACAATACACTTTTGATAAACACCATTATGTTCAGACTAAATAAAAGATTAAAGTCAGCAATACGTCTCATAATACAGTCAATGTTTAACAATACTCTCAAATCGTATGTTACGTTCCTCAGCACTACCATCATCTCAATTCTATAGCTAACAAATTCAAACCAATTAAAAACATGAGGGAAATATTTTATTTATGTTATGATATTTGGAATTCTCCGTAGAAGATAGAATTTAAGGCCTTAAGAGACAAAATGTTTGAGCAAGATAAAGCTAGGGGAATGATGGTTTGTTCGCAGCAGATGATTCTTTGAATTCTTGGAATAAGCTTTAGAGGAAAGAAATTATTTTTTGCAAGGTGCTGTCTAACATTACATTTTGGTGAGAACATATTGTAACAACTGCCGCTTTCTATCACAAACTTCAGCAGAATGTCCAGGAAACATCATGGCTGACAATATTCAGCAAGTCTGCTGCGTTAAATTATGCAAATATCTCACCTGGAGTTAAACTCCCCCGTGCACTTGAAAAATCCCTTTCAAATTCCTGCCAGCGTTTTCATCTGAGCAGTTAGTTTTGCTAATGAGAAATGTTTTAAAAGCCTTTGTTAACTGTTTACTCTTCTGATGTTGATGCTGCAGAGATTTATTCAAGGTGATATTCCTCCTTGAAGTGTTTTTAACACAAATCTTTCTAAAACTAGTCTAAATAATTGCAAAATAGAGTTCATCTGTAAAATCTTCTCCAAGATATATGAAACTTCTGTCATATGTGAGCATGAGGTAATTTGATTCCATTTAAAACAAGAACAGGAACAAATTATGTGACATCATTACTATAGACTCACAAACAAATGACACAAGATAGATGTATGTGAAGTCTAGTTTCTTGTAAGTAGAGTATGACCTTATTTTTCAATCATGTTTAAATGTTTGTCTATTCTGTGACCTTTGTGCCACACGACAAAATAACAAGGGGTCAATTTGTGGAATCATCTGTTTCAATAATATATACTGTGACCTATAAATCTGATCTGAATGGACATTTGACCTTTAATGCTTATGCAAATTGCAATACGAATGTCAGTGTCTTAAATCCACCACAATGTTCAGTGTGTAAAAAATTCAGCTTTTTCATGAAGAAATTAAAAGCTATAATCATGACTTAGAAATATAAAAAGTTTGTTGTTTTTTCCATTTCAGAGAAGCTCCTGACATCAAGTGGACGGGAGTTACGAAGAGCTTTGTTCTCTCTCAAACAAATATTTCAGGTAATAGTCGCGACCATTCATCTTTCTCTTTTTAAAAGTAAACAAGTTGATTATGCTGATGTGAAATATAGCACAGTCATTTCTTCCATTACATGTATACTACAACCTTGTCATGGCAAGTTGACGAAGTAAGGTTCAAAAGTAAAATAACAAATAGCTTGATATCTATACATACTTTGAATAAACTCCTTATGCTGAACTGTATGTTATGGCAGACATAAACCTTTTTCTTAACTTTAAGGTTTAGGATAAGTTCTGTTTTTATCCTGCCAATTATCATAGATAATCATGAATCTTATCAATTAGAAATCTTTAAGGCCTTAAGCGTAAACTCATATTCAACAAATTTCTTTTGATCTCATAATATTATGTTAGAACTTGACAGCATTCAAAGTAAACTTATTATTTAACACACATAGAAAGCAATTCAGGCATGTTCACAATGAGGCTGAGGAACAACATTTAACAATTAACAGTACCAAACAGTAGCTCAAGTACTATACAGCAGCTCCAGTACTATACAGTAGCTCCAGTACTATACAGCAGCTCAAGTACTATACAGCTCCAGTACTATACAGCAGCTCCAGTACTATACAGCAGCTCCAGTACTATACAGCAGCTCAAGTACTATAGGGGGCCCGATAGCGCAATGGTTAGCACGTTCAGCTTCGAATTCCGCCAGGGGCTCGGCAACTTTGTCAGTAGTAGAGAACTGTTCTACGCTCAGTCAGGTTTGGTTTGCTACAATGAATTTCAGTGCAGTACCACCCATGGTTCGCTAGTTCCAGCCCATGGGATATAAGTGAAATGCTATTGAAAGCGGCGTTTAACCCCATTTTACCTCACCTGACCTCCAGTACTATACTTCCACTCAAGTACTATACTTACGCTCAAGTACTTTACAGTAGCTCCTGTACTATAACATATGTCCAGTACTATACCTCCGCTCAAGTACTATACTTTAGCTCAAATACTATACAGTAGCTCCAGTACTATACTATAGTTCAAGTACTATGCAGTAGCTGCAGTATTTTACAGTAGCTGCAGTATTTTACAGTAGCTCCTGTAATTTACTGTAGGTCCAGTATTTTACCATAGGTCCAGTACTTTACTGAAGCTTAATTACTATACATAAACAGTAGGTCTAGTATTATACTGTAGTTCAAGTACTATACATTAGCTTCAGTACTATAATCCAGTACTGGACTGAAGCTTAAGTACTATACAGTAGCTTGACTAGTACACAGTTTCTAGAGTGCTATATGATATAGCTCCACTTGTAAACAATAGCTCCAGTAGTATACAGTAGTTGTGGCCCTATGTGAACCTGTTTCCTGTGAGAGACTCAGGGAGGAGACAAGTGCACAAAGGAAAGCCAGTGTCGACTGCTTGTGTCAATATTGTGTCTCCTCTCCTGGACCTCCACACAGTGCAGGGAAATTGTCACTTAAAGTCTCTTCTAAATAGAGTGTATTCTGTTTCAATATATCCTTGATAGCTTACTAAGTGTGGAGGAGGCTTTGATGTGTGCTATTGGGATGATATCTGGGAAATGGGACGTCTATATTGGTACATGTGATCATGCAGTCTTCACTAGGTCATCAATTTTCATTCATGATAGCCTTAGTAAAGACAAGTTAGCTTTGGAGATATTTTAAACATATTCAAGTATTTTCTATCAGAATTTTTCATATGTATTAGAAGAACAGCAAAGATATTTTGACATGAAACTGCTGATTATAAACATCAGTAAGAATGATCTAGAAATGAGTTCTTGGAGTGTGCTTCGTAGCAGCTGAAGGTTCCTCTTCTGTTTTCTATACACCCAGGTAGTAGATTTTCAAAGTTTTTACAAATTTTTTTCTGCACCATATCCTTTAAATTTGAAATATCAGTTCAGCACAACTTATTGATATGATCTATGGTTGCAATAGTTTAGATTTGTTTTTTAAAATAAGATAAGTTATTCGAACCCTTTTGAGGAAAGAGAGATATATTAAAAACTGCAAGTGTATTAAACAATACAGAGATGAATTAAACAATACAATGATTTATTATACAATACAGAGATGAATTAAACAATACAATGATTTATTATACAATACAGAGATGTATTAAACAGTACAATGATTTATTATACAATACAGAGATGTATTAAACAATACAATGATTTATTATACAATACAGAGATGTATTAAACAATACAATGATTTAATATACAATACAGAGATGAATTAAACAATACAATGATTTATTATACAATACAGAGATGAATTAAACAATACAATGATTTATTATTTAATACAGAGATGAATTAAACAATACAATGATTTATTATACAATACAGAGATGAATTAAACAATACAATGTTCTCCCACAGGATGACAAGGATCTGGTCCATGAGTTTGTCAACAACGATGGTCTGGACTGTCTCATCAAGGTCGGGTCTGAGTCTGACCAGAACTACCAGAACTACATCCTCCGAGGTGCGTCAACCCTTCTTTCATCAGATCAACATTAGGCAAATTCTTTAATAAGCACTTGTACATGATTTATTCAAGTTTCAATTGGATTTACATAAAATTATTCTTTAAGAGGAGAAGAATTCAAGCTACTTAACTGACAATTGAGACATTTCAATCAAGAATGAAAATATAATGACTTGGTAAGGAAGTGGTGTAACCGTTCTACTCAAATCTCTTTCTCTCTAAATGAAATATCATGAAGATTTTGAAAAAAACCCCACATTTTTAAGTGATATAATGCTTTTCTCTTGACAGGTAATGCTTGATGATAGATAAGCTTTTCATTTAAGATGTTAGTCTAATCTTCCTAAAATGAATTCCAATATTTCTTGGTTGGCTGCTTGCAGCCCTGGGCCAAGTTATGCTGTATGTGGACGGTATGGAGGGGGTCATCAGACACAACAACACCGTCCAGTGGCTCTACGGGCTCCTCGCCTCTAAGGTAACTCCGACTGTCCTCTGTCTTGCTGTGTGGGCTATAATGAAATTTGGCATCTAAGAAGATGGTGTTTAACATCATGAAAGACTTCATCAAAACACCAAAAGAGCTCAACCAAGACCTCAAACTTTCCTTGTGGGACCTGCTCACGAGACTGTTCTCCATCCTAGCATTTAGTATCGGTACCATCAAAGAGTATATTCATCTAGGGGGAAAAGTTACATATAACCTAAGATGTCAGCCATCTTGTATTAACTTGTAACGGTAACTCAATCTTTATGTCAACAGTTTTCTGGAAACTTTATTTTACTCCACTGTTACACAGCATTGAGACCACATGCATTCACACACACAGTTCTTATTGTTCCCAACCATATACCACTGATAGAGGAAACCTAGCTTGAATGATTTATATCTTTGGTATTTCTTTTTCTTCAACCCTAAACCACCAGCAGTTGACTAGCTTCCACCCTGAATGGTCCTTGGTTACCAATAAGACATGTACATACTTCTCTTCATCAAGCACTCTGTTACAAAATAAAAATGTTCAACTAACATAGATATTGAGACCATGACAGTATAAGATGTCAAGTGTCAAGGCTGAGGTATGTAATATTTCCTGCAAACCACACTGAACCTTGCCCAGCCGCAGAAGGTGGGATGGTTGATTAACTGTATGGCAGTCAGTGTGTCAGTTACACAGACTTACAGTGTTGGTGACATTCAGATTCATGTGCTCCATGGTTTGTGTCACAGCAATATGTAACTATCGTCTCAAACTTCTGTATATACTCTACTTCCACACAACGCTAGTGATCACCGATATTTTGGTCCTGAAACTTCGGATGTAGGGATGAGGGGTCACCAGTGTATTGTTGTGTTGTGTATTGGTAGGGATCATAGAGAAGTAGGAAAGCATTAGTTGTTTGTAGGAGTTTCAGTTTAAATATTTGAGAGTTTTAATAGCAAAATATAGGAAAATTATTCTAATTGTCGGCTATTTTGATGTTTAAAAATTGGTATATTTAGGAGTTTAAAATGAAATGTAAGAAAATGTTTACTAAAGAAATTTGAGCTTTCAGTTTGAATAATGAGCAGTTTAGTGTGTATATATATTAAAGACTTTTAGTGTTGAAATATTTGAGGGTTAAAATGATGAGTAGAGATTTAAGTTATTAAAATGTTTGTCCAGGGCCGGCTGGTGGTCAAGACTGCTCTCAAGCTGATCTTGGTATTTGTGGAATACACTGAGACCAACACGCAACAGCTCATCCGTGCTGTCAACGCCGTCGACTCCCGCAAAGGTAGGCGTAATGAACATAATAAATTATAAGCTCAAGAATTCCCTCTATTAATTTTGCATCTTAAGTTTTTTAATCATACTATTCAGCTTGTTAGTTATACATGGGCTTGAGGCATAAACCAAACCTGGTTAAAGAGTGGTTGAAGAGTGGTCAATGAGTGGTCAAAGAGTGGTTAAAGAGTGATTGAAGTGTGATTGAAGAGTGGTTGAAGAGTGGTTGATGAGTGGTCAAAGAGTGGTTAAAGGATGATTGAAGAGTGGTTGAAGTGTGGTTGAAGAGTGGTTGACGAATACAATGTTTTGGTTGCAAACAGAACTTCTGTTAGGACAAATGAATAAGATATTTTAACCAATTACATGTAGCTTTTATTTTAAGCATCAATTGTCTTTATAAGTTGTCCGTGGGTGCCATACTTAATAGGATCAATGGTGAAGGATGCATTTGTTATTTAAGAAGAACTTGATCCATGCTTTGATATTATGCTAAAACTTTTAAATGCTTGTTAACAAATCTCGCTGTAATGAATGAGTTCAATGTTGATCTGTAGGTTCGCGTCCCTGGTCAAACATCATGAACATCTTGGAGGAGAAGGATGGCAGTGACTCGGAGCTCCTCATATACGCCATGACACTCATCAACAAGGTGGGTCCACAGTTGACCCTCTAGTCATCTAGTCAGGTCTTTGATGTAGTTACAATCTTTCTTGTATCTAGCTGTGTAAAGCTCTTGATATATGCTGTGAACCTCATGAGCAAGAATGTTCCACACAATGGTCTTCACAATCTCTACTGTATCATATCCTCAAACATTCTTCTTTGCTTTATGCATATTTTAATCAATGATAAGCATAAATGATTCATTTAGGTTTTACCTATCATCCACTACACGGAGCTCATTGTTAGTGCATATCATTTGTTGAATAAGAGACAAACTTTAGCGCAGCATAACCAGAATCACAGCCACTAGCTCCAACTGTATCTAAGAAGTTAGAGTGTAGCAGGTTTGAAGTAAACGATGTAGCTGACAGATGATTTGACCTTGATGCCATGATACCTGTGTTGATAATGGATGCTTGAGATGCAGAGGTGAATGCTTAAAATGTTGAAAAATATAGTAAAAAAAAAGTGTTGTAAGCCTTTGATCAGTTCATTTTCATTCAGGGAAAGACCATGTTCTCTTTATTTCATTTATTCATTCATTAATTAAGGATAACATAAGAATCATACAAGAATGTGTAACCAATTGCAGGTAATAAACGCGCTGCCGGACCAGGACTCCTTCTACGATGTGACGGACGCTCTGGAGGAACAGGGTATGGATCGACTCACTCAGCGACACATGAACAGGAAGGGAGCCGACCTTGACCTCGTCACCCAGTTCCAGATCTACGAGGTGAATGGGGGAATTTGGGTGCTGTGGGTTTCAGTTAGGGATAGCTTTGTTTTATATGGTGAGGGCTTTTGTGTTACAAGAGTTTCATATATGAACGGGCATGGTAAGGGTTTGATGTATGCCTTCGTATGGAAAAGATTGTGTATGTAATTGAATGTTAAGGGTTATGTTATGTATTTGGTGTGAAAAGAATTTGGTATGGCTGTAGGTTTTGGTATGGCTAGAGTATTGTATGGTTGGGTTGTGCAATGGGATTTTATGAGATAAGGGTGTCCGGGTATGGTAGGGTTTGGGTATTATATTTGTCAATGAGTATTGGGTAAAATACTACCAAAAACAAATAAACAATAAAACTGATTTTCTCTAGGGTAGGGTTTATGTTTTGTAGGGTCTATGTTGATAACTGGGTAGGAGTTTGGATTAGAATGCCTATGAGGATAAGAATAAGGGATGGAGCTGTTGTGTCCATGTATGATACTAAGTGTATGACTCCTGTGTCATCAGGCGGCCCTGAAGAGTGAGGATGGAGAAGACCCAGCAGAAATACCGCAGATGGAGAACCTCAGGTGGGTTGATATGCTCTATCTCTCTATCCCTCTATCTCTCTATCCCTCTATCTCTCTATCGATCTATCTCTCTATCTCTCTATCGCTGTATCTCTCTACCCCTCTATCTCTCTATCCCTCTATCTCTCTATCTCTCTATCCCTCTATCCCTCTATCGCTCTATCTCTCTATCCCTCTACCATTCAGCAATTTACTTTCATCATACAAAGAAAGAAAATCATAGAGCACTTTGTCAGTTGTGACAAAGCCACCCTCATGGATAATGAAACCAAGTTTAAACAGGCTCTTGAATGCTACCCTACCCTTAGGTTTGTCTTTACGTTAAAAATGTAGACTTTCCCTCACCCTCTTGTTTTTTGGTGTAGATGTAGATGAACATTACATGATTATATAGGTATTTAGGCATTTCTTGATCATTATCCTAGTCCTTCTGTCCCAAATCTTGTATTTTGATCACAAAGGCAGAGAATTTAAAAGCCTGATGAAGCCGCCATGCTAAGTATCTTGATAGTAAGATCAAATTCCAATATTTCAGACGGCAACCAAGAACTACGAGTAAAGATGATGGCCGCAAGAGTAGGCGAAGTATCGGGTCGAAGATGACGAAGTCAGCCAGCATGTCCGTCCTCCCTCAAAAGTCTCAGGAAACAGAAAAACTCTCGCCCGCCGAGATGTACAGACGCAAGAAACAGATGGAGTGAGTTGTCATATATTCATTGCATATCAGAACTTACTGTATGACATTTAGTAGAGCTCAAGGGCAGAACATACCTTAGTTAGTAAGTAATCTTTCTCATCGAATATCTGCAAGTTTTTGCTCAAAACAGTCATGCGTTCTGAAGTAATGTTCTTATGCCTGTTCTCTCTATCAACACCATCAATTGCCATCTTGCAGAGTTTATCCATGGTAGTCAAAAGACTGTTTTTATCACTATAATTCTGCTATTTGATGCAGTTACTAACCCTGGTAGTTCAGCATTTAGCAGAGATACAAATGCAATATCCTGACGTGTTTATCACTACATAAAGTTTGTACAATTTAATTGGTCAGGAGGATAATGTCTAAATTGTTTGAAATGTTTCTTAAGATAAAAAACCTGAAACTTTTCCTAAAGAGAAATCCTACATATCATTACATAATTAAGTTTTTGTTTTAACATTAAATCAGGAATCTTTCTTTTTGACAACAGTCAATTCAGAATGCCGACGGAAGAAAACGATCCATTCCCGATGAGAAGTAGGAAGTCTCTCCCTCAGGACCAGCATAATGGAAACCAGTGTGAGTACAGGCAAACCTTTAGGTGTGAACCAGTTCACTTGTTGACTTAGTCCTCCTTCATCTGTCTGTTATATCAGCAAAGTGCCAACAATCCATTTAGACTTCTCATCATATGCCCTGACTGGTTGCTCATAACTATATGAGGTGCACATCTTGACTGTAGACACTGCCATACTACTTGAATCTAAATCATTGGTTGGCTGTTGATGAGGTGCAGTCAGGGAATTGTAGGAGCTTTTCAGATACATATAGACTTGTGTAGCAGGATGGTTTTATTGTACACCTGATGCTTTAGGTTTATGAGTGTCGCTCTTTTGTAGTGTTCCATGTGTTTATATATAATATTTTGGTATATATGATTATGTCAGATATGTCTTATTATATAGCATGCAAATCTTTTGTAGAAGTGAGATGTGAGTAACATGTCGCATGTTGCAGTTGTTCTGTCAACAAGGAAATTTATTCATAATGATCAACAATAAATGTAAAAAATGTTAATTAAGCATCACACCGGTTACTGTATGTCCTCAACACCACATGCTTTCACGCATCACACCGGCTACTGTATGTCCTCAACACCACATGCTTTAATCACGCATCACACCGGTTACTGTATGTCCTCAACACCACATGCTTTAATCACACATCACACCGATTACTGTATGTCCTCAACACCACATGCTTTAATTATGCATTACACCGGCTACTGTATGTCCTCAACACCACATGCTTTAATTATGCATCACACCGGTTACTGTATGTCCTCAACACCACATGCTTTAATCATGCATCACACCGGTTACTGTATGTCCTCAACACCACATGCTTTAATTATGCATCACACCGGCTACTGTATGTCCTCAACACCACATGCTTTAATTATGCATCACACCGGTTACTGTATGTCCTCAACACCACATGCTGTAATCACGCATCACACCGGCTACTGTATGTCCTCAACATCACATGCTTTAATTATGCATCACACCGGTTACTGTATGTCCTCAACACCACATGCTTTCACGCATCACACCGGCTACTGTATGTCCTCAACACCACATGCTTTAATTATGCATCACACCGGCTACTGTATGTCCTCAACACCACATGCTTTAATTATCCATCACACCGGCTACTGTATGTCTTCAACACCACATGCTTTAATCATGCATCACACCGGTTACTGTATGTCCTCAACACCACATGCTTTAATTATGCATCACACCGGCTACTGTATGTCCTCAACACCACATGCTTTAATCATGCATCACACCGGCTACTGTATGTCTTCAACACCACATGCTTTAATCATGCATCACACCGGTTACTGTATGTCCTCAACACCACATGCTTTAATTATGCATCACACCGGTTACTGTATATCCTCAACACCACATGCTTTAATCACACATAACACCAGTTACTGTATGTCCTCAACACCACATGCTGTAATCATGCATCACACCGGTTACTGTATGTCCTCAACACCACATGCTTTAATCATGCATCACACCGGTTACTGTATGTCCTCAACACCACATGCTTTAATCATGCATCACACCGGTTACTGTATGTCCTCAACACCACATGCTGTAATCACACATCACACCGGTTACTGTATGTCCTCAACACCACATGCTTTAATCATGCATCACACCGGTTACTGTATGTCCTCAACACCACATGCTGTAATCACACATCACACCGGTTACTGTATGTCCTCAACACCACATGCTGTAATCATGCATCACACCGGTTACTGTATGTCCTCAACACCACATGCTTTAATCATGCATCACACCAGTTACTGTATGTCCTCAACACCACATGCTTTAATCATGCATCACACCGGCTACTGTATATCCTCAACACCACATGCTATCACGCATCACACCGGTTACTGTATGTCCTCAACACCACATGCTGTAATCACACATCACACCGGTTACTGTATGTCCTCAACACCACATGCTTTAATCACACATAACACCAGTTACTGTATGTCCTCAACACCACATGCTGTAATCATGCATCACACCGGTTACTGTATATCCTCAACACCACATGCTAAAATCACGCATCACACCGGTTACTGTATGTCCTGAACACCACATGCTGTAATCACGCATCACACCGGTTACTGAATGTCCTCAACACCACATGCTGTAATCATGCATCACACTGGTTACTTCATCACTCAAACATCACTCAAGGATTGTTCTGTTTCCTGTTACAGCAGCTATTGACGAAGGTACCAGTTACACTTTTATCTTAACTGACATGTAGCCTTCTCTACCTATTAAGAATACATTCCATCACTGTATGTTGTTTCCCCTACCAAATGAAACCTTTCTAATGATCTCTCCACCTGGCCATGTTTTCTAATTTAAAAGATTTAAGAAATACTGCACCAGCCCCCTTCCTCCATTGGTGATAATGTTTTGTTTGGTTTAAGTTGTCAATGTGTGACTTTTCTGAATGAATGTTAGAGTTTTGTTTTTGTCATATCATAGTTTCCATCTCTAAATGTGCATCTCACAAAATTCACATAAGGTTATGTATTGTGAAAACCTTGAGAATCATCAATAAACAAAGTTTGTCTTTATCTGATACATCATCTGAATGCCATGGATTATTAAGATTTTAATCATCCAATACCTCCAGTATTCTTCTGTTATAAAAAGAAATTTTAATCCTAACTGACACACATTCTTGTTATAATTAAAGCATTTTCTTATTTTACTCACCTTACGGTGTCTATAACTTATCTTTCAAAGATAGATAATCAAACTCATAACTTATTTTCAAGGGGAGATTAGTTACTACTAAGGGGGAGGTAACCCTAGTTACTAGATGTGTGTGTATGTGTGTGTTACTAACTGCATGAGTACTCCTCACAGCCCCAGAAAGCCGACAGGAACGGAAGGAACGAAGGCGGGAACGACAGAGAACTTTACGAAAGGAACAAGAACTGCATCAGATTGACCCGGGCGTGGTGGAGGTGGACCGCATGTCTATAGCGAGTGTCTCGTCCACCAGCACGACCAGTAGCTCTAGTTCCTTTCCCTCAGAGCAGCTCCATGACCCTGTACCCGACCCCGAACCCTCCTCCCTTAGTTCTTTCAGTGATCTCGATTCTATGGGTAAGGATCTCACTCTGGTGCTTGGTTCATCTGAGGTTAATGTTGCGTGTGTTAACCTAGATTGCTATGCAATGATGAGGGAAATCATGCAGGGTTAACATAATTAATCTTAACTTGAATGTTGTGGATGTGCTATCATCTTGGATTTTGGAAATGAGAGCTATGTTTTTACAGTGCTTTTTAAGATGAAAAGTAATACATCTAACTAAATCTGCCATGTTTCAAAGATCATGCTTACCTTTTGTATTGATGTATCTCAGACATATGTACCAATACTAACAACTTTTTGTCAAATGTTTACCTTCTGAACATTAATTACTTTACTTTAACTAAAGCATTAATCCATCAAATCAGCAATTGTATCACTGCTATTTCTCATCAAAACATACTCTTAACATCATGTTTATGGTGTGAGTTTGCATGAACTGAATGAACAAAAAAGAATGCAGTCTATTTTGCCACTGTTTCATGTCTCTTTATCCTATTGATCTTCCAGACGACCAGCGGGGCTCCAAGCGACTCAACGAGTCTGGTTACCAGAGCTTCAACAGTCAAGGGGAGCCCATGTTTGATCCTCACAGCTACGATGCCAAAAACAATGCAATCAATGACTCTCGGACACGAAACGGACCGGAAGGCGAGATGTCGAGCAACCAGCGATGGCAGATCTATAAGCAGCAACATGGTGGGGAGGAGGAACATGATCTCCAGGGGCCCTTCATACAGGGAGGCAACCTCAACCAGCGCAAGGAGAACTTCAATGAGGGACCCACTTCACCCAGAAAGAATGTCATGGACAGATTGCCGGAAGGCATGGTGCAAAATGTTAAGAACCAGTTTGGTGGACACAATGATCAGCAGAAGCTGCCGATTGAGATGGGCAGACCACAAGGTGATGCTAGTGGTTTAGTGAGTCGTGCGAAGGAAGGACTTCAGCCAAAGTCGCCACGGCGACCAGAACCTGTGCCTGAACCTGAAGTGAAGAAGACAGAGAGTGATGTCCAATGGGAGCGCATTCAGCGTAGGCTAAAGCGAACGCTGAAGATTAAGGACATGGACTTCACAGATCTCAAGGATGAGGATGATGAAGATGTTTTTGCTCCATCTAAGATAGAGCTAAATGGTATTCCCCCTCCCCCAGGACCAGGAGGGTTCCCTCCACCTCCACCTCCCCTTGCAGGTGTACCTCCTCCCCCTCCAATGATGGGGGGAATGCCACCTCCCCCTCCCATGCCACCAGGAATGCCTCCCCCTCCCCCACCTCCTGGTATGGGAGCCCCACCCCCTGAGGACTGTAACCTCCCCCCTCCCCCAGGTGCCAACCTTCCGAAGAACAAGAAAACCATTAGACTCCACTGGAGGGCTCTACAAGCTCCATCTGCGGTTCCGAATACCAAGGGGGAGGCAACTGTGTGGAAGAACCTCATTCCTGTCACAATTGAACCTGACAAACTGGAGCACCTGTTTGAAACGAGGTCAAGCGAAGTCAAGACAAAGGTCAGTGTCACATCTGCCTCGATGACTCACCTGTCTTGTGATGCACATGACACACCTGTGTATTTTCACATATCTTAATTGTTTTTTACGTTCAGCTGGATAGGTGAAAAATCTATTAAAGCTTTGCTCTAGTATGATGCTTGTAAATTTTTTGTAGTAAGTAATTTAACAGTTTTCCTTTGATCTTAGTTGTACATTTGTTTATCTTATTTCTGTGATCATAGATTTAATGTTGTTCCTTTAAGCATAATTATTCAGATTTCTCTCTCTGATTTTCCTTAAGTTTTAAAGATTTGACCTTCTCTGCTTATTTTGAAACTTGCTTATTATTGGTACAGTTTTTTATCCGGATAATGGTAATTCACATCAGTTTGAATATTTAATTTGAAACATTGTTTAGTTTGCTTCCAATTTTCAAGAATCATCAACTGTTTATATGTTGTTTCTTACTTTAGAAGAAAATACAAACAAGAAATGCTTTGAATGATTTTTCTTGGAAGTTGAAGCTGATTGTGTTACAGTTTTGGGAATTTATTGGAAACAGAAAGTTGCACATATTTGTACACTGTTGTCAGCCAAATACTCTAATCAGCTTTTTGATTGATCAAAAAATATACTAAGGAATATGATAAAAGTTCCTTTCCAAAATATTTAACGCTCAATTTAGAAGGAGATTTTCCTCCTTTCTGGAATCTTAATGGAATCAATCAATAGCACACACGTGTTAACTTGATTTTTACTTTCAGCACTGTTCTCCATTGATAACTTGTGCAAAGTGCAAATGTTGAGTTTGATTACAGATCTTAATGCACAACGATTAATGAATACTAATATTGAACTGAAAGATGAACATGTCTTTGTTTCATGCACACTTGACGATCTACTTTGATGGTGCTTAATACGCATGTTGTCACTTGGTTGGTTGTTGTTGCAGGAAGTGGTAAGAATAGACATTGGCTGTATCTACTCCGTCTACCTACTCTGTCTATCTGTCTGTCTACACAGACTAGTCTGCCTCGCCATGATAATACTTCTGAAATCCTTCTTTCCTAGATTCTAGCACTAGTTGAAAACAGAATAACTTGATATCATATTTTGATATCATTAATTTTTGTTATGTGTTGTTGAATATGTTTAAAGTTTTCTTTTTTCTTATAATCATTTAGATAGTTTCAGAATAATTTTTATCTTCATGAAGTTATAATCAAATAATAATTGTACATGACATGCAGAAGTATTTTCATGGAAGGCTTTTTCATAGGTAATTTGAGACTTTTAAACTAAATAATTATAGCTTTATTCATTTTCTCAATAGTTTAAAAGTACATGTTGGTTAAGTGAGAAATAACTTTATGTTGTAGAGCACGAATAAAATTTTTCCTGCAGTTCTTGCCCGCAAAGTGAGATTGACTTCAAATATGATTGTAAATACTTAAGATATGTAATCACGATCTGTAGTTGTTCATTTCTCATCAGTATGGACTTCATTGCTTTAAGTTGCAAACAATTAATAGTGATTTTATGATTGTTTCCCTATAGTAAAGTAATTTTGCTTTTGTCAGCTGTTGTTGCATACCGATGTGTTCCTGTCTTCTTTCCTTCCTGCATTCTCACATTGTCTGTCTGTCTTCCAATCTTTTCCCGTTTCTGCCTTCCTGTGTCTGTGTCTGAATGGCTCTCTGTCTCCCAGTCGTCTCGCTCTCTGTCTTCCTGTGTCTGAATGGCTCTCTGTCTCCGCTCTCTGTCTGCCTCTGTCCGCCTCTGTCCGTCTCTGACAGTGACTGTTCCTCTCTGTTGTCAAAGCGTGGATATTTCTAACTCTGACACCGTCCACATTCAAACACAGGACTCCCTGGAGTATTCTACACTTTCACCAAAGCTGGATCATGACATAAATGTACACTGTAGGAGATACCAATGTATTCGTAAAAACAATTGCAAGGGTCTCTTTTTCATCAAAGTAGCATTGTTATATCGCTAATGAAAATCATTTTACACATAAATATTATGAACAATATCACTCATGACAGTTTCCCCATCTGGCAATTGTGTTGAATTGCGGCAGTGAATGAAATTATTTTGCCTGATTGGTTGATAATCTAGAAGCAGGATAGTCTAGAAGCAGGATAGTCTAGAAGCAGGAAGGCCTCCACATGCGTGGTTGATAATCTAGAAGCAGGAATGCCTCCACATGCGTGGTTGATAATCTAGAAGCAGGAAGGCCTCCACATGCGTGGTTGATAATCTAGAAGCAGGAAGGCCTCCACATGCGTGGTTGATAATCTAGAAGCAGGAAGGCCTCCACATGCGTGGTTGATAATCTAGAAGCAGGAAGGCCTCCACATGCGTGGTTGATAATCTAGAAGCAGGAAGGCCTCCACATGCGTGGTTGATAATCTAGAAGCAGGAAGGCCTCCACATGCATCTAAGTCCTCCTATCCAACCTCACAATATGCATACTTTAAACCAGTATTCCCCTCCATCCCTACCTTTCTTACCTACAACCAGACCCCTGATCACTTTCATTGAAATCAATTCTAACCAATCACTTGTACCCTGCTGCATTTCTGATTTGAATAGTGCTCCAAAGGGGTCATTTTAATTACTTAAGCACTCTACAAAGCCTTTTGCGCAGACTGAAATTTGTTGGCATGGGAATTGAGGGAATGTGAAGGTCACGGACTGAACCACCTGGCTTGACCCCTGTGGATGATTCTCAGATGAGAAACCCAGCAAGATATGGTGATAGGTTTGAAGTGATTTGAGTGTATGTGGTAGACTTTACCAACCCGGGTTATTTCAGCCTTCCTGTCAGCTGTCATCTGTCACTCATTTTGTATCTGAAAAAAGCAAATTCTCGTGTGATCAAAATTATGGTATTCAATAACTCTAATCCTACTCTAACAGAAACAGGAATCAGGTTCGAAGAAAGAAATTGTTGTGCTGGACCCAAAGCGATCCAATGCAATCAACATTGGTTTAACAGTCTTACCTCCGCCCAGAACCATCAAAACTGCAATCTTGAAGATGGATGGATCCATCATGAACAAGGAGGGAATTGAGGTGACAAATCTTTTCATTGTTGATGTTTAACCTTAAAATAATACTTCAACCCCCCTTCAAAGAAAAAATCATGTCAGTTGTTATCCACTTACTAGTCAGTTGTTATTCACTTACTAGTCAGTTGTTATCCACTTACTAGTCAGTTGTTATCTACTTACTAGTCAGTTGTTATCCACTTACTATGTTAAGCCTTTCTGCAGTGCAAAAGCCTTTTTGGTCAGCAATCACAATCTGCAATTAGTAATGTTATGAGAATGTGAAAAACAGGATATTGCTGCAAGCTTTTAATCAGCCAGTTATTTGGGCTGGAGCAAGTTATGCCTTCAAGGGACTGTTGCCATTAGATCCACAGATTGAACCTGGAAACATAAAGAGACTAAAGTGTAACCTCTTTCCACTTACAGAAGATCCTGTCGACAATGATCCCGACAGATGAAGAGAAGGGGAAGATCCTGGAGGCACAGATGTCCAACCCAGACGTGCCCCTCGGCACCGCTGAGCAGTTCCTTCTGACCCTCTCCTCAATCTCCGAGCTTGTTCCCCGACTCAAACTGTGGCTCTTCAAACTGGACTACGAGAACATGGAGCAGGTCGGATTGTCCACTTGTTACTACACCTATCTAGAATTTATCAGCAGTTGGCTAATTGGCAGCCAGCTATTTCAAACACATTGTAGCACCTATTTCCATTCAACTAGATACAGCCTATCTGCTCACACAGTAGCCCTATTATATATATATTGTACACTACTAACCCTATTCCCTATGAAAACAAGTTTCTTTTAATTAGATTTTTCTTTGATGTTCATTAATCACCTTAAAAGTGAATTCATTATCTAAAATTATGATGAGTCTTCTTTGTAGTGTCATCTGACAAGCAAGTATGAGTAGCTAGGTTGTTTCTAATGGCACAAATGGTAGCTGACCTGTTCTAATTCTTTAGTTACTATCGCCTTCCATTGTGTGCCATTGTCTGAAAAAAACATAAGATATATTGAGATCTGGCTTTTCTTGACTTTGACTCTTGAATATGTTTTCATGAGTGGTACAACCAATTGTGAAAATCAAATTAATGACCTCAACATGTCAGGTCCTTTTTTAGTTGAGGAACTGCTGGTAAAAGTCCATTGCTGTAGTTACAATGTGACAAAAATTCTTTGAGACACACCCTGTTGAACTTTAACCTTTGAGTAGTGAGGACATGTTATTTTCACCAGCAATCCAATAATTAATTAGGACTGCTCTGTACAGATTTTTTTAAATCAGTATTTTATAAACAAATATGTTTACACATAAATGCTAGTCGTCTTGCTGAGTTACCCAATGTCTGACAGCAGTATTATGTACAGACATGACGGTGTACAGTCTGTGTTGCAGGAAGTGACTGAGCCTCTGATGGATCTGAAGAAGGGACTTTCAACGCTCATCGAAAACAAGACCTTCAAGTGCATCCTCTCCTGTATCCTTGCCATCGGAAACTTCCTCAATGGTGCTGCGGTCAGTCACGTCTCATTTATTTCTCTTCTTCAGTTGTCAAATTTCTTCGTTCAAGATCAAATCAATAACGTACACAGAAAGAGAGACCAGCATTTTGTTTATGACATAATCTTGGTCATTAGATTGAACTTTTTAAAATGGATTAAATTCATTCAGACAGATTTCTTCATTTTCAGATCAAAATCAAGCTCTTTAGTATAGTGACATGTCACACAGAATGTCATTTGATGTGTTTTGACCTTTCCAGGCGCGTGGGTTCTCATTCGAGTTTCTGTCACGTATCCCTGAGGTGAAGGACACGGTGCACAAGCACTCCATGCTGCATCATTTGTGTAACATCATCCTGGACCAGTACCCAGACACCACCGACCTGTACTCCGAGATCGGGCCCCTCACTCGCTGCTCTCGGGTAGGTCCATCACTCAACCTGTCTACATAGTCACCTATCTTCTCACATTTTTGTCTTATTTCCACATTTGAAATTTGTAAAATAGACTCAAACCTAGATGGCGTTTTTAGTTGTTCTCTTTATCCCACCTTGTTGTCTCTATATACTTTGTTGTTATATCTAAATACTTCACTGTTATCTCTAAGTCCTATCTTGTTATCTCTATATCCTATGTTTTTGTCGTCTTTATAGTCTTTGTTGTTATCTCAGCGGCGTCTGTTCGTACGTTCTCATGTCCGTACGTACGTCTGGATTCTTGTTAATGCGTTAACTCATGAAGCTTAGCATCTAGAGTGTTCATATTTGGGGACAGCTTTCAATGGAGGAAGACTTTGGTGACCTTGATGTCATTTTGAAGGTCACCATGACACTTTGACCACTTTGTAATACATTGTTAACGCGATATCTCATAAAGCTAGCACCTAGAGTGTTCATATTTGGTGACAGCCTTCAATGGTGATAGAGAATCAGATGGCAGTCGACATTGCTGACCTTGACCTCATTTGCAAGGTCACCACGACACTCTGACTACTTTGTAATACATTCTTAATGTGATATCTCGTAAAGCGTAGCACCTAAATATCTCATAACGGCGGGGGACATTGCCATGTTAGATGCAAACACTTGTATTCATTGTTGTTATCTCTATATCTTATGCTGTTATCTCTATATCCTATATCTATGTTGTTATCTCTATATCCTATGCTGTTATCTCTATATCCTATATCTATGTTGTTATCCACAGGTTGACTGGGAGGAGTTGGCAAACAAGTTGAACAAGATGGAGAACGACTGCAAGGCATCATGGGATTATCTCCGAGCTATCATCAAGCATGACGGGGCATCATCTGACCTCAAAGGAAAGTGAGTAAAATCTGGAACTAGAATTTAGTTTCTTCTCATATTTATTGACATGTCCCGGAATTCTATGAAAGTTGCAGTCTCAAGGATTTGCTCTTGCAGTTGTTATTGTACAAGTGTTGATTGCTCAAAGATCAGATCATTCGGTTGACCGGAAGCTTCCAAATCATTTGATGTTGTTTGATAAATGCTTCTTGCTAGGTTGAGAATGAGAGGTTGATGACTGAGCTCCATCTTGTTGCTGTAGGGTCTTGGTGTTCCTGGGTGACGCTGCGGAGAGGATCATGTTGATACAGACGGTTTACAAGAGAGTCATCAACAGGTAGGAATCTTCTTCCTTTGACTAATCATGTTGATACAGACGGTGTACAAGAGAGTCATCAACAGGTAGGAATCTTCTTCCTTTGACTAATCATGTTGATACAGACGGTGTACAAGAGAGTCATCAACAGGTAGGAATCTTCTTCCTTTAACTAATCATGTTGATACAGACGGTGTACAAGAGAGTCATCCTTTAATGCTGATTGATCCTTGTTTTTACCAGAATCTTAAAGCCATAAAGCTGACATATACAGATATACATAATCAAGTAAAGCTAATGTTTCTCCATGTGGATAATAGAAAGTTGATATTCTCTATACAGACTAATCAAGTAAAGCTAATGTTTCTTCCCACTGGTAATAGAAGCTGACATTCTCTATACAGACTAATCAAGCAGAGCTAATGTTTCTCCATGTGGATAATAGAAAGTTGACATTCTCTATACAGACTAATCAAGTAAAGCTAATGTTTCTTCCCATTGGTAATAGAAGCTGACATTCTCTATACAGACTAATCAAGTAAAGCTAATGTTTTTTCCCATTGGTAATAGAAGCTGACATTCTCTATACAGACTAATCAAGTAGAGCTAATGTTTCTTCCCATCGGTAATAGAAGCTGACATTCTCTATACAGACTAATCAAGTAAAGCTAATGTTTCTCCATGTGGATAATAGAAAGCTGATATTCTCTATACAGACTAATCAAGTAAAGCTAATGTTTCTCCATGTGGATAATAGAAAGCTGACATTCTCTATACAGACTAATCAAGTAAAGCTAATGTTTCTTCCCATGGGTAATAGAAGCTGATGTTTCAGGTACCACAAGTTCCTGCTCTACATGGGGCTGCCGGTGCACATGGCCAAAGATCAGAAGATCAACCACTTCTGTAAGGTGATCAGCGAGTTTGCCCTCGAGTACCGCACGACACGCGACAAGGTCATCCAACAGCGGGAGAAGAAGGCCAACCAGAGAGAGAGGAAGAAGACGCGTGGCAAGATGATTGTTGATGTATGGTTGAGTTTAACATTTATTTGATATGATATTTATTTCAGCAGTGACTGAAGTTAAAATTTGCTTGGTGACACCATTAATTTGAATTTACTATTTCTACAGCAAGTATTTACTTTTCATGAAACAATGGGAAAAAAAGATCTGTTTTGAATGCAGTTATTTTCATGCTGTCTGTATTAATTTCCATGCAATTGATCTTTGACATTGACATAGATGACAACTGTAATCAGTGTTTATTGATCGCTCCCCTACTTGCAGACGGACCGCTTCTCCAAGCCGAAGGAAGGAGGCGAGGACGAGCTGCAGAAACTCCTCAAGAACGGATATGCAAGCGCCGACGAGCGGGGCCTGCCCGGACAAAAGCACAGAAAAAGAATAGGTATTTAGATATGTAGATATTTGAAACATTATGCCCAGTCAGTAGCATATACATCTAAATTACTAAATGTGAACATAGATCTATACTTCATACAATGTCTGTGGGACTTTGGTCACCATTATTTTGGAGCAACTCAATTATAAAGGGGAAAGGATGTTTGATAGATATGTACTTAAGATTCATCCTACAATGTCAATTTCTATCAGTGATTTTTGTCTTAAGCTTTTCAAACACACTATCATGGATAGTCTTTGGTTTTTCTGAATGTTTTCTATTAAATCGTTGACTTCTTTGTAGACGCCCGAAGTATGGGTTCAAATCGAGGCTGCATGACAACAGACTCAGAGATGTACGACACTGGGGATGACGAGATTCTGGAGGCGTGTGTACGGACTGCGACAGCGCCCTCTTCGCGTGTCCCCAGAGAGAGGCGGCGCTCTCGCAGTCAGAGAAAATCATGTACGTTACACACAGATATGATTTGACCCACTATAACTGAGTATATATACAACCCGGTTGGTGTTATTATCATATGTTTATGATCTCCACCAGTTAACAAAGTTGACCCTTCAGGAGGTTAAAACTATACTGACAGTTTCACTGTGGGCACAACTCTCAAATTGAGACATTTCCTTTGCTTTTTGTGATCTGAGTTACATTCTGTTGTTGAAATGTTCCTGTAAGAGATGACATTATCACCTCTGTTCCCCTCTGACACGGACCTCCTCTAGTTGAGCTTCTAGTCCTAGTGCTTTGTGGGTGTCAGGCCAGTCCGGTGCACGGGAATTTATTACACTGGTTGCTACTGCAACATCAATAGTGCAACTATCAACTATCAACAAAATCTATCAACTGAAAATCAATGAAATCACTTGTGGCTGAAATATTGCCAAAGCATCACTATACAATAATCAGTTCACTCCAGTTGCCGAGTTATTTTAAATTCTGAAGAAAAATAATAAGCAGACTAAACATATGATCTGATAAAAAATAAATGCAAATTGGTATCTGTTTGGATATACTTTATTTTTTAGTATATTTTGTTGTGCTTTCTCACATTTGGTTTATTTTATTTCAATTTATTGTTTATTCGTGTAAGCTTTATTACATTTATTGTCCTCTCCTTGAGTGCACTGCTAACTTGCTTACAGACCTAAAGTAATATTCATTGGTCGTCAGTAAGTCAGGGTAAGTTGTGTCATTAACTTCGTTAACATCGATAACAGGGTGATTAGCAGGAAATTAATTAATCAAACCATGGAAGACCTCAAGAGAACACAAATGGCCCAATGAATTATCATTTGAATCAATGAGCAGGGTCCTCCAAGCATTGTCTTGCAAGCAAACTCCTGACCCTAGTTCCTTACTGCCAGTTGCAAACATCTTTCAAAGATGTTTTCTTTCAAAGATGTTTTCACCATTTGTGTGTCCAAATCATTTTCAAATATGCAATATAATTTTTAGTTTTATGAAAGAAGTTGGAAATTTTGACTTTTCCTCTATGATTCAAAATGATTGATTACTAGTCAAATAAGAAATAAATATTAATGTAAAAGATAAAGGATATTTGCAACTCTGATCCTCTCCTCCGATCTCCTGTTGTCTGACTAATGTTCAATCTCTCTGGTCTTTCAGCGTTTTGGGATAGTGATTACTGATATCTGATAACTGATAACTAGGTAAATGGCCAAGTGCCTGCTGGAATGCGGTTGTTCTCTCGATGTTGCATCGTCTTGTACGCTCACCACATCGCTCTCATAGACTTCAACATCTCAACATCTCTCACCTCGCTACTAACTGCTCTCTTCTAGAAACTCATTCCTCCTCATGATGTTAAGGTGTCGCTAAGGAATGTTGGAATCAGACTTTAAGAGATAAAGTTGGGAGAGAAAGTGGAACTTAGTAAAAATTGAAAATGTTGATCTGACTGTCAGCTAAGGAAATTTTGAATCCTTTTTAAAGTTTTATACCTTAGAATCCATTTATAGGAATCAAGGTTACGCTAGAAAGAGTAAGTGAATTTGAGATAGATTTTAGATAAATATTGATAACTATTAGAAAAGAAATGGCAATGATACAGGTGAATTCATTTGTGATACTTTAAGTCAATTACCAGGACATGAACCTACCGCCTACTGTCCAGTATTGAAACCTCATTTTTTATAGTTGTGACCCAGGCAACATAGTAGTCCCAGATTATAAGATTAAGGTTACCTCAACGAGAAATCTATTGGCTAAGGCTCCCTTGGCGCTGGGGATTCTTTGACAGTGGAATCATTCCCCTCATGTGTTAGTTAAGCAAGTGAGTGCTTCATCACTTCATAGATCATTGTACGCTTGATCACTTGTTTGTCTTGCCTCTCTCTTCAAGGATTCCTGTAGTTAACTGTGGAATGAAATGTTTATGTATTAAGGGATGTAATTTAACCTTTCAGGCCAACACGTTTTCTTGCTAAAATTTCTTTTGGACAAGAACAATATATTTTTTAAATTATTGTCTAAGTGTATATAAATAGACATTAATTAATCTAATCTTTTTTTTAAAAAATAAATGTATATAGAGCATTGTTTTGTCTAATGTCTTGAAGTGATCCTATTTATATAAGAATGGTATTTGTGACATGAAACATGGAACATTGAACAACTATTTTGATCTCTAACTGACCGTAGCATTTTTGTGTAAAACTTTCCGCTTTTGTCCAATTTTACTTGCCTTTTTAAGCTAGTCTCTCTGCAATAACATCTAGCAGGGTTGTTATTTGAGAATTTTAGTCAAGGCAAATTAGAATTTCTAATGGAAATTTTCAAATTTTTCTCTTGTCTTACACACCTGTTCTCTTGTAGTATTTTTTTAGAATCTAGAAACCATTTTTCGGTTCATTATTCTTCATTATCATAACAATTCTTATTTGCATTCTTCTTGATTTTCAATCATTGTTGTTGTAATTCTTGATTTATTTTCATCATTGTTGCCATTCTAATTTCTTGACTAGTCTTTGTGATGTTTCTTATTTAGTGGACTCTGTTTTGCTTTCCTGTCTGTCTCAACCATGAAATGCATGTCAGATATTCAAGTTCGTCAATGTTTTGATATTTATTTCTCTATTTTATGAATGGTCTGTTCATTCTGTATTTCTAAATAGAATTGTCTGTGATAGTTTAAATGTTCTAACATGACTCTAGAAGCGTTGGACAAGTAAGCACTACATAGTCCTTCACACGCCCTGGAGTAGATCATGGGTGTTTATTAGATGAGATGGTTGCTAGACCATCCTGAACAGCCAGTATGAAATAACCAAACCCTGTAAGCATGCATGCAGAACTGGCTGCTAGCTCATGAGAGGAAAGGGTTGAACAGGTTGAATACTGTCCCAGTGAGAAATATGCCATATACAATAGTTGATCTATATTGTATTTCCAACATATACTTACTTCAAAGGAAATAAGTTTCAAGGTAGATAGGTTTAAAAGTTTATCTCCAGACACTTTTGGAACTGTCTTCCAGGCCTACCAGCTGTCCTTGCCTTTTTACAGGATAATAATTTACAACCGCAATCTTATGTCGAATTGTGATTCTTAACATATTTCTGATTGCACCGAATTTGCTGGTTTGTTACACTAGGGGACCAAGGGTGGAATCTGGGTAAGATATTCACGTGAAGAGGACGCACTTAAGTTGGGGGTGCAGATGGTCCTCACATCAAGTGAAATGCGTCTGGAATGCATCTATGTAGACTGATGAGCACATTCCATCTGCAGTTTGCTGTAAAGTACTGAGTAAAGGTTCCTTGCACTTGTTCTCTTATAAATTTGCACTAAGTCCTAAGATCAGTCTTGTTAACTGCTCACTTCATGTGTCTTCTACTTGATTGAGATTAGAAAGTTTTTTTATAGCAACTAAAGGGTGAGAAACTTATTTTTCTAACAAAAAGGTGAGAAATTTGGAACTAACAAAATTGTAACAAACCAGACTTAAGATGGGTTTTGGATTTTTATAAAATGTTTCCTTCCTTTTTTAAAATTTTTACATTTTGTCAGGATGGTGGAATTTGATAACATTTTTGAGGTAGGGAAGACAAGTTGAAATGCATGAGGAAGGGTTATGTGTTTCTTATAATTTAAAAAAAATGTCATATTTATCAGCTCCATTAACTAGCTTGATAACATTGCAATGGATACTGAATAATGATGTAATAATCTTACAAGTCATGTTGCAGTCATGTTCAAGTTGTAAAGTTGCAGAATTGCTGATGTTGTTTTGTTTGCATGTTAGCTTCAGTTGTTGGCTGCTTCTACTATTGCTGCAATTGCTAGATATATTAGTTTTAAAAAGTTATAAAAGAAGAAGTTAACAAAGAAAACATATTTCTCAAGAATATTCACAATTATTTTCATAAATAAGCAATTTTTAATTGTTAAATGACCACAGTCCCTGTAAGGTCAAGTAAGCCTGTCAATAGCTTCAATTTCTTGTTAATAGTTAGTTATTTGATTATTTCAGCACAAACATTACCATGTTAAAGCCTTATTTACAGAACTGTTATTTATAAATGATTTCAAGACTAATTGTTTGCATGGTTCCAGTACGTCGCACTCTGAAAGGAGGCCTGGATCTGAACGAGCTCCAGGCCGTGATCGGGGAAACAGACCAAGTTTGATGTCATCAACCATCATAGAAACTCCTTCATCACTCCCGTCTTTCAGCCAATCGCACGTGTCATCTCATCCTCCAATCACATGCCGTGTGTCATCGGTCACCAGGACTTTGTCTCAACCACTCATAATAAAGGCAACCGCAGAATATGAACACATGATCTCCATGTGGAGACTTTTATCTATGTATCGACCCTTGGAAAGATGACCATAACTGCTCTGCAAGTAATATTTTAGAGTTTAGAGTTGGATTATAAGATAAATTGTGTTTATTTGTCATCAAAACAGTATGTTCTGACTAAATTAAAGGAATCATCTACTACTTAATTCTTATAATAGTTAATTAGTGTATCATTACTACTTAATTCTTATAATAGTTAATTAGTGTATCATTACTACTTAATTCTTATAATAGTTCATTAGTGTATCATATTTATTACACTGAACATTTTAGCCTTTTTATTACAACATCACTTTATACAAGGGGATTATATTCACAAAATTTTGTTTCTGTTGTTTTTTGCTCTAAATTGCATTTTCACTGTGATATATTGTTTGTAAAATGATTTGAAGTACGAGTTGTTAAGAATAACCATAACTTCTTTTTATAATCTTCTATAATTAAATTATGGACCAACTAGAGAAGGGACACTAATTACAAATCTAATTAGTAGTGGGATATCTTAACAACTGTGGTTTGTGCAATATCTATAATTTAGTCAATAGTAATGTGTTCAGGCGTAGCTTACTACATACACACATATATTCTGTATTTAGTGTTGTTTCTTATCGCCATGGTTGCCAGTAGAATGATTTCAAGTTTTTAGATAATTGTAAATATTGTCAACAAACTGATAACTGTACAGAATGTTTAATTGAATATGATACAGATTGTTATGTTTTTAATTTATATGCCTGAAAAGTATGGACTGCTGTTGTGAACATAAGTGAAACATGACAATATATTAAAACTAAAAACAAAGGAAAAGGCCATATTTACCACATATATTGTTGGTCTGCCATGGATTATAAACAATAAGATGAAGTTTATGTCTCATGTCTCATGTCTGCCTAGTTAATCAAACAAAATGGTGGGTAATTCTGTTGAACTATTCCTCATTTCTCAAATCTAGTACATGTATCTTCAGCAGATCTTGCCAGGCAGCCAATGAAAGTGTTAACCGTCTGTATTACCAAGCATGCACTAGTCATCTTAACTTCCTGGTTTGAATTGTTGACAGCAATCAATCTGGGCACCAATGAAGCTTTAACAACTTATCCAAAAACAAAAACACCAGATGGCCTTTTCATCGTCTCCATTCTTTACTCCACTTATCCAATCTTTACTGATCTAGTCAATTGTAAGATTCATGAAGCAGTGCAGCACTTTATTGTTTCTCTGACTGATGGATAATCTCATGTGAGAAGAGAATTGCCGACTGGTGCTGAGTGCTCCCCGTGTACTGTGTGTACTAAGTGTACTATACGGACAGCACTCTTCATAGCTGGCTTCTTGCTGTAATTAAACTAATACGTGCCTCTGAGTGGTCAAATCAAGCTCAAATATGGGTCAGTAAGAATGCAGTAGAGCATATACTCCTGAAGGCAACATGCAGAGCTGGTTTCTGCATCATATGGCCACAGTTTGGTATCTGATCTGAGGTGGTAAACTGCTGCTAATGTTGAAGAGTTTTGTGGAATATAAAGTGTGATCTCAACCAGTGAAACTAGCCTCTAGGCAAGTGCTTTGTTACTGTTGTTGTTGTGTATACCTGTTTTCAATTGAGATTATCGTACGATCCATGTGATAAGTAGAGGGAGACAATAACACCATAATATTGTTGACACCACACCAGCCAATAACTGTTGTCCAACTCCAACACCCCCCCCCCCCCCCCCCCCCCCCCCCCCCCCATTAACTGTTACCCAACTCCAACACACTCGCTCATTGCCGTAACTCAAATAGAATCAAAGCTTCAAAAAAAATATTTTATATATTTATAAAATGTTATTTCAATTTTGTTACTCTATGTTTGGTGATGTCAGACAACTAGTTGTCCAGAGATAGTAGTGTATTCTCCTCCCATGAGCTCATCTCATCCACATCAACAGTTCAGAACGAGGCCATTTGCACAACAGAACTGCGTTTGACTCTTTGCAGGTTTTCTGCTCTATTTGCATGACAGACTCTTTGTTTCCATGGTTACTGTATTGCATTTTGGTAGCGACTAGAAAGTTGTTTACTTATATTCAGTCTATAATATTTATAATCCGAACTGTTTTGCAAATGGCCGTGTCATGACATCTCGAGTGAGCTAACTGTTGATTGTAATTATTGATTGTAGTCTCTGACTGTACATTTTGACATTTTGCCATATTTTGGATATGCAAATTTTAACCAGATTTATAGAATAAAGTGTCAAAAATTAAACTTCTTGTTGTCTTCTACATGTATGTTTTGAGAATTACTTGGAATTATAGCAATCATTTCATAGAGATTCATGCAAAAGGAACTAAGTGCTTAAATTATCTGAAAAAATAAAATGGCAGTGGCTGAATATCAAAGATATTTGTCAAGATATTTGTTAAACTTTATTTTAAACACCTATACCATTATACAGACGTAAAATTTATAAACTATTGCAAAAATATTCGGACTGTTGGTCACAAAATAATATCAATAAATTCATATTTATAATGCACCTATTCCAAACCCTAAGGCAAGCTCAAAGTAGAAAGGGTTAATAGAGTGAGCTCTCTTTAAAGCTTCTGGAAATTGTCGGCAATGTAACAGGTAACGTCATCCGAGATTCCCAAATATGTCATCTCTGTATGATTGTCAGTCTGTGGAAATCATACATGAGCATCGATGACACAGCACAGCCGAGCTAACCCCAAATAATATATCTTAAATTTAAATTGTTGTAATGGTAGAAAGGAGATGAACATACTGTGTTTGGAAATCAGGCGCATATTTATATGGAATTATAATAGCTGTATCTATATTTAAGTGATACAGAGGTGTAAAATGGTAATCATACATTAACTGATTAAATATCAAAAATATTAAAACTATTGGTCCAGCAAAATGAAGGAGAGCCTGTCATGCTCAATGTTAAAACATTTCAACATAAGAAAGATGTTAAGAAAATGGTAGATGGCCTTTTAGTTTCGGAGAAGGTGTTTTAAGGTTTTTGTATGATACCCAATAATTGCCATGTCAATATTTTATTCGGGGATATCATGACGACATATACAAACTTGACAACAACATGAAAGGGTTACAGAAGACAGACAAAATAACAGCTGATGCCATAACACATCTCACTATTATGACTGATGCGCTAAAAATGTACTTATGCATGTACAAGGTAATTGAGTATGAAAGGGCATCAAAATGTCAACAAAACAACTTGAATAGCCATGTTGAATTTGAAATACTGTCATAACATTAAGGACGGAAACAAGTTCAAGGTTATCAATATGATTTATTCTTTGAGAGGGAAGTCAAGGAGGGCCCTGTCCTTTTGTATCCAGGTGTGGAAGCAGTGGGTAAGGAGCCAAGACTTCGCGTTCTGGTACACTGAGCTCCTCAACTTGCTCTCTCCATACGTTAGCTCCTCCAGCGGGGAGTTGTCTCTGGAATTGTTAAAGGACTGTCTTCAATTAGAAGGTAATTTGATAGCTAACGCCGTCGTTTTTTTTTCTAAATTTGCCAGTGTTGCATAACTACTATTTATCGATTTTGTAACATGACCGTTAGTTGATAGAACTTTAAGACCAAACTCTGTTTTTGTGAACATATTAATTTTTGTGTGGAAAGGTCTTTGCAACTGTTCTATTTCTGTAAGAGGTGTGTTTGTCTAACCTAATGTGAATTCCTGGCATAATTTACATGACACACATCATACTGATTATACTAAACAGTTACATTCGTTAAAGCCAGATCTTACATACTTGTTTAATTTGAGACTGAAATCAACAATTATAAAGCTCAGAAAAAAATTTCATAAAACCAAAAGAAAAAAAGTTTTAAACTAGCCAAAGACATTTGTGACAGCGACGCAAATAATAATATTGTTAAGTCAAAACGGTTGGCCATTGTGATCTCATACCATATGAACAGCATTCAAAAGAAGGCGGCTGCATGAAACAAAGCGGAAAATATGGACTAAGTAAGCCAGTTGAGAATATTTTTGTTCTTTAAAAATAAATCTTATTTGAATTTATTTGTAATATCTACCGTAGAAACAATAAAAAAAATGACAAAAATAATTGTCAAATTGGATTACAATAAGAATCCTTATAATAACTGGAAAGTCAAAATTACAAAAAAAAATTAAAGATCTAGGGAACATGTTTTATGAAATTCGCCATGATCCGCCTTAGCTAATTTGCGGGTATTCATTTTCATTCAACATAGGGTAATTTTTCATATCAACCAATCAGAATCGAGAATACAACAAAGTAATGTTAGAATAAGCATTAAATAGTCAAAATATACAAAAGATTAAAGTAACTGCAGTATGTTTTCTTGGTTTGAATGATATATGGTGTTCACGATGAAATGGGTGCATAAATTGTAATACCCTAATCTTACTTTTCTTTAAAAAAATGTTTTAAAACCATACTTTCAATACTAATGTAATTTTGTAACAGCTACAGTTACACATTGTAGCGAGTGCAAAGTTAACCTACCACCCTTTAAAACAAATATTTGGCCATGGCAATGATGGTTCTTTTAGCTCAATTCCTATAGAGGGGAGGGGAGGTTATAACAGGTATTAATATAACTAAATTGGTGTTTTTGCTTCAGAGTACGTGATAGAGGTAGAGGGATAAAGAGAGGGCTTAACTGGTTCTCAATCAAATGATACCATTGCTAGTGTATGACATGTGTATGTGACTCCAACAACTCCCAGAGTCTCTTTGTGACACCACCTCAAAGAGTGACTCCTTAAAGATCGAATGAAATGACCCATGGCAACTTTCGTGATTTATAAAATATGTATTCTAATTTGCCAGTAACTTGAATTTAAATTTTCAAAATCGGCCGATAAACAACTTTAATACGGCTTTTCCAAATCACCACCTAATTAAAACCAGTGAACAGAACTGAATTGGCCTGTGGTCACTGAGGCGTGTCCTGCCGCGTGACGTGCTAGTTGACGGAAGTCAGACAGACAGACAGACATTTTATCAGTAAAAGGCCACTGGCCCATAATACAGTCATAAGCAGGTAAATATTGCATGAGCGTTATAGAAAATCACTAGAATTTCCTATTTTCCTAACTTGACATGAAATAGACATAAATTGTTAATCACATCTTTATTTGTTGATGACATAAGATTAACAAAAGTGTATTGTGAAATTGGATGTTTAAGATATTTATCAAGAAATATTTTCCTTATATCCGAATAGGCTTTACAGTAGAGTATCACATGTATTTCAACTTCAATTAAATTAAGACTAGACTTTTTACAAGAAGTAAAGAAGTGAGCACAGCTCACATACCCCCGCTTCAAACTATAGTCTGGCTTTCTTTGTTGGTCTAACCCTCAAAAAGCTCACTTAGGGATCATGGTTGATAAGTGTATTAAGTTTGTTGAAGCTAGCATGTATAGTTTAGGAGATATGCTCAGGAAAAAGCACTTTGTCAGATAGTCATTGTTTTAGTAACGTTTCCATGTAAAACGCAAAAAATAAAAATAATTTTTTGGTCTTACCCTCAAGAGACGCACCAATATGTATAAGTGTATGAATTTTGGTGATGATAGCATGTACGGTTTAGAAGATATACTCCGGACAAAGGACTTAGTCACTGTTTTAGTCATGTTTCCATGGAAACCGCAAAAAAAATAAAAATCATTTGTTGGTCTAACCCTCAAAAGGCAC
Source organism: Phorcus lineatus (assembly GCA_921293015.1). NCBI lineage: Eukaryota > Metazoa > Mollusca > Gastropoda > Trochida > Trochidae > Phorcus > Phorcus lineatus. Next base: position 49,229,041 of record OV121090.1, on the reverse strand, counting down.
ATCAATGGATCATGGTTGATAAGTGTATGAAGTTTGGTAAAGATAGCATGTATAGTTATGAAGATATACTCTGTACAAAGGACTTTGTCACTGTTTAAGTCATGTTACGCTGTAAGGCGGGGGTATAAAAAGGGCAAAATCTTAAATCATAGGGGACATTGTTATATCTACCAGTCTCTGAAACAAGCTTAAATTTTCCACACCTAAAATTTGACAAACAATTTCTTAAATAAGAAGGGATATCTAATCTAAGATATGTTTCAACATGAAGGAGAGACTTGAAGAGTTTATAATTAACACACATAGTTGAATTTTGGAGAGATGAATGCCAAACCTGTGAGAGATTATCATACAACCTTTGTTTAAAGACAGAAATAAACCCATTAATATCTCCAACATCCTGAGAAATCCAAACAAAACCAAACCCAAATTTAAATAAAACACTTTTGATATGAGATGCCCATGTAATGCGACCAGATTCATCCAGACTTTAACATTAAATAAAACTGATGAGATAATCTATGACTTGGAAGAGTTAAAAGTCTACACCAAAATTTGATTGCCCTTGTCATATAATTTAGTTGAAGAGGTAATCTGCCACGTTCACCAAGAAACATACTATTACAAGATTTTTGCCTACTTTTAAGAAAGACTTATAAGTTTTAATCTAAATTTGTTCAATGATTTTACAATAAGTAACACCCTAAATTTCTGAACCGTAGCAGAGAATAGGTTAAACCATAGCATCAAATATTCTAAAATAATCCACACATGACAAATAACCTACCCTTTTTTGGTACCTATAGATTGCTTTATTAGCTTGAGAAGCCAGAGTCATTTGAGCTTTAGTCCATACTAATCTAGGAGTGAACACTATACCAAAGTATCTATAGTAAGAAACCACCTCTAACTGTTGTCCATGAAGAAACCATTTTTTATAGTGTCTAATTGGTCCACTTTTTCTGAAAACAATAACTTTAGTCTTATCAATATTAACTTTCATACCAGTAAGTTGACAAAACTGTTCCTGACCAAATATTTTTTTTTGTAACTGAATAGCACTATCTGCAACCGAGGAAACATCATCTGCAAACATTAGGGCATATAAATTATCAACATAAGGACAAGTAAAAATACCACGACCACCAAATTGCTCCATACTTTCCATAAGCTGATTAATAAAAACAATAAACAACTGTGGACTAAGGACACAACCCTGCCTGGTACCTATACCACAATCAAAATAACCGGGGAGACCATCAGATGTTCTGACACAAGCTGATAACCTACCTTACATCAATGAGAGAATATTATAGAATCTGCCCATGATGCCCACTTTTTTTAAACTCAACAAAGGAACTTTATGATTAACTGTATCAAAGGCCTTAGAGAAATCTATGAATAAACAATAAAACCTTCCTTTCCTCTTACATGCATACTTCTGAACCATAGCTCAGGCCTACCATACAAACGGCAAACAAATCTTCAAAACTGACCACATATACTCTAAAACTGACCACAAATCATCTGAAACGGGAGAAATACCTTCCAAAATTGACCACATACCCTCTGAATTGGACACAATAGCTTCTGCAAACAAATCGTTTGGAATGGAAACAAAACTTCCAAATCGGCTGCAAAAGCAGCCGAGAACTGTCACCGAGTGTCCGGAGCGGAGTACATATCACCCCGAACGGACAACAAATCATCTCGCAGCCTCGCTCTAAGTGTAGCAAAATGGCGGCCTGCGGAGACAAACAAGCTTTGCTGAATAAAGTTTCATGCCACTACGAGTTATGTCATTAACATATAACATCGTAATATAGTGCATAAACCCCCTAGCAACCTATATGTGCATAGTTGTCAGTGTCAGGCTTGCTTGGTTCGCTGTGTTGACTAGGGTTGACTGGTTGGGTGAATCTTCGTAGTGGGTCATTTTACTACTATACATATGCTGGACGCACAATGTTGACTTTATCATATATTATTAAAATAACAGAAAAAGTTTTCTAATTTTGACCCCATGCGTCTATTGGGGAATAGCAAAATTGAACCTGGAATAACTAATATCTTTCCCTTTCATATGTAGTGTAAAAGAGATGCTATCTCAAAATTATCTTCAAGTTTAAACTGTGAATGAGTTTTCTACGAAATGGTCACCAGTTTTTTTTCTCCCAAAAAGTATGATTTTACAAAGCAGTTAATACACAGTGAAAAATATTTCAGCAGCTGTAGGATATTTCAATGGAAATAGTTCTTTCTTGGGTGCGTACTACGAAGATTCACCCAACCAGTCAACCCTTGTCAACACAGCGAACCGACTCTTATTACATTGGGGACCAAATTGTGCAAGCCTGACACTGACAACTTTGCACATATATTTAAAGCTTAGGTCACTAGGGGGTTTAAGCACTATTTTACGATGTGATATGTTAAAGACATAACTCGTAGTGGCATGAATTTTATTCAGCAAAGCTTGTTTGTCTCCGCGGGCCGCCATTTTGCTACACTTAGAGCGAGGCTGCGAGATGGTTTGTTGTCCGTTCGGGGTGATATGTACTCCGCACCGGACGCTCGGTGGAAGTTTTGTTTCCATTCCAAACGATTTGTTTTCAGTTGCAGAAGCTATTGTGTCCAATTCAGAGGGTATGTGGTCAGTTTTGGAAGGTATTTCTTCCGTTTCTGACGATTTGTGGTCAGTTTTAGAGTATATGTGGTCAATTTTGGAGATTTGTTTGCCGTTTGTATGGTAGGCCTGATAGCTTGAAGACAAAAAATATGATCTGTAGTAGAATTGCCCTGAATCCTGCCTGAGCTTCACGAATAATATTCTTCTCCTCACACCAAAGTTTTAATCTCTTGTTTAGAATGGAAGTTAATATTTTACATACAGAATCAATAAGAGAAATACCTCTATAGTTATTTGGGTTACATTTTACACCAGATTCATAAAATGGACAAATTATGCTTTTGCCCTATGACAAAGGGAAAACACCATCATGAAATATCTTGATGATGATGATGATGATGATGATGATGATGATGAGGTTCGAGATTTTACAAGCGCTTCCAGTACAGCTGATTTCGCACTCGCGTCCGTTAGGACCTTTAATTTATGGTATATGATTGTGAGGTATTTAGATACGAGCCAGGAGGCCCGTATCTTTAATGTATTTGCCCATAGCATGGAATATCTGTCGTTTGTTGTGTGGGTTGATCCTGGATGTAATTAATTATGTTGCCATTTAGGCCTTTATTTAGGAGTTTATGTATTAGGCCGTTATGCCACACCATGTCAAAAGCTTTGGAAAAATCCAGGAAGATTGCTAATGTGTAGTGTTTGTGTAATTGCCCGGTTTTTATTTCTTGCTCGAGGCGAGCAAGATTGTTTAGGGTAGAGCAACCTGGAGTGAAACCACTCTGGTCCTCATTTAATGGGTTAATTTTAAGGTGGTGCTGTAGGCGATTTTTTACCATCGCTTCCATTACCTTACATAGATTAGAGGTTAGAGAGATAGCCCTATACGCCTTTATCACGCGACCCGCTAAAAAAAGTTCACAACGAGGCTCGGTATACAAACAGAAATGGCGCAACACTGCTGTGTACCGAAATGCAACAACGACTCACGCTATCTATCTGGAAGCAGTTTATCGTTCCATAACATCCCGAAGGATCAAGACCTACGGAAACGATGGATCATAAGCATCAGATGCGACGAGGGGCCATTATTCAAGGTAAGAGGGACCTGAAAAGTCTTTTCACGTGTCGTTTGTCATGGGTGCCCAGTTTTCGCGCACGATGTGATTTGATGTACCTAAATCGAAAGGACAAGTGTATAATGCTTTGACACTTCCATTTTAGTGTTAAATATGGCATAAATCGCCAAATATATATTTTGATTATTTGTACGAAAGAAGTATTAGTTACTTTTTGTTATTTTTAATTATAAGAGTGTGTAAATGAATTAAATATAGTTATTCCCTATTTATTTTTACAGAATGTGTTTCTATTTTGTATCATGATTTTAGGGAATACGATATGATTTTATTGATTTTCTTCCAATTTGCTTTGAGACACCTTGTGTAATGCACTGATACTTTACAAATTTGGTGATGTAATTCACCTGGAGAACTAACAGGTGTTTATTTTACTCTTGAACATCAACAATACATTGGCTGATGAGCTACATAGCCCGTGGCTATATTTAAGAGTTAATTTCACTTATTAATTCATCATTAATCAAACAATATGATACATCTGATAATGCTCTTATGATAAGATTGTCCTTTGTGTTAAAATTTACAGGTTACAGACGCAACTCATGTGTGTTCAGCACATTTCACTGCTGACTCCTATCAGCGGACCTTAACAGCTATAAGAAGATTGAAGAAGGGAGCAGTTCCAACCATTTTCTCTTGGAAGGATCAAAGAGAGCGACAGCCACCCAAAAAGAGATTGAGAAGGTTAGTACTCAAAATAAAAAATTATCAAATCATGTGCTTATGTTTCTTTTCCACCTACTTCTTGATTACTGTAATAACACCTTTAAACTTTCAAGGAAATTGTGCATGTACAAATTTTGTAAGACTGGTTAAAAAATATAACAAAAAATACCTTAACTTGATATTAGGTGTATAGAAAAAAAATTTGCATTCAAATTTTCATTATCATTTTCTTTGTAGCATTTCATATGAGGACAGTCCCACACTTGTGTCTAAACCAAGTTGCAGCAGCAAGGATGCATCCGCTACACCAGCTCCTATGCCAGACCATGATTATGCTGACCCACCGACCAGTACTGCTGACCAGCTCAAATCACTAAGGAATACACGCAGAAATTAGAGGAACAACTTGCAACTGCATGCTCTAAAAGATTTGGAATTAACCGATTCACCGACAATCAAGATTTGATACAGTTTTACACTGGATTCCGTACATATGATGATTTTATTTCAACATTCAATGCGCTTAAGCCAACAGCTGTTAATATGGTGCGATGGAGTCAAGTACAGAGACAGAGGAATTCTATTGCCGAAAATTCAGAGATAAAAAATGACATTTTCAGAGACGAATCTATCCCATTAATTGATCAATTTTTCATGTTCTTATGCCGTGTCAGACAGGGCTTTTTTGAAGTCAATTTATCAGTGAGGTTTGATGTATCTGTTAGTTCAGTGAGTCGTATTTTGGTCACTTGGTCTAATTATTTGTATGTCATGCTTGGGATGCTTCCAATTTGGCAAGAGAGATCTGCTATCAACAAAGCTATGCCAGAGTGTTTCAAGAGGACATATCCCAATACCAGAGTTATATTAGACTGTACAGAGATCAGAGTGCAATCTCCAAGTTCAAAAACAAGAAATTCTGAAATGTATTCTAATTACAAGTCTCATTCAACCATGAAAGGACTCATTGGAATCACACCTGATGGCATGATAAGCTTTGTCAGTTCTTTGTACACAGGTTCTGTGTCTGATAAAGAAATAACCAAGCAGTGTGGAATTTTGGATTTACTTGATGTTGGTGATGATGTGATGACAGACAAAGGATTTGTTATACAAGACCTACTCACACCAAAAGGAGCCAAATTGATAATTCCTCCATTTCTAAGAGAGAAGGGAACATTTTCTCGCACAGAAGTAAAAGAAACTCAAGAGATTGCAAGATTAAAGATTCACATCGAAAGAGCCATTCAAAGATGCAAGGAATATCACATCTTTGACTCGGTCGTTCCTCTAACTTTAGCAGGATCCATAAATCAAGTTTGGACTGTTTGTTGTTTATTGACAAATTTGTATGGAAAATTATTTTAAGATATGTTAGCTATATGTATAAAGTGAAATAAACAACAAATGACAGTGAAATCCATTTATTGACATGAGTTAATTGTAATATAATTTGACCATTTAGCAATTGTTTAAATTGTTATTTTGAATTACTCGTCCAGTGAGTGATTTAATATGAAATTATTTTCTTAGTATGACAGATCTGTCTTATTTTCCTTTTTGATACATATCTTTCAGAGATACATTTGTTAATACTTTATCTTTCTCTTTTTGGCTGTTTTCCAAACACAAAAGATAATTGAAATTCATGTTTTCTTGCAGACATGAACTTTTAAATTTTTGTTTTCCCTAATTCCAAAGGGGGACAATCCATTTTCATTCACAACTAAAATCATCTCCCTGTTCCAGAAAAATTATGATTGCGTAATTTTATTAAAGTGGATCAAAATACTGAAATTAAGTGAAGTATGTTTTATAGCATTCTTACATGTCTACTGCTATTCAATGCTTTACCAATCTCAAGGCAACATTATTTTGGAACTGTTATGTGATCTATGGTTATTAGGTTTCAGATTTGAATTAAAATAATCTTCATAGAATGTATGTGAATTTATATAAACATACATAGAACAAATCAATAGTTGTAAAATAATGTAAAAGTTAACTTCATCATCCCAATATGTATACATATGTACATGCAATTTCAAATGTGCATTTAAGTCATGTTTCCTTAAATATGTGCAATACTTTTTGACAATGCATCAAAGTCTTATAGAAAAAATTCAGAAATCATAATCATGATGACTAAGAATCTATCTGTCATATAATAACATGTCTATATATTTTGCAACAATGTTTTGGCTTATACTTTTGCACACTCATGCCAAATTATGAATAAGGTTAAGAAAGCATGAAACTGGTTTCAATCCTTAAATTTATTAGTTATTTTACAATTGAAGATAAATGTCTTACAAGTATAGTAAATCCATGCTTTGATATACCTATGCATCACAGTTATTTTATAGAATGTTTGATACTTATGTATGAAAATAATTAACATTGTTATAATTAATTTCAATGAAAATTATGACGATCTTGCTCATACTCTGACCTAGCTTACACTCATGAAATATGAAATCCTTATCACAAGGAAATGTATCCTATAATTCTAATTTTGTCTTTTTGATAAACAATGATTAAGCTTTTAAATCATGATACCTGTTCAAATTGCAAGCTCTTGTCAATTTGTTAGTAGAAATGAATAAACTTGAAACTTGTATCAATCCTCATATTTTCCTGATATTTGTGTCACTTATTTTCTTTAGGGTAATACCTATTGTTCTTGGAACATGACATGTTTGAGAAAGAGATGTTTTACTTATAATTGAAGGAACTATCTTTAGTCCACACATGTGATAATGATGAAGAAGGTATAACAGTCCAATTGTATGATTGCATTCACCTGCACCAGCTTTACATGAGCAGGAGCAATTATTAATTAGGATTCCATAATGAAGATTAATATTTATGTTAAGGGTATGGGGTGGTTCATTCTTCCTCACTGAGTTGAAGCCCTTGGCCCAGATCACACTTTAAACACATGCTGTGCATTCTGTAATTGATAAGGAAATAAGTCAGTTACCAAATAAAATAAAATTGTTTAATGAATTGAATTTACTAAAGAGCTTTGGTTAATCAAACCATCTTATCAATCATATCTGAAGGTAACTTGATTTCCCACATAGGTCATATTGTAGTCATATGAACATTTTTCGTAAAGCTACACCCGGTCTAGGGAACATAACTGTTTTTGCTCAATTCATTAAAATGAAGCAAAATAGTGTAAATAATTAAGACATAGCAATCATTTTTACATTTATCATCAAACAATTAAGTATCACATTATTATTATTATTATTAATGAAGCAAATCATACTTTAATATTCATAAGAATTAAAGTCCCTATTTTAGTCATTATATGACTCTTAGAGTAACTAATACTACTAGGAAAATAATGATTATGGCCTCAGGCCTGTTAGATTTTTGCCCCTTTAAATTACGTTGATATTACAGCTTATGTATGTTTTTTTAAAAATTAAGTGTACAGGAAAACAGTTATAGATCATAATTTTTTTTATCTGGAGTAAATTTTCCTAGCAGTATCTACAAAGGCCGATGAAATGTAAAAAATGTCAATGAGTGATGTTTACCTCAACATCATGCATGTACGATTCGACAAAATTGCTGAAAGCTTTCTTGTGCTGAGCCCTTGGAAATCGTTGTCCAAGCGTCCAAGTCCGAAATAGATAGGTGGAAGGGATTTAAGACTGCGTGTCCACTATGGTAGGTACGGACCGAGCGATGACATTTCTCTAGCACACGATGGGTTTGCCCGGCGAGAATACCGGAAGTAAACATCGTGTATACCGAGCCTCGTTTTCGCGATCAATGGCCGATGCGTGAGAAAGGAGTATAGGAATTTGGATCCCCAGAGGGTTTATTTGGTTTAGGGATTGGTATGATTAGTGCTTCCTTCCAGGAGGAGGGAAGTGTGCCTAATTGCCAAATGAGGTAATAGAGGTTAAGAAGTATGTTGGTGGTATTTGGAGGTAGCTTCTTAATAAGTTGGTAGGAAGTTTGGTCAAGACCCGGGGCTGTTCCCTTTTTCCTATTATTTAGAACAAATTGAAGCTCCTCCATGGTGAATGGTTGATTGATGGGTTTGTTGTTTTGTTGCTTAGGTGGTATAGGAAAATTTTGCTTGTTTTGTTAGAATTTTGGCCTGTTGTTCTTGCTGCTGCTAGCATTTGCAAACTGCTCTGCGAGAGCGTTTGCCTTTGCTTTTGGTGTGGTGTGGTTATTTATAGGAGGGAGTTTACTTCTGCCTTTCCGCCACAAATGACTCGGAGCTTATTCCAAACTTGTTTAGAGTTTGTTTTATCATTCAGCTCCTCGCAGAAGTTTTCCCAGTGTTGTTTCTTTGATGAGTGTTTGTACTGTATTTTTGAGGTGTTTTGCATGTGGTAGGTGAGAAATGTCGCGTTTTGCTTTCTTAAAAGCTGTTTTGCGGAGTTTGCCCGCTGTTTTTATTTCCTCAGTCCACCAGGGTACTGAGGGTTTATAGGGTTTAGGATTAGTTAATGGAATAGATTGATTTGCAGCATTTATTATAGCTTGTGTGAATTTATCGCCAAAATTTGGGGGTTGTTATTTTCAAGGTCTGCTGGTATAAGGAGTTCACAAAGATTTTGGAATTTGTCCCAGTCAGCCTTGTTGTAGGAGAATTTAGGATTTTGGGGGCAATTTTTATCCTGAATGAAATGATCACAGATCATCGAAGATCGCCCATTTGATCTGGCTAGCGATGTCTGGGGTGCTGATCTTAAATCGATTAAATCGAAATATCTTGTTGAATAACACTGTTAAATAATTGCTAAAGTATAACCTCCTAAATGAAAAAACAACAGGAAATCTCACAGTCAACTGTTTAAACATATCTAAAGTCCAAACAAGTCCACATCCAAACAACTCAAACCTCCGATTAATTGATGTCAAATATATCTTTAATTATTTGTATTGTTCCAAGCAAAAGACAGTGTTTTAATAGGTCTATTATGCTATGCGCACGATCCCAAAGCATGTGTACATCAATTACGACGTCTGCCAAATGTTGTCACAACAATCAGACTGGTTTAATTAGTCTTATTCTTCTATGACACACAGGTGGCCGTTATGTAATCCTATCGCATTCTTTATTTAACCCTCCCGATGCATCGAAATTTTACTGTGCTTCGGTGCTTCCCTAGGCCTCTTGGGCCCGGGCACATCATTCGTTTCTATTTCGGACCCTTTGAAGTGGCTATGAGGCCGTGATGTCTTATGAACAATTCATTGCAACCATGGAGCAGCTGAGAATGAAAGTCGATCTGATTGGGTAAGTATGTTCATGTTCAGAGGAAATCCGACAAGCGGTGCGAAAACGCTTCCCCGGAGAAGCTGGAGCCCATGATGAGCAGTACAAAGATCTGTCAGCTGTAAGTACTCGGCCATATGTTATTCCAGTACATATCTCACTATTGATGCACTTATTTTACCTTAAATGATTGATACATTATCTATTTCTTTCAGGGTACACACCTGTCTCTAGAGGAAATGGCTTCCTTTGAATGTCGAAATCCTCCTGTCAAATGCTTGGCTTGCAAAAAACAGGGACAGAGTCGCTACAAACCATACTAAATGAACCTTAGATGCTAAACAAAATTTCTTCTTGTAACCACAAATTGTTCAGAAAAAGTTATCAAATAAAGCTGTACACAATAATACCTTTTCTGTGTTTTGTAGAAAATCAAATTGTCCAAGTCCAACTAACAATCAGAATCTAACGAGCAACAATCAAACATAAATAAAACAAAACTATGAACTAGAATGAGCTATGAATTAGAACTAACTATAACATACGTTCGTTCATTACATTAAGGCAAACACACAGATATTTCTAGTCGAGCATATACCAAAATCAACCTCTGAAATGGTTTCCTACATGTAAAGAAGGACGTATAGAAGGTATATCAATCCTGGTCTGAACTTGAATGTTCGAGGTACTCAGAAAGCTGCACACTGACATAATCCCTAGTCCACACAGTCCATACACACGATTGTCTGAACACTGTGCTCCCTGCACACATTGCGAGAACACATGCTGCAGTTCTGTCGAGATTTTCTGTCTTTCTTCGTACTGCAGATGCAACATCTACGACGTTTTCCGAGATAATTTGGATCAGGATCATCTGACAGAACATCCTTCACAATGCCCTGGAGCTGACGCGTTACTGACATTCCCTTTCTCCTGCTGACAAGAGGACGCATCAGAGCTTCAGCAATGGCTTGTAGAAACTCACGTCTAGGACCTCTAGCTGATGCATTCCAATGAGGGAACTTGACTCTCCATGCTGTGTAGGATGCAATGCCGTGACATCTAGCATGTCCTCCGTTTTGTTGAATATCCATGGGCCATCTGATCCATTGTATCAACTGCTCCTTTTCTTTTGTTGTAGTAAAGCACTATTTCTGGCTTCTCCTTTGAGAACCATCAACGTCAGCTGTCTTGTGCATTGTGCTGAGCAGAGTGACACTCTTGGACCTCTTGCATTGGTAACTGACAATAGTTGTCTTGTCTTGAAATGCAAAGACAGAATCATGAACACCTCTAGCTTTCTTGGAGCTGAATGCTGCAAGTAAAAAACGCTTGTTCTGTCTGACAGTGCCAACCAAAGTGAGACCATTAGAAAGAAGTTCCAAGGCAAGTGTATGATCAGTAAAGAAGTTGTCTGCAGTGATGTTACAATTTGAGTGAAGTAAGGCCTGCAGAGTTCCAATGTGATACTTCTACTCAGTCCAACGTGGGCACTTCTGCCTTCCTTTCCGAGATATGGCACACTTTGAAGGGGATAACAGTTGCTGGAGTCAACTAACCAGAACAGTTTTAGTCCATATTTGTCAGGTTTGGCTGAAATATATTGAATAAAGGAACATCTGCCACAAAATGGGACCAGCTGTTCATCAACAGTAAGGTTGTCTCCGGGTACGTAATACCGGCCCAAACATGTTTGGAACTCCTCCCAAATCTCACAAATGGGTGCCAGCTTGTCCTTCTGACGCCATTGACTTCTGGTCTGTCTCTTTGTCATCAAAATGCAGTATGTTCAAGAGATCCTTGAATTGACGTTGAGACACTGTTGCTCGAACAAAAGATATTCCATATTGTTTGCTCCACAACACATCAGTGTCAACCATGTTTATTTTGAGATGTCCAAAAGTCAGTAATATTCCGACAAGAGCCCACAATTCTGTCTCATCTGTCTCTGCCCATTCCTGTTCATCTTTCCCTTTTTCTTTCATCACTCTCCTTCCTTCCTTATTTGTGAAGGTGACAATTTTTTTCATGATATCTTTGGTGATATAAAGTTGAAACATATCTGTCTCATTGTTGATATGATCTGCATGTATAACCTTCTGTAAAGGACCTTGAATGATGTTGCGTTGCGGAGTTCGAGATTGTGCTGGTGGGGTGGTAGACCATTTGCTGCCATCTTTGCTGACAAAAATATCATGATCATAAGCGTTATCCTCAACATCAGATGATGTTAATTCAGAACTATCTGAAGAGGTATCATTGTCAGAAGTATCCAGAGGTAGATAGTCACTATCTGAACCACTTTCTTCATCAAACACTATCTCATCAACGCTACCCCCAGCAGACATCAAATCCTTCTGCAAATTCCCAAAAGATTTGGTATTTCTATTCCACTTACTCATCTTGGATTGCTAGGACCACGTGCCACTTGCAGGCTATATCAACAAATCTTAAAGATGCTCAAGTATTGAAAGCAATGACCCTGGGCCTCAGAGGCCCGGGTATGCACTTACTGACTGTGGATTTCAAAATTAACATAATATTTTTAATTTTTTTCTTCAAGAGTAGATTATGTTTGAGTAAACCCACATTGGGGTTTTAGAAGATTACATAAAGTTATATTATTTTATTCAAGATATAACCAGTTTTACAGACCTCCAAAGTTGCGATCGGGCCTGTGTCTCGTATTATACCTTTTGAAGTTTCACACCTTGGACCCGCCAAGCGGAAGATATGTCCTGTCATAATGGCGTAACTCTTGGCATTCGACTGCTACTTAGTTTATTGGCACGGCGTCCAATCATTTTGAGCCAATGAACTTGTAGAATATATATTCAACCAATGAATTAAGAGAAGGAGATTTGGCTCATGCACTTCTACCGACGATGACACTCATTTAAAAAAGTACATCGTGAATAACGGGTACCAACATTCTTTAGGATTACATAGGATGTTTCTAACACTTGTGCCAGGTATGTTTTAATGTCATTGATTTTTAAATTCAAAGACAGAGATATTGCAACACGGTGTGAGATGTTATACTAGATAACAAATTAATATAATATATGTTAGTTAAATACAAACGAACCATCCACTAAGTACTAAGTTGTCATGAATGTGAAGTGAAAGAAAATAATTTGTTCTACAGTAAACATTAAAATATTCCTCCCCATAGTGGTGGATTTCTCTTAACCTTTTTCATATAAACCAACCCAAGAAACCGCCTCCAAGGACTGTCACAGTCCAATCAAAAGGATTTGACGACTGAGAAGGAAAGTTGATATCATGAAGCAGTTACATAAAGTATTTAGGAATTTTTTCGGACATGCTATTGCCTCTATTTTGCTGTTGAATTAGCTTAGAAATACAGAGAAAATCAAAGGGCTGGAGTTTCAGCTTATGACTAGCACGTCACACACTGGGCGTGGTTTTGAGTCATACTTTGATGATTTTGTCTAAGCGTTCGCCAATCTCATTAGGCGGTTATCCAAAATAGGGGTATAAAAGGTCTCCTAGTAGTCAAATTAAAGCGTATATTTTCTAATTTTTTGGCTCTATTGATTCTTATAAGTGAAGCGACTACAGATAATAATTTGCAATAATCAAAATTATGAGTTACGTCTCCTCTTTAAGACACCACCTCACAGAGTGACTCTTTAAGACACCACCTCACAGAGTGACTCTTTAAGACACCACCTCACAGAGTGACTCTTTAATACACCACCCACAGAGTGATTCTTTACAGACACCACATCGGAGTGTCTCTTTAAGACACCACCCCACAGAGTGTCTCTTTAAAAAAAACACATCTCAGTGTCTCTTCAAGACAGCACCTCACAGAGTCTCTCTTTAAGACACCACTTGGGAGCGTCTCTTTAAGACACCACCTCAGAGCGTCTCATTACGACAACTTTCTCTTTAAGACACCACTCACAGAAAGTCTCTTTAAGACATCAACTCACAGAGCGTCTCTTTAAGATAGCATGTCAGAGAGTATCTCTCAAATACACTATATAAGAGAGTGCCTCTTCAAGACATCACCTCAGAGAGTTTCTCTTAAAGACAGCACCTTACAGAGTGTCTCATTAAGACTTCAACTCACAGAGCGTCTCTTTAAGATAGCATGTCAGAGAGTATCTCTCAAAGACACCACCCCAGACAGTATCTCTCAAAGACACCACCTCAGAGAGCGTCTCTTAAAAAGTAAATTAAGACATCAACTCTCAGAGCGTCTCTTCAAGACACAACCTCAGAGAATGTCTCGTTTAGACAGCAGTTCAGAGCATCTCTTTAAACAACTTGAAATTGCCCTTTCATTTTTAAGGTTTATTAGTTTATTCATACACAGACAAAACATTGAAATAAAAAAAACAGCAAAATTTTTTTCAAAAGGTCATTTGATAAAAAAGATATTAATGTTCAAAGTGCGTACATTTTTGCCTGCGGGATGCGCCAGCTGTAAAATGAACTTTTACTATAAACGAGTTTAGTTATACTGCACATGTGCAGTATGTTAATAACAAAATATACAGAACATGGCCGCCTTACCCACTATATGTACGCATACAATAATGGTGCCATCTTTCTTCTATATTGGTGTGAAAGACACGTGCCATTGATATGCGTTGCTGCTAATTGTAATAACACCAGAACTGGGGATATTCAGTTTCCATCGGATGCTTGCTACTCACCGGTGAGCCTCCTTCCACTTCATCAGCCCAGGAGAAGAGAGGAGAGATTGATATCTTAGGAAGATTTCCCTCGGACATGTAAATAATCTATCAACAAAGAAAATATGAATAAGTGACAACACATGACTAAAAAAAGTCAATCAGTTAACCTGAGCTGACTCTGGACTGAAAATCATCTGTTTCTAATCTGGGCCAACTTGTTCTAAGCTTATATATTCCAGACCTGTGTATCATGGCCTCAGTGGCGAACAATATATCCCGATTCCAGTTTTATTACGAAAGACAATATATCATGGAAGTATTGCCAAGGAATCTGCGAGACACTTATCATCATGATATAGTAATTGCAATACTGTATCCGTGCATTGAATGCTCGCTCAAGGCGCTACAAAGGAAGAAATTGTAAAAACTTTATACATTATATACACAAGAGTTTACAACGTACCACATCAGTTTATTGTAAATGTATGAACAACTATCAAATTGTGGTGTCATTATATGAGATATTCATTTCTCTTTACACAGTGGGCTGCTCGATGTAGACGAGGCGGAGGACCGGAGAGGCAGGAAAGTGAAAGACAGCCGGCATGAATCGCAGTGCTCAAGCTGGCTCCATCCAAAACAGGGGAACTCATCTTACTCTCAGGTACCCACTAATGAGAAATATCATGTATGATGAACGCTTAAAGATATATGTATTGATTTATTATATGGAACAGTTTGTTTTCTGTTTATCATTATTTTTATTTTTATTTTTTCAGAAAGTTTCTCCGCTCCTGAACAGTGCCGTGAAGAAACAATTGATGCGAGAACAATGAAGAAACGCATTTTCCCTTATACATTCTAAGACTGAATAAACAATTTTGTTTAGTTTGTCCCTGTCTGTTTTTCACTTTTTTAATTATCTTTGAAATGACAGACTAGATCTAGTAATGGTATGGCTTACCCAAATATTTCATTACCATATTTGTTATAATAGAAACTCGGTCATCTCGATGTCTTTAATTCGCAGTCTTGACTCCATTTTCAATAATTAGAAACATTCTGAGTGTGAATTAAGGGAATGTGTTCATTTCACTATCCGACATTCGTTTTTATTAGTGACACCCTATTTTGAAACAAATATGGTACATGCAGCCTAACCAAGTATTGCTTTAAACTTCCAGTTTTGTCAGGATGAATATAGAAATCGTGTGCAAACTTGGATTAAGAATATGTTGTGGGGACGTTTTTTCATATCTACACAGGGGACGTGGTAGGGACGTTATTATACTAACGTCACGTAAACGTTTTACTTCAACGTTGTGGGAACGTTTTTTTTAAGGTCGTGTGAAAGTCCAAAATTACGTTGTTGGGACGTTATTTCAACTCCACACGAGAGAAGTTTCGAGGACGTTTTATGCTGATGTCCCAGGGACAACGTCCTCACAACGTAATTTTGTTAGCTGGGAAAGTACCTGCCTTATAACAAATGTCACTCGAGCCTTACAACAACACATGCCTCCAAAATGACAATTTTGGACTAGCCAATTTCACTTAAACAAATAATGATAAAATCCAGTCAGTATTTACTCTTCAAAAGCACAGAAAAGTGAGAACTTAATAGATATAAACTTGAAAGAATTCAAATTGTTTTCTCAAATGAAATCATTTTGTAATTAATTGTTGAAAATTGGATGAAATTTACTGAAGTTACTTCAATATTCAACAAGTTTCTTATGTTTTTACCAACACTAATGTTTTTGTAATCTGAAAGCAATCAGTATATCACATAGTTTTAGAATGAGAACAATAACAAGAACTGTGTGCAGACATTCCGTATCATCACACTTTGTCATAATCTATAAAAATGTCCCAAATAGTTATTTCCCTTTAATGAAAATAGTCACAAAATATACAGAGATAACCAAACTTGTGTGTTCCCGTTGTAACAGGCCGAACTTTCCCCCTGGCCAGACTTTCCCCGGGGAAGGTTTGGCCTAGGACCATCTTTCCCCGGGGAAGGTTTGGCCTAGGACCATCTTTCCCCGGGGAAGGTTTGGCCTAGGACCATCTTTCCCCGGGGAAGGTTTGGCCTAGGACCATCTTTCCCCGGGGAAACTTTGGCCTAGGCCAAACTTTCCCCCCCTTGGCTTAATCTTCCCCGGGGAAAGTCTAGCCTAGGCCAAAGTGTAACAGGCCAAACTTTCCCCCTGGCCAGACTTTCCCCGGGGAAGGTTTGGCCTAGGACAATCTTTCCCCGGGGAAACTTTGGCCTAGGCCAGACTTTCCCCCCCTGGGCTCAATCTTCCCCGGGGAAACTCTGGCCTAGCCCAAACCTTCCTCACCCTTGATTTTACCTACACCTTTTTCTATTGACTTCACTCATAGCAATTTGGACCCCTTCTAACTAATACTTACAAATCCTCTTCTTTTATCTATAGTGTATTCACTTATATTGGCAACTTTTTTGCCTTTCATCCATATGTTCAACTGTTAACATTCTGGTCTAACTAGGCTACTTTCACAGAATTGCTTGTTTTTAGAGAACTATATACAGGTGGGTGTTTATCTGAAGGGGGAAATTCTGGTTAAGCTAGGCTATTTCATTCCCACCCTTGGTATTCATTTCGAGTGGGGCGACTCTGGCCTAGCTTGGCTATTTCTTCCCCACTCTTGGTAGTTATATAGAGTGGGGAAACTCTAGCCTAGCTGGGCTATTTCTTCCCCACCCTTGGTAGTTATATAGAGTGGGGAAACTCTAGCCTAGCTGGGCTATTTCTTCCCCATCCTTGGTATTTATTTAGAGTGGGGCGACTCTGGCCTAGCTGGGCTATTTCTTCCCCACCCTTGGTATTTATTTAGAGTTGGGCGACTCTGGCCTAGCTGAGCTATTTCTTCCCCACCCTTGAGAGTGGGGTGACTCTGGCCAAACTGGGCTATTTCTTCCTCACCCTTTGTATCTATTTTAGGGGGAAATTCTGGCCTACCAAGGCCTTTTCTTCTATAGAAATTTGCCTGGACTGATTGACAGAATTGATATTTGCATTAATTTATCAACATGATACATTGAAATAAAATTATTATTGATAGATTAGTCAAAGTTAACTGTCTTTTAAGTAGTTTCTACCCAAATTCAACCTTAATAGAAGGGCATCATGTTTAAAACATGTGTTTGAAACTAATTTTTTTTTCTGGGGAAGAGACAGCCTAGCTAGGCCAGACTTTCCCCCCTGAAAATGATTAAAGACTGAGGGTGGGGAAGAAATAGCCTATCTAGGCCAGAACTTCCCCCCTGAAAAGAAGTAACAAGGGTGGGGAAGAAATAGTCTAGCTAGCCTAGACTCTCCCTCCTATAAATGAAGACTGAGGGTGGGGAAAAAATAGCCTAGCTAGGCCAGAACTTCCCCCCTGAAAAGAAGTAACAAGGGTGGGGAAGAAATAGTCTAGCTAGCCTAGACTCTCCCTCCTATAAATAAAGACTGAGGGTGGGGAAGTAATAGTCTAGCTAGGCCAGAACTTCCCCCCTGAAAATGTAAACAAGGGTGGGGAAGAAATAGCCTAGCTAGGCCAGAACTTCCCCCCTGAAAATGAATAACAAGTGTTTGGAAGAAATAGCCTAGCTAGGCCAGAACTTCCCCCCTGAAAATAAGTAACAAGGGTGTGGAAGAAATAGCCTAGCTAGGCCAGAACTTCCCCCCTGAAAATAAATAACAAGGGTGGGGAAGAAATAGCCTAGCTAAGCCAGAACTTCCCCCCTGAATAGAAAGTTAAACTAGTTAGATGAGAAAGGAAGAGAAGTTGTCAATATAAGTTAATATCTGCACATTATAGATACAAAAACAGGATTTGTAAGTGTAAGTTAAGCGAGGTTCAAATTGCCATGACTTTTGACAATAGAACATAGGTATAGGTAGAATCAAGGGTGGGGAAAGTTTGTCCTAGGCCAGACTTTCCCCGTGGAAGATAGAGCCCAGGGGGGGAAAGTTTGTCCTAGTCTAAACTTTCCCCGGGGAGAAAATAGCCTAGGCCAAACTTTCCCCGGGGAAGGTTTGGCCTAGGCTATTTTCTCCCCGGGGAAAGTTTCGACTGGGGAAAAAATGGCCTGCTACACCGGAATATTCCGGGATGAAATTAGCTTTGCCCGCAAGTCCCCTTAGCGAGATGCGAGTAGCACACTCTATTTTTCTCATGCTAACTAATTATGGCCGCGGGTCTCGGTAGCGAAGGACGGAAATTTATTGCCTAGCAGTAGTCTCAGTTCAACGCTTGTATTTTCGTTCCGGCTGTCGCTAAGCAACCGTGTTTTGTTTCGTTGGTGTTCTAAATAATGCGCGAACATGCTCCGAAAGTTATGAGAACATTGCAAATGTTTATCGTACCGAAAATAAGCGTTAAAATCACTCAATTTTCCCCCACTTCCCGCCGCACGTGCTAATAGCCTGTGGGCACTTTCTACCCTCTCGCACGAGCTTACCGACCCGCGCATGCTATCGTTTACTGAGATGCGTGCATTTTGACCCTATGCCTTCCTATCGCACGCCCTATGTTCTGAACCCTTGGGCGGATTTCAATATAGGTGGGATCATTTGAAAGAGAAAAAAATTGTCTTTAATTCGATGTAAAAAACATATGTGCGCCTCGTGAAATAAAGATACAGCATGTGCCGCAAAAAAGGTGATTTTTGTATATTTTTAGTTTTACACTGTTTTGTTACACCAATTTTCTCATCATGTGCTCAACGTATTTTGACATTTTTTATATCACAAGATAGAGAAAAAGATTGTCTTTAATTCCATGTAAAATGTGTACATGCGCAACAATTCATAAAGACACAGCAAGCGCCGCACAAAAAGGTAATTTTACCGACTTTCTTTTCATGTGATTTGAAGCGCGATTTTCATGTGCCTTTCTTTCACAATGAATTTCTTCTACACCGTGAAAATGATTTTGTGGAATTTTACATCACAATAAAGACAAATGAATTGTCTTTAATTCCCTATATCAATTATTTATGCGCGCAAATAAATAAAGACTCAGCAAGTGCCGTAAAAAGAACAACTTTCGCACTTCGCAATTCCGTTAGTGACGCAAATAGGGAAACTTTGGCACTTCATATCCCCGTGTACAAATGACACATTTCAAAACCATTTATATCATTATCAAGAGGAATAAATTGTCTACAAAGTGATATATAAAATGCACATGCGCTAAAACAAACGACGATGCAGCAAGCGCCGCACAAAGGGTTCTTTTCTTATCAAGTGATCTGAAGCTCGATTTTCATGTACCTTTCTCTGGCACTCGATATTTTCTATACCACTTGGCGGATTTTGATAAATATTACATCTAAATAAAGACGGAACGTTGTTCTTCATTACAATATATTGATCATACATGCGCACACAAAAATAAAGGCACAAGAAGTGCCGCAAATTTGGCAAGTTTCGCATTTCGTATTTCTGTAAACAAGTGGCGCGCTCATCAAAGTTTGGTATCACCATAAAGAACAGAAAATGCTCTTCAATTTGATATACAATTTGTATATATGCGCTCACAGAAATAAAGATTCAACAAGAGCCGCTAAAATGTTATAAATAAATGTGATAATTAAAAAAAATGATGAAGGAAACCCTGTCTCTTTAGTGTTCAACTATAGAGTTTTATAAACCATGAAAGTTAAAGGAGAAAAAACTTTTGGATCTACGTTCATAGAGTTATTGATGTCTTTTTTCAGTTAGGGGATTTTCGCGTCGGGCACCGCCATCAGTTCATGGGAAAATTGTCCAACGAAAATGATCGTGCTTGAGTCACTGTATGTCGGGGATCTTTTGTCGGGAACCGCCATCAGGTCATGGAAAAATTGTCCAACGAAAATGTTGTGGTTGAGACACAGTATGTCGGGGATGCCGTCGGGAACCGCCATCAGGTCAAGGCAAAATTGTCCAACGACAATGTTTGTGGTTGAGACACAGTATGTCGGGGATCTTTCGCCGGGCTCCGCCATCAGGTCATGAGAAAATGTGTCCAACGAAAATGTTCGTGTTCGAGGAAAAAAATTTCAGCGGACTTTCGTCGGGCACCGCCACCAGGTATGTCTTTTTTTCTGCCAAATCTTTGTTGAGGACGACAATGATATATGGATATACAACTTTTTTATTACACAGTGGCGACGTTTCTCTGTTGGTTGTTACATACAGTAACTCAAGCACGATCATCTTTGTTGGTCAAGAAAACTGATTTTTGAAAAAAAAGTTTGGTAGAATTCCGAGGTCTTGAATAGTTAGCTATATATGTCGGGATGGCATGAGTTCCTTCGAGTGAACGAAAGACAAGGGGCCGGGTGCTCGTTGACTACGGCCGTCCCGACGGATAGGCCCGTGGAACCTATCATTCTCGGAAGAGAAGTCAAGAGTTGAAAAACTTTTGTAATCCACAACTGACAATCAGAACTTTCCTGACGTAGAAGGCAGTTGTTCGCGACTCGCCGGCTCGTTGCATAGGAAGTCAGAAGGCGCCAAAGGCGCGCAACGGCAAATTTGTTTCAAACACTTACAAAATGTGGCAATTGAATGTCCATGAAGCTCACATTGAATTTCTCTGTACAACAGGTCATGTGTTGATGTTATTATATCTTGCGTGTGCCTAAATTATTTTCAATCATTTTCAGATTGATGTGAAAGATGCCTAAGGCCAGGAGGCCGCGAACCAGGAGTTGGTAAGGTCCGTCAACGTCTAGCGACGACGACTTCATCAACGAGGTCCATGCCGATGAAGCTTCTGATATGGAATCAACTGATGAGAGTGATAGTGACAGTGACAGTGATAGTGAAAGTGACATTGATAGTGATCAAGAAATAAGAAACATTGCAAGAGACATATTAGCTGGTACGGGTGAAACTGCTACGGCTGGTACTTCCACAGAGGAAGAGTTCAGTGGCTTTGACGAGCAATATAATGAAATGGACACACATTTTGATGACCAAGATAATTTTATGGATCGCTGGGAAGAGGGGCCGAGGCAACGTGGACGTGTTGATCTGCATTTTACTGGCGACACGGGATTAGGACGGTTCATAGAATTGCCTGATATCCGCAACCTGTAGACTTTTTCGGACTGTTTTTTCATGAAGATGATTATGGATCATTGGCAGCAGAAACCAACAGATACTTCCACCAACAGGTCGAGGATAAGGTTCTGAAACCCTGTTCACTGTTGAGGCAGTGGTATGATACGAATGCCGAAGAAATTAAAGTATTCATTGCAATGACAATAGCAATGTCTCTTGTTGTACAGAGAAACTTTTCTGAGTATTGGTCAACAAGTGATGTTACGTCGACGCCCTTCTTTTCCAAGTGCATGCCCCACGACAGGTTCTGGCTACTGCTAACGTACCTACATTTGAATGATAACAACCAAATGCCGGGACGAAACACTCCGCATTTTTCACCAATGAATAAACTTGGCTATCTGTACCAACGCATCGTGCATCGTTTTTCCAGAGTTTATAAGCCGCATCAAAACATTTGTGTTGACGAAGGGTTGGTGCCTTGGAAAGGCAATCTGAGTTTCAAAGTATATAATCCCGACAAGCCGAAGAAGTATGGGATAAAGGCCTACATGTTGTGTGACTCAACAAATGGTTATGTTTGCAAGTTCAAACTCTACACTGGAAAAACAAATGAAGCTGTTTGTGTTGGTGGGAAAACGTATGATCTCGTCATGGACTTGGTGAAGGATTATGCTGGGAAAGGGTATCATGTGTTCATGGACAATTTCTATTCATCGGTGGCATTGTATATAAACTTGTGGGAAATGGGAACTGGTGTGACGGGAACTTTGAGAGGAAATCGCAAAGGCATTCCTGAAAAGCTAAAGAAGGCACAGAAGAATAAGAAGAAAGGGGATATGACAGTCTATCACAATCAAGACCTACTCGTTTTGCGGTATGAGGACAGGAAGTCAGTGTTGCTCATGTCAACCGTAGAAGACGCCGAAATTGTAGAGACAGGAAAGAAGAACCGAGTGACTGGGGAAGCAAATACGAGACCACGTATTGTGCACGAATACAACAAATATATGGGAGGTGTGGATCGGGCCGACCAGATGCTGTCGTACACCCCGTTCAAAATGAAAACTCTTAAATGGTGGAAGCGCGTGTGGTTTCATGTGTTGAACGTTGCCATGTTGAATTCTTACATTCTCTATAAAGAATTCTCAGAAGACAAACCTTTGAAAACAAGCCATCAATTTAGAAAAGATTTGGTGCAGCATATGATCACCTTCGCCGAAACAGAAAAAGTGTCCTCCCTGCGTAGACGTCCTCGCGGTCGGCCGAGCACGAGCGACGATAGTATCTTGCGACTCCATGGTCGTCACTTTCCATCAAAGATTCAGCCTGTTGGATAGAAGAAAAACCTCTCACGCATGTGTGTTGTTTGCTCCAAAGCGAAAAGAGAACTTCGTCGAAAGGAATTCGAGAAACAAATCAGCCAGTTCGAAAGAAGAGAAGGGTAGGCAAAGAATCTTCTTTCGAATGTAGCGAGTGTAATGTGGCTCTATGTGCGGCTCTATGTGCAGCACCATGTTTCAGAATTTATCACACGTCACAAGATTGCACTAAAGCTTATATCAGTTTGATGTCAGAGAAGGAAAATGAGGGGGATAATCAAGAAGATTGAAGAAAGAAGAAAGAAGCAGAAGTGTGGATGAGCGTTACTCTCCTTATAAAGTTTATTCTTCACATCAATAAGGTGAATAAGTGTAATATAAAATACTTATTGTCAATAAAATAATCTTTTTTTTAAGTCGTAAAAGAGACAGAGAAAGTCAATGTGAGCTGTCACTGGACGTTCGATACCGGCCGCATCACGAACCTACCCCTGATCTTTCGCAATTTGTATTCTTAGAATCGGGTGGCGAAACTTCATACTTTTTACATCATCGTAAAGGGAAAAGAACTGGCTTTGATTCAATATGAAATGTGTATGTGCGCAACACATAATAAAGAAGCGGCAAATAATGCGAGAAATGTCGCAATTATCAATTTTTTCCCCCAAATGTCTGAGGGTACCCCTCTTTAACGGTTCATATCTCCCGAACTATTTGGCACTTTTTAATTTTTTTTTCACCTTTCTCAAGCGGAAAGAATGATCTTTAATTCCATGTATAATATGCATGTGCGCAGTTAATAAAAATGGTGCGGCGAGTGAAGCGACAAATGTCGCAAATAGAACGCTTATCAAAATTTGTTTTCAAGTAGTTGAGGGTATCCCTCTTTCGTTTTTCATATCTTTTGAACCAGTTGGCACCTTTTCATTATTTTTTCACAGTCGTAAGGACGAAAGATTTATCTTTAATTCCATGTATAATTTGTGCTTGCGCAGCAAAAAATAACGATGCGGCGTGCGTATAGAATGATTGATTTTATTATCTCGGAATGTTCGCCTGCGTGTGACTGCACGCGTCGAGAGGATCGGTACAGCAGGAAGCAACGCTGGTGCTTAGAACACTGGCACTCGCATGCTTGTGCCTCGGGGGTACCCCAGGGGTATAACGGCACTAATTAGCGTACCGATGCCAGACTGCCCAAGGGAGAATTAGTTCTGGCTAAAAATCCTGTTATGTCGGAGCATCCTCGGGGTACCCCCAACCATCTTTCGCGGCGTATATCTTTTGAAATGGGTGACATATTCTAACAATCTTTTATCATCATAAAGAAGAATAAATTGTCTACAATTCCATATAAAATACATGTATGCGCGCTAAGTATTAGGGATTTTATTCAGCCGGAAATAAAGACAATCTTTAGATAATTGTAGAAATCTAACTAGAGGTCGCATTGTAAAAAGATATATATCATCGTAAAGAGGAATAATGTATCTTCAATTCCATATAAAAAAATTAATTGTGCGATTATATTTAAGGATTTTGCGTAACTCTAAATAAAGACAATCTTCATATTGTAATAGAAACCGTTCTAGGTAAGATAAAAATTTCATTCAAAGTGTCGGATAAAGATCGTTCATTTGTGTACGGGATTGGCGGGCTACTTTAGTATGGAACGGCCATTTTCATCCGTAATTCGCCATGTAAATACACCATATATCGAAAAAACGGTCGCGTCTCGAGGTGCGAAATAATTCAGCCACAGGGGCTAATTGCGTTATAACGGCAGCGAGGCGAGTGCTGGAAAATTCAGCCACGGGGGCAAAACTGGTCAAAATGATATTCAGCAACGGAAGGGTTAATGTACAACATAACATTCCAGTCTAACTAGGCTACTATAAAAAATTGCTGATTTCTATTATTTGACATTTATATCCATTTGTGGGTGTATATTTATAGGGAGAAATTCTGACCTAGCTAGGCTCTTTCTTCCCCACCTGTAGTCTTTATTTTCAGGGGGGAAATCCTGGCCTAGCTAGGCTATTTCTTCCCAACCTTCAGTCTTTATTTTCAGGGGGGAAAGTCTGGCCTAGCTAGGCTATTTCTTCCCCACCTGTAGTCTTTATTTTCAGGGGGGAAAGTCTGGCCTAGCTAGGCTATTTCTTCCCCACCCTCAGTCTTTATTTATAGGAGGGAGAGTCTGGCCTAGCTAGGCTATTTCTTCCCCACCTCTAGTCTTTATTTTCAGGGGGGAATTCTGGCCTAGCTTGGCTATTTCTTCCCCAACCTCAGTCTTATTTATAGGAGGGAGAGTCTGGCATAGCTATTTCTTCCAACCTTCAGTCTTTATTTTCAGGGGGGAAACTCTGGCCTAGCTAGGTTATTTCTTCCCCACCCTCAGTCTTTATTTATAGGAGGGAGAGTCTAGCCTAGCCAGGCTATTTCTTCCCCACCCTCAGTCTTTATTTATAGGAGGGGGAGTCTGGCCTAGCCAGGCTATTTCTTCCCCACCCTCAGTCTTTATTTATAGGAGGGGGAGTCTGGCCCCCATTTGAGCGTCAGGGATCAAGTTGTGAAACACATGATGGCAAGGAAAACATCAAGAAAACTTCAGGCCTACATCAACCAGAATGTGCAATCCTACATGAGAAACACACAAATGGACAAATGTGGGGCATGGGCAACAGATATTGAAATAGTTGCCACAGCATCTCTCCTTGAGATAGACATTTATGTTTACTGTAGATGTGGACATGCTACTTACGGATGGGCAAGGTATCCCAGGAACACAACATGCACTTTTCCTTTCAAATGAAGACAACAGTCACTTCAATGTTGTTATGAAGGTGTAATAAGGGATACAATGACTATGTAAATAGCATTCCTCCTCCCCTGTCAATAGGTTGATATGTCAACATTTTGAAAAAATTTTCTGTGATTTGTTAATCAAAATGCACAAATCTTATTCTAATAATATTTGGATATGTTCAAATGTTTTAATGTGTACAGTTGGAATTATTTTGATTGATTTTTTTACTAGTTAGAATGAATGTTGTGTTATGAAAGGATGTGTATGATATGATTATCAACTTCATGCAAAATTTAATTGCCCTGAAGATTACTGATGTGAACATCTTGATATAGTAGATGTTCACCCAAAAATAAAGAAATCCAAATAGAGGATATGTTTCTTTTTTCTTTTTCTTAGAATTCAATATATTATATATATTATATCTCCATAGAAATAACTTAGCTAGTCCAGAATATACACTTGTTACACCTGATTTTCTATCTGATATATGATATATGATATATATGAGGGTGGAGAAGAAATAGCCTGGCTAGGCCCGACACTCCCTCCTATAAATAAAGACTAAGGGTGGGGAAGAAATAGCCTAGCTAGGCCAGAATTTCACCCACTGTAAATAAATAACAAGCGTGAGGAAGAAGTAGCCTAGCTCGGCCAGATTTCCCCCTCCCCTGTAAATAAATTCCAAGAGTGGGGAAGAAATAGCCTAGCTAGGCCAGAATTTCCCCCCACTGTAATTAAATACCAAGGTGGGGAAGAAATAGCCTAGCTAGGCCAGATTACCCCCTACCCTATAAATAAATACCAAGGGTGGGGAAGAAATAGCCTAGCTAGGCCAGAATTTCCCGTCACTGTAAATAGATACCTTGGGTGGGGAAGAAATAGCCTAGCTAGGCCAGAATTCCCCCTGTGAATATGTACCAAGGGTGGGGAAGAAATTGCCTAGCTCGGCCAGAATTTCCCCACTGTAAATAAATACCAAAGAGGGGAAGAAATAGCCTAGCTGAAGGTTTCCAAAATAAGTTAATATCTCCCAGTTATCGATAAAAGAACAGGATTTGGAAGTGTAACCTAAGCAGAGTCCAAATTGCTATAAATGTGGACAATAGAAAATAGGTGAAGGTAGAATCAAGGGTGGGGAAACTTTGGCCTAGGCCAGACTTTCCCCGGGGAAGATTGAGCCCAGGGGGGGGAACTTTGGCCAAACCTTCCCCGGGGAAAGTTTGGCCTAGGCTACTTTCTCCCCGGGGAAAGTTTAGACTGGGGAAGAAATGGCCTGCTACAAAGGTGCCCTCAGTGTTTATTTTATATGTTGCATTAAGCAACACTGATTAAAGCAAAAGTGTCTTATCACTATCAAAAAAGTTAAATTTCAGTAGAAATATGGCAATTACACTAAGGTTTTGTATAAAGTTTCCACTAAATAGGAAAGAATACAGTTTATAATATCTTATTTACTGATGTACTTTGGCCAAACCTTCCCCGGGGAAAGTTTGGCCTAGGCTATTTTCTCCCCGGGGAAAGTTTAGACTGGGGAAGAAATGGCCTGCTACACCGTCATATATTAGGAATCAAATTTGTATTACACAGGCCTTTGGTGAGCTTAATATATATATTTCTATTCCTAACATATGATTTTATTAATGATACAGGAAGATTCAAGATTAATGATTTCTTTATAGTATTATGTCAAATTATTTTATTAATCTATAAAAAGCAAAAATGATTCCTCCTTATTGAGAGCAATGAACTAGATTTTGCAGAGTAGTTTCATTTACAATACACCAAGGTGAAGGTCACATTATTGGAGATATATGGTTGAGACACTGCCTGGATATGTTATTTCTTAAAATAATTTTTCAAAATGATATACGTGGCTGCTGAAAATCTGTTGACATTTAATACTACTTCAATTGCACTTACAACTAGTAGACTAGATTTTGCACACAATTATGAAAATTTTTTTATGATTTTTGAACTTGTTACCTTGAGCTTTGACCTTGAATGAGAACATATCCAAATAATTCTAATGAGTTCTCAATACTTTTTATTGCTTAAAAATTGGATTAAAGGGTGAATATGGCCACAACCCATATCTCGTGACCTTGACATTCGATGATTGCTTTCTATTGACTATGACAATCATTAAAGTAACAAAGGCGTTAACAGTTAAAATAATAAATTTTTGCACAATCATGCCGAAATCGTCACCTTACTGTTACCTTGACCTTGGACCAACTGAATGGAAAACCTTTTCAGATGCTCATGTTCTCATCTAGCTAGTTACATGGGTTACACATTTATAGAGATAGTCTTCAAATCAAATATAATATTTAAGTCATCAGTGTACATATGCTAGCAACAGGGAGAAATGCCTGTAAGCACAGGTGTGTCAGGGCCTCTCACCTGGCATGTGCTGTGTGCAGGTTCTTGACAGTCACCCCCTGTCTCTTCCCGCCAACCCCAACATCGACCCGCTTCTCTCCTCCACTCAGATAACTCTGCAGGGCTACGGTAACACAGGGAAGGAAAGACTGTAGGTGACACGTCCTGACATCAAGCTTCACTGAATTATCACATCTTCACTAAGCTAAATGGGTATCCTTGAAGAGCTAATTTGAGACTATAAGAATATTGTTTTAATCAATACCATCTAGGTTTGAAAGTGTATGACCATTTAATTCAACCAACCTGCTGCTGATGGAACCATTCTTCCGTCTGTCTGTCTCTTCATCAGTTCCTCCTTACTGTCAGGAAATGAGAGACTTGTGTGAAGTAAGCAAGGGGAGTTAACTCTGAATGATTCAGGCAGATAAGTAGACATGACCTGAACTCTTTCTACCAGTGCTCGATGCATGGCCTCCTCATTGAATACTGACCTGTTGAAAATTGTTATACCAGTCTGATTAAAAATGACCGTCTACAAAGGATTAAAGTTTTTAAAAATGTACTCTACAGGGATTCAAACTCATTCAGGGGTGTTCCTCTCCACAACCGTCTTAAAGCAACCTCATAAGTTGCATGTTCTGACACAAGTTTACCGCAGACAAAACCTAGTCATTAGCTAACTAATGAAATCATCACAATTACCGGAGATTACCGTGTATAAGTCGAGTTTTTTATACCAGAAATTGAGGGGTCAAGGAGGGGGTTCGACTTATATATGAGGTATATGTTTCAGACCTTAAAATTCGGAGGTCGAGTGACAATTCAAACCGGAAGCAATGATGTCAAAACATTGTCAAAATAATTAAATAAAATTACTTTAACAATCATTACATACTTAACTGTTTGTTATATATTGCTATTAATAGTTAAAAAATATCATAATCTACTGAAATACATTTTTAATCGACAATTTTATAGACATAAGGTAAAAGAAGGATGGCAGGGATTATTATCATAACAAACAGTTCACGGGAGTAACGTGCCCATAAATACTGACACCTAAGGCTTTTGCCAGAGTCTTTGTTATTGGCTAGTTTAGATTTTGTCAGAACATGCAACTGATGAGACAACTTTCAGACTGTTTTGGAGATGAAACATGGTCAATTTTAATCAGGCTGATAGTTATGTCTATACAAGTGTTATACAGATCTGTGTTACATTGTGATAAAGTGTTTTAGACAGACCTGATAAGTATTGTAGAACAGTGATAATGCAATCATATGTAGAACAATGTTATTTTATGATGAAGGCTGTGAGATCTGTGTTACATTGTGATAAAGTGTTTTAGACAGACCTGATAAGTATTGTAGAACAGTGATAATGCAATCATATGTAGAACAATGTTATTTTATGATGAAGGCTGTGAGATCTGTGTTACATTGTGATAAAGTGTTTTAGACAGACCTGATAAGTATTGTAGAACAGTGATAATGCAATCATATGTAGAACAATGTTGAAGGTTGTGAGATCTGTGTTACATTGTGATAAAGTGTTTTAGACAGACCTGATAAGTATTGTAGAACAGTGATATTGCAATCATATGTAGAACAATGTTATTTTATGTTGAGGCTGTGAGATCTGTGGAACAATGTGATACAGTGTTTATACCTATCAAAATCCAACACAACAAAGGTGCCCTCAGTGTTTATTTTATATGTTGCATTAAGCAACACTGATTAAAGCAAAAGTGTCTTATCACTATCAAAAAAGTTAAATTTCAGTAGAAATATGGCAATTACACTAAGGTTTTGTATAAAGTTTCCACTAAATAGGAAAGAATACAGTTTATAATATCTTATTTACTGATGTAGGTCTTCTCCCTTACCAAACATCTGAAATAAAATTACAACATAAACCTTAAATATGGAAAAGATTGAAAATCCATACTATATAATCTTTTTTGGGTGTGTAGTTGTGTGAAAAGAAATTATCATATAGACTTTGTTGCGCTAATCTTGCTGGTTATATGGTGTAACACATGGTGAAAATTCCACCCATCACTTTTCAATTAGAAGATAAATAGTTGCTTTCGTAAAATTTCCGGGATTCATAGTTATTCAACAATTGCAAATTTAGATCAAAACTGACGGCTTCATGTAACAAAGGGGTAAACTTGGACAGAGTTCACCGGTTGAAAATATTTTTGTTCATAAAAAACAATTAGATTATGATTTATTTGGGACATCTACAGGTAGACACAATCTAAAAAAATTGACAATGACAACTCAAAATTTTAGTAGGGTACAAATGTTCAAAGAAACAGGAAAATTAAACCTTGAGTCAGGCCAACTCTGGTGAACATGATGTATCAATTTGCTGTCGCAATAGTTGGGGGCAAATAGGCAGATCCAATTCTTGGTACCATCAACTAACTTGCGTTTTTACAGTCACTGTTGAATGCAGTGTCTTGGGTATTTGGATACAGAAACTTGTGGTTAGTGCATTGATGCATGAAAATTATGAAAAACTATTCATCAATGTTTTGGAAGTGTAACTGTATAATTTCATCCAAAATAATGGCTGGCATTTCTGCACTGAGGACTCTCATGTCAATGATGTTTTGTGAAAAGACCTGCAAAATTCAGCATTTATACTAATTGAGTTCCTCAGATAATTAGCTATCTCTTTTTCAACGTTAAATTCACAATGTTTAAATCTATCAAGGATCACTGAATGCACACTTGATCTGAAACATCACAGACCTGAAAGTAATGGATTTCTTACTCGTAACTTGAAAGGGTGTGAGAGGCATATTTTCTTCCACAGAAGTCATCTCCAGTGAACAAATCTGTTGAATATTTGGTTACTTAACAAGATAGAAACTCACCCCCCAACAGTGATTGATGAGAAGTACACAGGTTCTGCCATGAAGAGACTGAGCAGCGCACCCTGGACACCCAGGACGTTCCAGCGAGCAATCTTGTCACTACATGACATGGAGATTGTGCGCTCCCCCCTTCCTGGTTTGATCCTCAGCGCCCCCACTGTGTGGTAGTCACATCCAGAGCCTCGCAGGTCCTGCTCACCTCCAGGCACACACTTGGCTCCTGTCCGGAATATGTCACTCTTTGCTCCCTCACCCAGAGAAACCGTACATGTCTCATTATCAGATCTAGCAGTCTTGTCTTCCTGACTAACAGTTCTCAGGGTGTCTCCTCTGGTTTTCATACTGCCACCATTAGACACTACGTCCCGACTACTCAACTCAACAATATTGCCTGGAGATACCTCCCCCTTATGGATTTCCTGACCAACAGTTTTCTTGGTGGTTATGTTACATTTTGTATTCTGAGTACAAACATGGTTTTCTTCTGTCCCTTGACCACCCACCACAGACTCGTCACCTCTACAGTCGTCCTCCCGACTCACAGCTGACCGGGTATTCCGGTCTTCAGACTCATCACCTCTACAGTCGTCCTCCCGACTCACAGCTGACCGGGTATTCCAGCCTCCGATTCTCTGACCATCTCCAAGATTAGAATGAATCCCTTGACTACCAAGTTTGTCTTCCTCACTGCCTGATTCTTTGCTTCTATTGAACTTCCTTCTCTTCTTCTCCTCACAAGATAACTCACAAATCTTTCGCTTATTTGTACATTCCACTGAATTTTGAGTATCTTTAATTCTATGTTTGAAATCCGTTTCTGTGACAATATCCCCAAATGAATCTGTCACATCAATTGCCATATCCGGGGGTTTAGGAAATATAGAGGCATCACCACCTGATAACAAAGTAGAACCATGCGGCCTTGTTTCACCATAAACAACATCATGAATACAGTCTAGCTTTTCCAAACTAAAAAAACAAAGTAGAACCATAAAGACACATATTTATAACTCTCACATCTTGATGTGCCAACTTTGAACCCATAGTTGTAAGGAGCCTCCCAATAAATTTCAGCTTCAAAAATGGGTTTTGCACTCATAAAAGTCCAAAAGTTTTCAGACAAAGACCAGACTCATATATATCAGTCCTTTTGCCAATCTATGGGCCCAATTATATTCTTAGAGATAAGGTCCCTGAGGCTTGGAATCTTGAAGTGTCTCTTGACTGCTTTGAGTTTTGTAAAGGGCTTAAAGAGCCACTCCATGATTTTCATAACATATTATTTACATTTGATACGAACCTAAATGTCATATGTGGTGAAATAAAATCAAAACATCTTAACTTTTCATGTCCAAAAGACATATATATGACAAATACTGGTTTTCAATGAAAATCTAAAAACAGCCTTATAAATGCACAGAGGTGTAGATATCACGTCCAATATGCATGGATACTAGTTATATAACCTAGCAAACACTATCAACTCCTAACTGCCCTTCTGGCTGTTTTAGATAAGTCTCCAAAATTACATTTGACTATTTGACGCGCGTCACTGTCCGGTTTTCGATCATAATTGCGACATTCTACCTTCATATTGTCACTGTAAAAAAACAATAAGCTTTAAAATGTCTTTTTGGTAACATTCGATACTTCGCGATGAAATGACACCATTGATTAAGTTTGGAATATATGACTCTAACAACTCACGGAGTGGCTCTTTAAGGGACAAAAGGAGTTGTTTAGATCACTCTGGATCCTGTATAAAGTGTTTCATGTTTTAAGGTTATAAAGTTGAAGAAAGAGACTACATCAGGGTCACCAGTTTGCCCGGTTTTTTCTACACACATTCAGCTATCCAGAGCCACTGTTAGGGTTCACAACGTTAACATAATCCCAATTGAACAAGGTACCAAGATACAAGGTATATTTATTCAGATGAATTCAGCTATTTGGGTAAAAAAAATTAGAGGAATTAAGTCACAAGGAATTCAAAATCTAAAATGTATAAATCCCAATTGTTAAATGAGTCCATGTGTAAATTATGAATTTATTTAAGAGAACTCAAAAATGATATTTTCAATGTGAGAGTACTGGGGTCACAAGGTCAGCCAATTGAAAACCAAAATCAGGTCAAATTCTCTTACATGGAGTTTGGCTTGTGTAAAGATGGAAGTTGATGTTAGGTTTGAGACGACATCTAAACCCAGAACCTTGAGACGGAGAGTCAAACACCTCACTGTTTGTCCCATTGTATGCCTGCTCCAGCTGATCATACAGGTAACTGCAGTAAAGTGAAAGAAGACAAAAAAGGCATCAATTGAACAGGAAGATATCTAACTGCAAATTTAGCTACCTATAAGAACACAGTGATTTCACTGTCCCAAAGCAATCAATCATACTTTGGTTCAGCTGTGAGTGGTGAGGTACATTTACTCACTAGTTTGTTGTGAACCAGGACAATTCTATAGAAGTGTCACTCTACATGCAGCAAGAAAAATCTTTTCATAGTATGAGAATTCACTCCAATAAAAGTATAAAACAAAAGTATGACTTCGCCGACAAAAAAACACCTTTTATCAAGATTGAGACTATTTCATAATTAATGTTAAGATCATAGAGCAACTGATTTAAAACCTGAATCAATGACAACTAAATATTGAACCCACCACAAGAAGGATCTCCTGGCCAACACTTCAGCATGACTGTCATTCACCATGCTTCCTTCAATCAACAATTCAACATCATTACAAAATTGTTAATGGATTGGACGAGAGCTCTAAAAAACCACGCATCCATGTATCGATGAATACAGAAAAAAAGTACATTGATATCTTGTGCATTCACACTTTGTGACATCAAAATCTAACAGAACAAATTGGCGCGATGACTTGTCTGGTTATGGCAACTGCGGGTTACTTTGGTTCTGTTGCATATGTGCAAATGTGTATATCTCATCATATCTCCATGACTGCATAGATAACTAGATAATACTTTCGTCTCCCAAAGGAAACTATTACCTTCACCTAGAACTCTTGATTTTAATGACTACAAGTCCTAAAGATGAATAACTCAATGCATTTTGTCAACGGTAGCCATTTAGAATGTCGCATGATATGCAAATGAGGGTTATTCCAAAATTGCGGACCCAAGTTAAGACATGCAAAATTTGCTAAGTCAGTGAACTAGGGCTGTTTCTTCTGGATAAGTACCAACTTAGGTTGCTAGTAACTTAATGCCGGGGGACAAGTTATGTAAACGGTACTGTTGACCACTGTACATAAACCAATGAAACAAAGCCGTATACTGTTGACCACTGTCAATAAACCAATGACACAAAGCCTTATACTGCTAACCACTGTCCATTAACCAATGAAACAAAGAAAAAGTTTTAAACTGCTTCACCTCTATTGCACATTTTAGACTGGCCAATGCACTTAGAGCCTGTTCCCATAGCAACCACTTTCATTTCGTATTCTTGACCTGGGAATAGAATTATCATTATCATTAAGCATCATTCAAGAATTTTTCATCAAGCAAATTTATTGGAACCTTTCATACCTTTATAAATGTGCAATGTAAGAGAGAATTCAGTCATTAGCAACAAACCTTTCCATGTTGTCATGACAACTCCTGACAACAGAGTCCACTCCCTGTTTTTCATTGGCTTTCCTTTCTTCGGCAGGTCATTGTAGTAACCAAGGCAACAACCAGCGATCAAATCAGCAAAGTCTTTGGGTAATTTCAGCATTGTTCTTCCTTAAAAATCATTCAAATAAAAGAAAATTATATAGTTGTTTTACCTAACAGGACTACATGTTTATACTTACTTCAATGGAAAGAGAGGTCATGAAGGTAGTTAAGGAAGTTAAGAAAATTAAGGTAGTTATGGTTGTTAAGATAATTTTGGGGCTTCAGTCTCTGCACCATCTTCACAAGAGTGGCCTAAACTTGCGTCAGCCCCAATGACTTGCTAGGATAGGCCTCGTCACATTTCCCAATTTTTTCTATGCTCGTCATCAAGACTGCAGCGACGAATCTTGATAGTCCAATGAGAAATCATATGAGAATTGCTACTTTTCGCCCAAGAGGGGACTGCACTAAAAACATGAATTTTGACGGGTTGCCGGGGTTGGCAGAAAGATTCAAATTAGTAAGTGATAGAGACTGATAGATGCCTGTCGAGAAAAAGATAAAATTAGGTTTGTAAAGTAATGCCTCTCATGCCCTCATTAGGGGCAACAATATTTTATGATCCTAATTGTCTATGGTACCTGTACATAAGATTTCAACTTTCTGGGTCATCTGTTTCTGGAGAAGATGAACATAGGTTTTGAGTGTATGGAATGATTGCCATATGGTGACTTTTACCTTCTTTATCTAATTCAGTCAAAGTACTCTCAAATCTTACTAAAATACTATAAATGATTAAGTGATTGAAAACAACCACAAACATACCTGAAATCATTACCGGGGTAAGTTGATTAACTAGCTAATTTCTCTTAAAATCTTCATGCTGGTCACATGTCAAAGCACTCAGAACAGCACTCAGAACATCACGAGGACAGATGCAAACGCTTCTAAGAATTTCCAATGATCCAATACCCATTCTCCAATTCCTGAAAGTTATTGGCTAAGCACCATTATGCAAGAGTACATTTTACAAAAAAATAAAATAGAGCCATAGGCTCTACAGCTCATCACTGATCAGGTATTGCAATACTTATCAGGTTGAAGACTTCACATCAAGTAATACCGCAGTCATCAAGTTTATAACTAATGATTTACACTGGTGATGACATGTCTACAAAAAGTTTCAGTAAATTAAACCTTAATTTTTTTACAGAAGAGTATCCAATAGCATAGGCGTAGGAACTGAACGGCTACCCCCTCCCAACCCACAAATGTATTGTATAAAAAAAATATATATTGTCCCCTTCCAGACACGACTTGTTTATGTTATTTAGCTACAATTATATACAGTGCTGTCGGGTAAAGCTACGCACCTAAGCGATAGATGTTCATTCTTCGGGGGAAAATACAGTACAGTCAGACCCCGATAATCCGGACCCCGATAATCCGGATCTCGCAGTATCCGAGCGGTAGCAAACTGTAACCAAACTAATCTCTATGTAAACTCATTAAATGTTGATTCATTAATCCGGTGATTCAGTCTCCGTATCCGAACGCTAATTAGCTGTAACGGATTAGTCAATTACAGCTATTTCTGCTTCATTAATCCGAACGTTTATCAAAGCGTTCGGTAATCCACTAGTCAAGCGAGCACCACACTGATTGAATCGGTAAACATCAATGACAGTGGAAGTTGAGTTGAGCGTGTCAGCAGTTTGTGATTGTAATAAATTGAGATGTCTCACTTTGTGTATCTGGAGTTTGTGATTTGTGTGATAGTTATAAATATCGTGTCAGAATGAGTTTAGTTGCATTTGACACTTGTCACGATGGCAAGTCCCGCCCCTAAGCGTAAACGATTCGAAATTACTGCCTCACAAAAAAGAGAAATTTGTAGATTTAAGCAGGAAAATGTAAAGGCCAGTTTTGATTCTGAAGATTCTGCTTCACTTATCAGGGCAAGAAATGCCAAACATCAAAAACTAGAGGAAGCACTTTATGTTTGGATTAAGGAAATGACCAGTAAAAATGCCGCGGTCAGTGATGACATTTTGTTAGTAAAGGCAAAACAATTTGGTGATAAATTGCAAATTACTGATTTTGGCTATTCTCGCGGTTGGCTTTTCCGCTTCAAATCTCGCCATGCAATGACAAAACAAGTTTACCAGGGTGAAGCAGCAAGCGCTGATAAGACAGCTGTAATTCGTGGTCGAGTGTCTGTCTGTCTGTAAATTTGGTTCGTTTCAGTAGTCCGAACGTTTCACTATCCGAACGTTTTTGATGAAAAACGGAAGTGTTCGGATTATCGAGGTCTGACTGTATATGGGATAAAAACCACTTCATTGTTAAAGTTTAGAGCTTCACTGATAATAATAATGTAAAATATTCATGCTGAAATGTGTTTGTCAGTGACACTGAAAGTCTTCCAACGACTACCTCCTATTCCCGTAGGTGGTCACATGTAGGCTAAAGATACGCACGCGGGGTTTGAATTCACCATACACTTCCAATATTATCATTTTGATAGATTTTTAAACTGTTTTCTGAAGTCTAGGTTACGACAGACTGATAGTCGGATCAATACTTTGGTTTCCAATAACATTTGTTATGTGGGAAGGAAAACTGCTTGATTACGATATGTTTTCTCGGAATTTTGTCAGTTTTTACCGATGTTTTGCCAATAATCAACAATTAAGTCCTTTTTACCTTTTCAAAAATGTCATGATTACTTCTAAATTGCCTAAAGATGCATAGACATAAATGTATTACAAGATAACACTCATCCTGCTTTACTAGGTTAAGTTTTGTGCGAGTGCGTATCTTTATCCGACGCGTATCTTTACCCGACACGGCTGTACTTACATGATATTGTAACGTAAATTCAGAGTCTGGCGCCTGTGCCTGAATAGGGTCGCTGGCTATACTATTGCCAAACTTACGGAGCTACACCTTCTACACCAGGACACCAAAGAAATATATAGAAACCATTCAAAAAATAAATTATTCAATCAAAGACAAAACATTTAGAAAGTCTAAAGTAATTCAATCCTCAGTAAAATGTGCGACAGCCAAATCAAAACATTGACAAGGGAGGCTACTCTATCTTCAATTGCGCAAAACCTCCTAAAAATCTTCACTATCTTCGTTCGAATCACTTCCTAAACTATTTTTTTTCCAATTTTGAATATCAAATATTGTTATTGTTATATGTTTTATATAAACACGAGTGTATAATTTAAACCATTCCATTTTGTGATCGAGTTGAAAGTGCTTTTTTTCTGTATAACATATACATTAATAATAGTTTGGTATTTTCATTGATAAGATTATAATTTCGGCTTATTTTCTGAATCGATATACTTTATTTTTAGAAGCAGGATTATGATGTTATTGTCAAACGAATGATATTGCGCCGTAGCACTTGCCGGGTATAGTCATGAAGCGGTAAGATCTCATCATCTTGGTGGTTGAATTGCCTGTCATCGAGCTTTACACACATAGAGGGGTCTACATGTGCTTCTGTTTCTGCAGGAAGCATAATTAACAAGTTATTCATCATTGTTTTGTTTCTTAAAGAAACTCTTATTTACGGACTGTAGAATAAGGAATCGTAGAGCGGACATTGGATGAGTTTTTATTTATAAATATCGTGAAGTCGTGGCCTCGAGATAACAACCACGACTGAATGTCTCGTGGCAAAGACCTATTATCTCGTGGCCACATTTTTTTTATCTCGTGGCACTAATGACAATTTTATGCATTACAACTTATTTATTCTGTATATATCTGTATATTGTGTTAATATGCGACGTTTCGACATAGATAAATATTGCATGTCATTGACATTCTATGTCGAAACGTCGCTTATAAAAAAATATTTAAAAAATCATTATTTACCAAACTTTCATTTACAATGATTTTTCTGTTAAACTTGTTGAATAATTCACATCAAGTTAAACAAGTTCTTAATAAAACTCGTGATAACTTCGTATTACAATTCAGAGTCTCAAATTATCTCATCCTTTTAGTAGTAGGTCCCAATGCTCGCCAGTATTTAAGTCAAAATAACGTACTGAGACCCCACGTGTATACACTCGATATCAGCTGGTGATGGTGATGGTGAGAACGGGGTCAGGGGGTAAACCAAACACACATCGTTTCTTCCTCTACCACTCATTAAACATAATATGTTCATGTGTAACGGAAAATAAATTTCACGTCCAGGTTCAATGTATACATACATGTTTCAGTAGAATTAACGGCATTGTTTTCACACCTTAAAAAAAAAGAAGAAGAAAAGTATAGAATAATTCCCTTTTCAGTCACATGTATAACCTCCTCGATCCGCCTCAGTAGACCGCTAAAGCAATTAACGAAGAGTTACCCGCGTTATGAGGGAAATATACACAAGGAAGAGCGGGGGGTGTTGGCCACTCGAGGGTAAAAAAACAGCTGCGAAAATACTCGGAGATGTTCTTCCTACACACTCTGGTTAGTGTGGGCCGGGGAGCCGAGAGAAAGGGGTAAGGTTTCACAACTACTTTTGGACTTATAAATAACGGTTTATTGGCGTAACATAATGAAAGAACTATATGCGTCTTTCTATACATATATTTGGGGAGCACCTTTAGAATCCCTCACCATAAAATTCTCGTGGTGTATGTTTATAAAAGCACGCACGAGAGGTAAATTTGGTGAGGGATTCTAAAGTTAGGCCGAGTTCTTATGACACGTTATTTCTAGTATTATCATTCTAAAATTGATGTTTATAAGTTGTTTAACTTAAATATCTTTGAACATCAGTTTCGTTAAATGGTACCGACACCTTACTAAGAGGTTCTTTCACCATACTCCCAGGATAGACAACACTGCTCTAGACCGTATTTATTACATGCATAGACATGTACATCAACTGTCATATAATTATTCATATTCATATGCATATTCATATACTCACTGACATTTGACATGCTTGAATAAACGCAGTATAGACGGGTCTGTTATCTAGAAATGAGAAAGCGTAAATGGAAAAAAAACCTCAACATGAATATTAATAGGACTCCGCATTAATTAGCACTGCATGCATGAATATCGACCGACCGACTGCGAACGTACGTTACCGAAGTCTATGAAGCGTGGACCAACTCGCTAACTCGTCAGTCAGAGCATTGATGGGAGACTCGAATTAGGTCACATCGACCGGTCCAATCAAACAGGAACCAAGAGTAACTGTCTGTGGTCAGATGCTCACTTTCAACTCGGGTCACCTACATTAAAAGGGAAAGTTGAACACGAGGGGAGGTTTTCAGGTAAGTGTACTATATCTATTTTTGAGGTCAAAATGTTTGTGTTGCGGATATTGGCATTAATGCGTTTTTAATCTTTTAACACTTGATGGGAATATTTTAAATCATAATCGCGTAATAACAAAAGAAAAACTTTTCATATCTTTTATAACAATAAAAGCAAGGAAGAGAAGGGAGGAATGTTGATGGTGTGAAAAGCGTACATGCATTGCTTCACATTAGATCAATGAAGACAAAAATAGAATGCACCAGATTTCCCCGACACATTTGGTCTATATCTGGTTTCCTGGTGGTGTCAATAACCATGTGAAACCATAGGAAAGTTTAATTCTAACAGTCGAAACTTCCCATCAGGCCTATCCCTGTAAGAACTGCTCTCCTATGTTATATTTCCACATTTCAATAAGGCTGACCTGATTCAATAGAAACCGAGGACATATTGAATGAATCATTGTGTGCCGTAGTTCATGCACAGCACGGCGAGTGGTTATGACTTCCTTTGTATATAGATAAGCTTTATGATGTACAGAATATCACGCTTGATATGTGTAAATTGCATATTGAATCTACTCGAACCATTGCTGGTTGGTGGCACGTAGAGCGCAATAACAGCTAACTAATCTGTTTCCCTGCTGTCTGAACTATCAATTAGTTCTTAACTCGTGTATCAAGGGTGTTAGTCTTAGATATGAAATCTATAAACATTTACCTTCTGTAACATACATTCATGTAGAACATCTGTGGTGGGACTTGAAGAATAAGGTTACATCATAACAAGAACACCAATGAACCGATGTGATCCCCTTGGTGAACGCCTACATTGATATGTTAAAGAGTGTGTTAAATATGACTTCAGCATTTGGTCGTTATATATGATTGTGTGTCAGGGCAATGGTCGCTGAGTTGAGTTCTTATGCATTTAAGGAAGGTCTTGTTGGGACTGAGAATAGACCGGATGTTTAATAAACAGTTAATTTGCACTTAGTTCTTAAGTGATGTTGTTAAAGAAATGGCAATGATAATTTTCCTATTGACTGGTGTCGCTTTTCTATACATTGCTATTCTATAACAGAACCGACTATGAAGACGAAGTATTAAACATACCTAAATTTTTGCATAATGTCAGTTTGTCTTGCTTTGGGTTTGTCCAATACACCACGACTAGGTCAGGTTGGCAGCCAGTGTAGCTTATACAGGATTTTGCATATCCAGTTTAAACCATCCCCTAAACCTTCATTCGTTGACGAGGTGATGTCGTCAAACTGTTATAAATGCTATTCCGTGACAGTAAGAGAAAGTCTCAGTCTGTTAACACTTCCTCTCCCCCACTAGGACGGACGATGTCGCGAGTCGCCGTGTTGGGTGCGGGTGTGGCAGGACTCTCCACTGCAATCAACATCCAGGAGCGGATACCAGGCTGTCACGTGACCATTGTAGCAGACAAGTTCGGCAAATCAACAACAAGTTCCGGTGCCGGTGCCATTATCGTGCCCTGGGCGCCGGGTATCGATGACGTCACTAGAAGGTTTGACTGATATCAATTATTCCCAAACAGCAATTCTTTAAAATCTTATACGTTTATTATTAAGAAAAATTACTTTCTGTTTCGATATTCAGTTGTGTAATGTCAGTTAGTGTGCGGAAACATTGACTGAACATCAAATAGTTCGGAAGCGATCAAAAACTTGTAAAATTATTAAATATAATAGTGAAACATGATGTGGTAAAGTGAAATGAAAATAAAATAGATCTGTACACTGCATACAAACACATACATGCATTTATAGAGACGATCTGTCAACACAAACACAGTCCCTGTCGACAACCTCAGCATATGGTACAATGGGAACAGGTGTTTTACCTTATTTATTGTTTCCAGAATCATATTTATTTTTAAATGTTAATCAACTGTGAACCCGAATACTGGGTTCCGAATTAAATTAACATGATGTTTAGATTTTATATGTGGAGTACAATATGCATCTATATAGATATGGATAAACAAGAGGCAAGGTGCGAGGGTGTAATCGTTGATTTTGTCGGGGGTGTAGAGCATTAACTTCGGGGAAATACGTAGATTACATAAAAACGAAGTTAAATGTTACCAACTTAAAGACAATCCTTTTTAGTGAATATTTGTGTATAGGAAAGTACCGAGTTAAGCTACGAGGACCCGTTTCCCCGTACTCGAATTATTAAAAGGTTCTTAATTAAAATGGCCGCATGCATTTTATCCTTCATACCTGACACCTTATTCTTTGTCTACGGATTATCGAGTTGGGTAACGAGATGCTTTACCCTATGAAGAACATGTAACGTGCGCACT
Source organism: Phorcus lineatus (assembly GCA_921293015.1). Classification (NCBI taxonomy): domain Eukaryota; kingdom Metazoa; phylum Mollusca; class Gastropoda; order Trochida; family Trochidae; genus Phorcus; species Phorcus lineatus. The sequence continues at coordinate 49,186,936 of OV121090.1, read as the reverse complement.
CTCAAACATAATAGGGGAAATGTGAAGAAATGTTGTTGTTTTTTTCAAAAACGCACTTTAGTGTAGTAGAATTATTGAATTGAATGGCATATATTCTATCACGGGAAAGTTTAGGCCTATTTTCATAATTCAGGATTGCACTACATTTATGACCGAGTCTAAGCACGTGTTTGTTAGTGGTCACGGATTTCGGTTCCCGCTCGTTTGATTGTCCTCTGGTGTTAGGCAAAGTGTTTTCAATATATTAAAAATGTGGTGTGAAAAATTGAATTTATACTTCCTTTAATTCTTAAGGTTTGTCTATAATATTTGTATAATTTTTTGTAATAGTATTGTACATGATTTTTGTACATATAACAAATTAATGAATACAATGATTCGTTTACGATTGTGCTCTCGTCGTCTAAGAACCGAAAATTGCAGATATAAAGAGGATATTATAATCAGAAGTGAGCGAACCTGTTATGTATGAAAATGTAATCGTATATCTAGAGGACGAATGCCACTTCATTTTGATATGCAGTTGTTATGATAGATTAAGGGATGGATCAATTCTTTAACAATACTATCAGTTCCCAGACAGACACAAGTTTTATGCTTGTGTGTCTTCACGGGTACCTTATACAATTCGACAGTTAGCATCTTTCATTGTTAGAGCGTTGCAATTATGTTAATTTCATCTGCGACACGTGCTTTAGATTCATTTGTCCCAATGGACTATGACCTGAATACCACAAAGAAATACACGTATAGATATATATATGTAACTTCATGTAGTAAAGGACTTTAACTAGATATGATCTGTAAACCATTGAGCACATGCATACAACCACAGGAGACATGTCCTTGACAAACTTACTGTGGACTGTGTAACTGTGTGACGGTACCAGCTTCTTTTCTTAATAAATTTCTTATAATTAAGGTGGACTGGGGCCCGCGATAAAACATTTTAATAATTTGACAGTGTCCTCAATTGTACATATGTTTATCGATGTAGGCCATATAGATTTCAAACACCCATCAAATCTACAACACACAGAAAGTTTAACGCATCGCCAAGTCCTTAATGTTCAAAGTGCTATGTACATGCAGGCTAGACTAGACCTAACCGAAGCATGGGCATCTGTCAGCATATGAAACGTTGAAGATAACCATGTTAGTATAGCTTTGCCTTCATAGATCTTTGCCTATTATACGTCATTTCGCCTACATTCGGCTGAGTTACACTTTGCCTACAATCACCTCAGTGCCATATTGCCTTTGAACACCTTAGTGTCAAATTGCCTTCAAACACCTTAGTGTCATTTTGCCTACAGTCACCTTAGTATAACTTTGCCTACAGTCACCTCAGTGTCACTTTGCCTACAGTCACCTTAGTGTCACTTTGCCTACAGGTAGCACAGTGTGACTCTGTTTGACCAGCATGATGTTAAGTTGTAAATCAGTAAAATAATTGGATGCAAGGTATACTGTTTTGTTTGAAAAGCACGAAGAGAGCAGGGGATTTCCATTATTTTAAATTGTAATATTTGTTCCAATAGAATACAGACTTTTGTATTCTCCCCAACAGGAAGTGGGGTGACGCCACAATGGACCACTTCACCAAGCTGGCTGTATCTGAGGAGAGTGCAGACAGTGGGGCTATCCTCGCCATGGGGATCATATACGGGCCCACACCTGAGGTGACAATTAAAGATAGCAACAAGCTCACATAAACTCGGAACTAAGTTCACACAGAACACTGTACCCTAATAGATATGATATGGTATGTTCATGATATGATAAAAACAATTCATTGTAAACTTGCACTATCTGGTCGTTCAATATTTAACACGAAACATTAGAAGTTACGTAATAATCAGAATATACAACCATCCTTTAAACATGTTCAAACAATCCCTCGGTTAAAAATAATAGATTTCACCTTGATAATTTGACAGTTAATTAAATCGCTATGAACTTAATCTTAGTTTATATATCGTCTTAAGTCATATCAGTACATCAGCCCATGTTGAAGTTACCGTTCCGAACTGCTATTCTGTATTTTGTAAAATGTTTTCAATTAAATCCTTTTTGGACAACAATAAATGCAAAAACAACCATAAACATGTGATAATGTGTCACAGAAAGTAAACAACTCATTCTCACGATATCTTACAGCCGCTAAGAACTAACATTTACTCTACATTTATCAACCAACTAAACGACCCACTGACGTTCTTATAGATCCCACAGTACCACGACTTCATGCTGCTGTGTCAGCCCCTGCCACGCTCGACAGCCAGGAGACTCAACCTGGACAAGTAGTGAGTGAATATCTCTGAATAATACACAATACGTCTTCTATAGACTAAGATTTTGTCTACGAAATGTTTTTTGCAATTTAGTAATATTTGTTAAAGAATATTTTTTTTTTTGCAGTTTCCTTTTGTACTGCTTATGTCTATACTTGCTGAGTTGGGACCTAAACTGTATATTACAGGCTCCAATTTATACACAATCAAGGGGCAGGACTACAGCTCTTCCCGTATTCTAGAGAACCTATTGCTAGATACTATCAATCTTTCTAGACACCAGGGCTTGTGTCTGAAAGCGCTCGTAAAAGCTCCATCTCGCAGTTAAGGCTTGATCTGTGCACTGTCTGTGTTTCAGCCACTGCTTCTCTCTGATGACGGTCATTGTTGAGATGGGGCTCTACCTTCCCTGGCTCATGAGGAGGTAACACAGCACTCTATATCTAGAATCTCACAGCGGTGTCCAGAAACTAATTTCACTTCCTCATCTAATTGGAATCAACAGCGCGACCCTAAAGATGCTTTAATTTCGAACTTAAGCATCGTAAATCTTTAGTCTATTTTTTTTAGAAAATTTTATGTGTAGTGACTTTCAAATAGCTCGTTTGAATTTGTACAAAGGTCTACGTCAAGGTCTATGAATCTTCTTACTTCTTTTTTACTCAGAATTAGAAATATATCTGTGTCATAACGTTTACACGTTTACGATTAGAGTTATTAAGATGTATTCAAAATGAATATTGACCCTTCAAACAAATCAGAGAAGAAATGTGAATGTCAGAGTATGTCCATGTTTACACCCAATGCTTACACAACATGACCTCGACAGCATTATGTCTGTCAAAACATAAAGATAATATCAAAAGATAAGTATAAACTATAACATTTCGTACCCAAATGTGCAGTCATGATGCTTAGACCCCTAGTAATTTTTACAATTCACTCAAAGAGCCATTCGAACAACTGCCAACTTCTCGTTCTGTCAAGTTCCACCCTACAAATGTCTTCTTGTGGATAAATTCACATACGTAAAACAACACTTTCTTTTATGTGTATCTGTTTTTAAAGTGATTTTAAATGTTTAGTCGTTTAATGAAATTTATGTTGATAGAAGTCACCACATTGTATATGTGCAAATGATTTTTCAACCATTTAAAATCCATTTTTTAATCCTTTCAGGTTTAAAGCTAATGGAGGTGTAATAGTCAACAAACACGTGGACTCATTTCGCGAGGTTTCTACATGCTTCATATTTTCTATAAGAAAGTTCTCAAGAAGCGACAGGGTTAAAGAATAGTGACAGACTGAATCTATCCTGACCTTCACTGCCTTTTTCAGTGACATATATTTATTGAAATGACATAATTAAAAATTTAAGAAATTCTGAATAAGAAGGATATGTTACGGGATTTTTATATTGATTCCTGTTGCCGCTGTGCTGACTCGATAAGCTTAAGGTGTCAGGTGTCAAAAAACCCGTGACCATTCAAGTGTAACTCACCAGACATGTTACCATGCATGCTCAGGAATTGACGCGAGGCAGGTAGGCGTTTCAGCACTATTTAACAGATTATTGAGAGCATGACTTTTGGAACAAGATTGTTTGATAATTTAATATCTCAACAAACAATTTTTATTACTTAAGAGAAGCAATTATAAATAATGACTGCCAAAAAGTATGAACAATAAACTGAACTGAAGTTCAGGTTTTAAACTACCAGATGATTGTTCCAGCATACCATTAGTCCACGCATTCACTCTGATACATGGTTATCGTAGGCTACCTTTGATGATCATTCACTGTGATACTTAATAATCGTAGGCTACCTTTGATGATCATTCATTCTGATACTTACTTATCGTAGGCTACCTTTGATGAGCATTCATTCTGATACTTGGTTATTGTAGGCTACCTTTGATGATCATTCATTCTGATACTTGGTAATCGTAGGCTACCTTTGATGATCATTCATTCTGATACTTGGTTATCGTAGGCTACCTTTGATGATCATTCATTCTGATACTTGGTTATCGTAGGCTACCTTTTATGACCATTCATTCTGATACTTGGTAATCGTAGGCTACCTTTGATGAGCATTCATTCTGATACTTGGTTATTGTAGGCTACCTTTGATGACCATTCATTCTGATACTTGGTTATTGTAGGCTACCTTTGATGATCATTCATTCTGATACTTGGTAATCCTAGGCTACCTTTGATGATCATTCATTCTGATACTTGGTTATCGTAGGCTACCTTTGATGATCATTCATTCTGATACTTGGTTATCGTAGGCTACCTTTTATGACCATTCATTCTGATACTTGGTAATCGTAGGCTACCTTTGATGGTCATTCATTCTGATACTTGGTTATCGTAGGCTACCTTTGATGATCATTCATTCTGATACTTGGTAATCGTAGGCTACCTTTGATAATCATTCATTCTTATACTTGGTTATCGTAGGCTAACTTTGATGATCATTCACTCTGATACATGGTTATCGTAGGCTACCTTTGATGGATCATTCATTCTGATACTTATCGTAGGCTACCTTTGGTGATCATTCATTCTGATACTTGGTAATCGTAGGCTACCTTTGATAATCATTCATTCTTATACTTGGTTATCGTAGGCTAACTTTGATGATCATTCACTCTGATACATGGTTATCGTAGGCTACCTTTGATGATCATTCACTCTGTACATGGTTATCGTAGGCTACCTTTGATGATCATTCACTGTGATACTTAATAATCGTAGGCTACCTTTGATGGATCATTCATTCTGATACTTACTTATCGTAGGCTACCTTTGATGAGCATTCATTCTGATACTTACTTATCGTAGGCTACCTTTGATGAGCATTCATTCTGATACTTTGTTATCGTAGGCTACCTTTGATAATCATTCATTCTGATACTTGGTTATGGTAGGCTAACTTTGGTGAGCATTCATTCTGATACTTGGTTATCGTAGGCTACCTTTGATGACCATTCATTCTGATACTTACTTATCGTAGGCCACCTTTGATGATCATTCACTCTGATACATGGTTATCGTAGGCTACCTTTGATGGATCATTCATTCTGATACTTACTTATCGTAGGCTGTCTTTGATGATCATTCATTCTGATAGTTACTTATCGTAGGCTACCTTTGGTGATCATTCATTCTGATACATGGTTATCGTAGGCTACCTTTGATGATCATTCATTCTGATACTTGGTTATCGTAGGCTACCTTTGATGACCATTCATTCTGATACTTGGTTATCGTAGGCTACCTTTGATGATCATTCATTCTGATACTTGGTTATTGTAGGCTACCTTTGATGATCATTCATTCTGATACATGGTTATCGTAGGCTAACTTTGGTGAGCATTCATTCTGATACTTGGTTATCGTAGGCTACCTTTGATGAGCATTCATTCTGATACTTGGTTATCGTAGGCTACCTTTGATGATCATTCATTCTGATACTAAGTTATCGTAGGCTACCTTTGATGATCATTCATTCTGCAAAATCGTTTTTAAATACGGTGTTTTTAAGATGGCGTGTTCGCTATGGTTGCATGATATGTTTTTATATTCTGCTCCAGTTCCTAGGCTCCTATGATGCTGTAGCCAACTGTGCAGGTCTTGGGGCCCGTTCTGTAACCGAGGACAACAAAATGGCGCCGGTCAGGGGTCAAATTCTGAGGGTATGGCCCTCACCTTTCTTTTTATCATATTGAAATGTAATGCAATTTCATTCAAAATCAATGTAAGTATCTTTTTGCAAATACTTCTTCACTTGGATCGTCATCCATTACGCGACGAGTTTAATTGGACTTCGGCACGATTTCATATTTAAACGAGCTATGGGTTGTTACAAGACAAGGTTACGTGATATGACGTGATATAGAATAAGTCTTTGAAGTCAATTACAAGTGATATACAAAAGGAGGATAAGTTTTTCTGGATAAAAACTTCTTTATATTGAAATTCACGAAGTTTCGGAGTAAATTCTTACACCTTCATCAGGTGGGATAAAGTACATGTAGTAAACATATACTCCGAAACGTCGTGAATGTCACAATAAAGAAGTTGATCTCCAGAAAGTCTTGTCTTCTCAAGAGAGCAGTACTGAAATCAAAATCACAACGAGGCAGCAGTGATAGATTCGTCGGATTTCAATGGTATTACATGTAAGTGTTAGCTCTACATCCCTCTGTAGAAACTGAAATGCAAACCTACTTCAAACGGTTCGCATTTCTTGTACCAGGGATTGAAGCACAAAGTACACAGGATTTGTTATCAAATCAAAATTTTCTCCTGAACATTTGAGCATTATTTGCATGAAATCAATTCATTGCAGTATGCTTTGTGAATGGTTGAATGCACACATTGCAGGTAAAAGCTCCGTGGATGAAGATTATGATACAGCAACATGGCATGCCCGGTGATCTGAAACCTCTCGCATTTCCCAAGTAAGAAGGTCACAAGTCGCCAAACATATTATTAAGTTTATATGTTAACCCATATATGCATAGGGTTTCAATTTTTTTTTCAAATTATGTGTGAATAATCTTTATGGGACATATTGGAAGGAATAAAGTCTATTTTTTATTATAAACAATTCTTTCCATACTTTTGAATCCTCTCAAAAAGCGTCCCATGTGTGCACGGTATGCACGGGAAGGTAGGGGGTTTTAATGGGTAGCGACATTACTTTGTTAGTATCATCTTTCTCCGGCTCCGATAGTTTTCATCATGTTGAGATCCCATGAGATACATCGGTGATGGAGGGCAGTTAGGTGAGTATATACGTGCCAAATATCTCTTTGTTTGTCAAAATACACTAAGTACTAAAATAGGTTCTAAGATTGTTTATTTCGATATAAAGGCCATTGGCCCGTGTACAAAATAAGATACATAATTTTGCGGAATTCTACATCAAAGATTGTCTTTCTTTTAACAAGTGCAAATTTCACAAATTGTGCCAAGTTATAGATAGTAGTATCATTTGTACTTGATAATAGTTCATAAAAGATAAACCTGTTTACATTGGTGAGACATTGGTTTGGTAGATATGATGTTCTTAAAGAGGAGACGTAACGCATAATTGTGATTATTACAAATTATTATCTGTAGTCGCTTCACTTATAAGAATCAATAGAGCCAAAAAATTAGAAAATATGCGCTTTTATTCGACTACTAGGAGACCTTTTATACCCCTGTTTTGGATAACCGCCTAATGAGCCTGGCGAACGCTTAGACAAAATCACCGAAGCATGACTCGAAGCCACGCCCAGTGTGTGACGTGCTAGTCGTCCTCTGAAAGTCCAGCCCTTTGATTTTCTCTGTATTTTTAAGCTAATTCAACAGCAAAATAGAGGCAATAGCATGACCGAAAGAATTCCAAAATACGATATGTAACTGCTTCATGATATAAACTTTCCCTCTTAGTCGTCAAATCCATTTTGATTGGACTGTGACAATCCTTGGACGCGGTTTTCTTGGGTGGGTTTATATCCAAAAGGTTAAGAACTTGGTCGGTGAGAGATCCATTATTATGGGATATCACGTAGGGTTACAACATTTATTATCGATATGAAGTTCTAAATTGTCTCGAAAAAATGAAGGTTTTTGTAATAAACGGGAGAGAATGTAAAGACTTTGTTAATGTTTACTGTAGAAAAAATAATTTTGTTTCACTCCACTTTCATGACAACTTAGTACTTAGTGGATGATTCGTTTGTATTTAACTAACGTATATTATATTGTTAGCTAGTATAACATCTTACACCGTGTTGCAATATCTCTGTCTTCGAATTTAACAATCAATGACATGAAAACATACCTGGCGCAAGCGTTAGAAACATCCTATGTAATCCAAATTTTTTTTCAAATTATGTGTGAATAATATTTATGGGACATAATGGAAGGAATAAAGTCTATTTTTTATTAAAAACAATTCTTTCCATACTTTTGAATCCTCTCAAAAAGCGTCCCATGTGTGCACGGTATGCACGGGAAGGTAGGGGGTTTTAATGGGTAGCGACATTACTTTGTTAGTATCATCTTTCTCCGGCTCCGATAGTTTTCATCATGTTGAGATCCCATGAGATACATCGGTGATGGAGGGCAGTTAGGTGAGTATATACGTGCCAAATATCTCTTTGTTTGTCAAAATACACTAAGTACTAAAATAGGTTCTAAGATTGTTTATTTCGATATAAAGGCCATTGGCCCGTGTACAAAATAAGATACATAATTTTGCGGAATTCTACATCAAAGATTGTCTTTCTTTTAACAAGTGCAAATTTCACAAATTGTGCCAAGTTATAGATAATAGTATCATTTGTACTTGATAAGAACAGATCAAATGGAATCAAAACTTATAGAGACTGGAGGTTTTGGATTATTCTGATGATGTTGAAAATTAGGGAGTCTGTGTCATTGATGTTTCTAACCTCCATTCTCTAGACCCAGGGTCTCAGAGTAAGTGAGCACCCAACAGACATTGGACATCAAGAGAGTCTCAATCTGCACCTTCTTCATCATCCTTATCCCCATACATGTCCTGACGTACTTCATGGGGTTCCATGAAGATGTTAATATTATCTAACTGAGCTTATTTATCAAATATAATATAATGGATTTGGTTTTCTACCGTTAGCCTGAAAGAAATACACCATGCATCAACAGTTTATGGTAATTGCAATAAAATTCCTAAAATGTCAAAAGCTGAAAGTACTAACTGAAGTAACTAATTTAAGCTGCTTCAAATATGCTTTAAATGAATTTATTGTCATACTTACAACAATCAGGTATGAACATTTGTATCTAATGAAAACACCCATTCGTGCATACCGTCCCACATATGGGACGGCAAATTATTCAATTTTTAATCATGGAAATATTTATATTGAAAATTTACATTATATTGTCATTTGTCCATAGAAACCTAAACTGTATCCTCACAGTTATTAGTTATTAGTTAGTTATTTTAGTTTTGGCATTAACTCAAACTCAATGAAACTTGCAGATTACAACTACCCAAAGATGGCGGCGCACTGATCAAGGGTAGAGAACTCTATGAAATCGTTCTGCTTTTCTTTACATAGACAACTACCTAAGCTTTAAAATACAAGTTACTGTAAGTTTTTATCTTAAAAAAACAAGTTAGAACTGATGATTCAAAGAACCCGTCCCACAAGTATGGACGGTACACAGGGGCGTGTATCGCTTAGAAATAGCTTTAGAAAGACATATATACCCATAGACCCTACCCTACTACTATATCGCTTAGAAATAGCTTTAGAAAGACATATATACCCATAGACCCTACCCTACTACTATAGTAGGGTAGGGTCTATGGGTATATATGTCTTTCTAAAGCTATCGCTTAGAAATAGCTTTAGAAAGACATATATACCCATAGACCCTACCCTACTACTATAGTAGGGTAGGGTCTATGGGTATATATGTCTTTCTAAAGCTATTTCTAAGCGATACACGCCCCTGTGGGACGGTATGCATAAAAGGATTAAAATTTCTATTAAAATCTTGCCTTATCCAACGTTTTGAAATGTATATATTTAAGCACTTCTTAAGAAGAAACGCCGGGGGAACGGTAACGTTGAAGTGAGCGTGGACAAAACTTAAAAGACATGGAAGCATGATGATAATGTTTTCTTCTTGCTTTCATTATCCAAAATGATTCTTTATCTTTACGTACTCTTCTTACTCCAAATGTTTTGTTTGTTATCTTCCGTTCAAAATGATGATATTGTCAACGATGTTTTAGTTCGCACGGTAACATTTCTAAGGGGAATCTTATTTCAATTACCAAGTTTGTTTTTTCTGTTTTCTTCTTCCTTCCTACATTAGTCTTATCTTTTTCCAAGTATCAACAACGTGGTAGTGGGCGGAACCAAGCAGGTAGGTCAGAATGACCTTGAAGTCAACCCTCAAACATCAGCGGAGATAATGAAGGCTATCACCGATCTCTGGCCGCCTCTGAAGGTAACTGAGGTTCTTTGGTAACAAATTAACGTGTCAACGACTTATTCAAGACCCCATTCAATAGGGGAACAAGCATCATATAGACAAGGTTTCGACGTATTCAAATGTCTTCGTGATGATATTACGATATATTCTTGTCAAAATATCGCTGTACACAAACATTTTGTGCATTCATATCCTCAACTTCTAAAATGTCACTCAAATGATCTGATTAATGAATGATAAAGAACGATAGTAAGCACTCATTTCTTCCTCTCTCTCTCCAGGCTGCCAAGATCGTGTCTGAATGGGTGGGACTTCGTCCTCAACGCTCTCCGCCACGTGTGGAGGCTCAGCCAATCAGATTTGGGGACCAAACTTTGAAAGTGAGTAGCCTTCTGGGAAAGCTTATCAGATTGCCTTAACTGAAGAAGTGAAAAAAAAGACCAAACCAGCCAATCAAGAAAAGAGTTTGAAAATATCCTATTCAGCGAAAACAAACCAAAGCAGGATGGACTTCAATGTGAATTGAATTCGCAGATGTATTTACAAGTAGTTTCACATGTAAAAGTGTACCCATATGGTCCAAATCAAGTGTACAAATGATGACAGCTTTGTAAAATTCAGTGTTTTTAAAAGATAATATTTGGCAAATATGGGAGATATCATTGGGGGTCAATTTTGAATTTCACTTCCTCATTCGCATATAGGATAAATTTCAAATATCGTAAAAATCAGATTGAACCTATCAGTCTTCTGATCTGATTACTGCTTCACTGGAGTCGTGTCTGATGACCTTTGTACTCTAGCCAATCAGCGACGAGGTTAGAAAGTGAATGGTACTATTTTATATTTTATATCAATTGTATCAAGTTATGAAAGCCGTAAGGGCACAATCAATGCCACCTGCAACTGTTATGGAGCAGTCCTCAGACCAGAAACACGAGGAACGAGCAAAAGGCATCCGCTGGAACTAATTGACAAAACTAAGACATGGCCTTTCTCTCACTGTTACAGGTTGTTCACAACTACGGTCACGGAGCTACAGGAGTCAGTCTGGCCTGGGGGTGTTCTCTACACGCCACCCAGCTCGTCCAGCAACAACTCAAACCGTCAGCCCGCTTGTGATGGCTGTCCTGGTGTGTTTGTTGGGGAGAGGGGTGTGACGGGAGGCTGGGGTTTTAGGGGAGTAGGTTTTCTGCCATATTTGATATGGGGTCAGGGTATAGTTGTGCAGTAGGTTTAAGATGAGATCACATACCTGGTATTCCATCCACCCTATTTGACTGAGACTTTGGATAGAGAATACGTAGGTAGTCGCTAGAGTGTATAACGACTGCAGTCCTGTTTGTTATGATGTTCCCATTTCCATCCCATCGATGCTAGATCTCTCTGGTTGTTGCTTTGGAAGTTGAATTGTTTGATAATAAAATGCTTTAAATAACAAGTGAAGTCAACAAATTGTCCTCTTAGAGACAGGATGGTCGTCCAGGTGGGTTGAACGTTATGATTCAGACAGTATATATATATACTGGGATCCTACCCTATTTATTCTGACGTACACTTTGCGTTAACACTTTTGGACAAAAATATTATAACCTATCTTCGTTATGAAAGTAAATATATGAAATTGTATTTTGATTGGTGAGCAGTACAGGAATGGGAGGGGATGTTGCGGGCAGTTGCAACGACTCACATGATCCTATCATTTTATTCAAAGTTGTAATATCATACGTCATTTTATCTTGATTGCACTTGACCCGAACTATGATTTAAGTACTAGGGTCATGTTGACCCCGGGTCCACATGCTTGGTATTCTGTCAACCTGGAGATAATGTGTTCTGTAATATGATGTTCTCTGATATGATCTCATGGTATGGAGTCAGAATTGTAATTCTTTGTGTTTCTCTCGTCCTGCTAGCATGCGGATTCACACAGGGTATAACTATATAGTAAAGTAAAAGTGCTCTTATTTTGTGATATACATGTCAGGAGATAGATTTATATATGATTGTTACAGATACAGATTGTTTTTTTGTACTAGTGCTATGCCCTGAGCGCTCTCTGTTACCGCTTTTATTGTTACCTCAGATGTTACTAATGTCTCTCAATAACCAACATTAAATGTATAATGGGTTTTTTTATCTTTTGTTATTTGCAACTTTACCCTAAAATGCATTTTTATGATAATTTAACCCTTTTCAATCGAGATGCGCAAACATTGCATGTAATTCCATTTTCTATAAATCTTTATGCAGGGACCGGATTCAAAATACATGTTTAACGCCACATTACACTAGGTATTAAATTTACTCCTTCGATTTTTCAACGGAATGTTGAAATTGTTTTCTTTAATTTTCATAATTTTCAAATTGCAAAGTCTAGAGTTGAAACCAAGTGATGTGTTCTGACTGGCCTGATAGGAAGGCTTTAACGTATACTACCTATTTGATTCAGAAGTCTTAAATGTACAAGTTTACGTAATAAATAATTTTGACATTCATTAATGGTGAATTCCGTCAGACTACAAATAGTTTTTGAGACAATATTCAGTGGTATATGTAACTGATAAAACACGACTGGTACCTGAATTAGTAATGGTGTTTGTAATATGAAGGCCATAAAAGCATAAAAGCCCAAAACGTCTCTTTTCAGAATCTGTGGGCAGGCATGGAATCGATCATTTGATAGTAGATGTTCGCAGGTAGCTGCAGGCCGTTCTTGCATTTCGTCGATATAGTCAAATGTGGCGACATAACAAGTTTTCAAAGAAGGGAACCTTAGTACAATCATATTACATTTACAATCAAACTCATGTTAAGGACAGTTCGTTCACATGTCACACATAAAATCAATCACCCATATTACTTAAAAGGCTAAACTAGCCAAGAAAATTCACCTAAATCGTTTGTTTGCCAAAACAACTGACTGTAACAACATTTAAAAATTATTTTATTTTTCTATATAGAAACATATTTTAAAAATCCATCCATTTTTTAAACTGGCATTATCACTAACAGAAACACATGGTATTTTCAATTGCCTACATTGAAGATATAGTACTCAAACAAAGAAACACATTTCTGAATTAGGTTGTTCACAAATGACACTGACGATGTCGGAGCTGTTGAATTATCAATGACAGAATACACTGCTTCCTATGGCTGTTGCCGTTCATAGTCGTCTTAACCAAGGCCACCATTCTGCTGAAACCGATTAAAAACCTTCCTAAAGTACGCTTGAAGACATTAGGTATCCTTGCAATCGTCGCTTGTACTCGACAGTCTCGATATTGTTTATGGGAAGTTCCGCTAAATATCAATTTTTTGGGGCATGACGTTACCATGAAACTCAGTTTGACAATGATTGTTTTGAAAACGTTGCATGTATTATGTATGCAGAGGAACCGAATGAATCGCTTTACATTCATGCTTAAATACTTTCAATAAGAAAAAGCGTTTGATTCATTTCTAAAAGAACACGTGGATAAAAAATGGCTAACAACCTATCCACAGCAATGTGCGTAAATGACCACGTAAACACGAACACTTTCTATATTCATTTAATATTTTATCAATCTACACTTTACTAATCATATTGGTGGTGAGATGACATTCTATAATGAACAAACATACTTTTCATTTATGGTTATATATATTTCGCTTTAAAATAAACTTAGTGCGTTCATTGTCAAATAAAAGTTGCTCATTGTCTAGAGAGACATCCCCCTCGTTTATCGTCTAGAGAGACACCCCCTCGGTCATCGTCTGGAGAGACATCCCCCTCGTTCTTTGTCTAGAGAGACATCCCATTCAGTCGTCATTCCCCTCGGTCATCGTCCAGGGAGACATCCCCCTCGGTCATCGTCTAGAGAGACATCCCCCTCGTTCTTTGTCTAGAGAGACATCCCATTCGGTCGTCACTCCCCTCGGTCATCGTCCAGAGAGACATCCCCCTTTCTCATCGTCTAGAGAGACACCCCCTCGGTCAGCGTCTAGAGGGACATCCCCCTCGGTCATCGTCTAGAGAGACACCCCCTCGGTCAGCGTCTAGAGAGACATCCCCCTCGGTCATCGTCTAGAGAGACACCCCCTCGGTCAGCGTCTAGAGAGACATCCCCTTCGGTCGTCGTCTGGAGAGACACCCCCCTTGGTCATCTTCTAGAGAGACATTCCCTCGCTCGTACATAATTTAGATAACAAGGTTTACATCCCTTCACAATACCCTTAAGACGACCGATTATCAGTAATTTTCCTGATTTTAAGCCATTGATCAATCTTGAAGTCAGGACTGGCGCGATGAGCATGCTTACATGTTGTGTTTTTTTCTGGCCTTTCTACTATGTAGCTTTATAATGCAAAGATCTTGTAAGTATCGGCTGCATACACATGAAATGTTGGTTTTGTCGATACGTTTATCTGTTTTATGAAAGGTACCTAAATTCATTAGAGTTCGTGATGGTTGTAAATTGGTTCAAATTTGGGATTCTGTTTTGTTTCACATGGTTCTTACTGTGCGGTTAGAAATTCATACATATATTATATTGAAAATATACTTAGAAAACATGGTTCAGACAGACAGACAGATTTTATTCTGTATAAGGCCATTGGCCAAAAATACATAATTCAACATGAATTTTTTTATACAGCATACATTAAGTTACATTCGTTTGTAATGAGGAACGTATCTTTAAAAGATAGTTATTTAAGTTGCATAAAGTAGTTTTTTCATTTGATTGTAATAAGACTTTTAAAATGTTTATAGTTGGATATTGAATATAGGCTGTATCACGGTAGATTTTCCGTATATGTCGTATACTGTTTATATTTTACCTTTGAAGAACCATTTTTCGTAGTGTCTAAGCGGTCCCGTTTCCAAATACTGTTATCTTTGTTTTTCTCAAATTTAGCTTCATCCCAGTCTTGTCATAGAATTCTTCCAAACTCTTTCGTTGTAATTGTGCAGAAGATTTGGCAACGGATGACACATCTTCGGCAAAGAGCAAAGCATATACATCCGGCAATTCTGTATTGAAGAAAATCTCCCTTCCTCCTGTTCCATTCATCATAAAAACTAGTTCGTTATTGAAGATTATAAAAAAAATTCCCCAAGGCGCAGCCCTACCTGGTACCCATGTTGCAGCTGAAATATTAGAGAGACCGTTTCCAGTTCTTACAAATGCACTGATGCTTCTGCACATAGATATTAAAATGTTTAAGATGTTTGCTTTCAGTCCAACGTTTCTCAAGGTCTCAAACAGAATATCATGATTTATACAATCAAACGCTTTACTACAATCTATAAACAAACAGTAAAATCGTCCATTTCTTTTAGAAAGGTATATTTTCGCCATTGCGTGTAGTGTAAAAATATAGTCCACGGTCTAAATCTTGAGTTTCATCGATTATCTCCTCTACATCACACCACGTTTGGAGCTTTTATTAATCACTGATGTGAAAACTTTGGAAACTGTGTTTATTAAGGACATATAATTCCCGACGTCATCTTTGCTGCCGGATTTGAACAGTGGACAAATGATGCTCTTACCCCATTCCGTAGGGAATATTCCTGAAAGATAAAGCTTGTTAAACAGTTTAGTTAAAATAACCATTACAAAAGGCTCAGACAATTTGAGAAATTCGTTTGCAATTCCAAATTCACTAGGTGATTTTTTCACTTTCAATTGTAAAAGACATTTCCTCTCCTCACAAGAAAATGGCTTATTTATATCTAGGTCATTTTCACAGCCGGTTCATTCAGAATCTCATCTGTAGTGTTCTTTTATTTGTGTAAAAGTTTCATGAAATGATCATACCATTGCTGAGATGATATTTTTTTGGAAATGCAAGATGCTTTTTTTTGGTCCTTTATCGTGTTCCAAAACAATTAAGGATTGGTTCTTGAGTCAACAAGTTTTGTTCTCTGGAAAATTTTGTCTTTCATCTGCAAATATCTTTTTAAATAGTCTCCGGTAATAGCGATAGTTGCTTATATGCCTACCAAAATGCTCTCAAAGCTTTGTATTTACAGGAGCCAAGACCTAGATCTTAATCAAATTGTTTTCTCCAGAACCACCGACACCATAGCACTCACTTTGGTACACACGCATCTTGTCAATTCCCGAATTGTACATTTGACGATTCTGTGTCCCTTAAATATGACACAGGGCCCAGGTAACCTTTACATCACCTAACGATGCACGTCGAGAGTAAACAGGCATAAGCATACATTCGGTGTTTTCATTGGCTGAAACATTGCCAGGTAGTTTAAGTTGCAAAATTGTCCCGGTAGGGGAAACTGCCAGAAGCCAGAAGTTTTAAGAGAAAGGTAGACCAAAATTTAGTCTATGAACATTTTTAATAATTTACTTTTTCCTTCATCCATAATATTCTTTGGGCTCCCAATTCATTGTATTCAGTCAATCTTCACTTGCTGAATGTGGACCTAGACCGTATTAAAGGCTCCTTTATATACACAGTCATGAAGCAGGACTAAGACAGAGGTTGTATAGGAATTTATGACGGAGCTACCTCTGTTGGGAGAGAATGGCGTTACTTAAGTAGTTGTCTGATAATTAGACATGAATCAGAGATGTAAGTTGGAAAGTGTTGATGGTTTCACGTGACTGACTGTTTCGTATAATTTATTATCTGTCCTGTATTACTCAGAATTTAATTTGTCTAAAATTGTTGAAGAAATCTCTTAACATACGATAGGGCATGCTTGAAAACAATGTTCAGATGTTTCAGAACCAACTAAATAAGATGCCATCATAAGCTTTTTAATGATAAATGACATGGGTTGTTTTCTTTTGTGAGGTTCTTTAGCTTTTTAATATACATACATCACTATCACTGTTACCTTGTGAAGAAATACATCCGTTCCCCAAACCAGTTGACGTTCAGTATATCTTGCTTAATGGTATAAGTATCTACACCGAAACTTCGCATCTCTTTGCAATAAAGAAGTTGTAAATCCATAAATTCTTATTTCGACATGTTTTTGTCATAATAATCCAAGCGTATCTGCTGAATATTCTTCCCGAGTAAACTTAAGACACGGCACTTTCAACCAAGAAATTTCTTTTTGTAAATTCAATATTTCATCATTGTTATTGCAGTGAATTATAGGGATTTGCGTTTCGTGAGAATAAAGAGAAAGTCCAGAGTAATTTTCTCAAAAATGACCTTGTCTTCATAGAATATCATCACTAAAAGCGGTTCCCTATGTTATAGGGCGTTACCACCATTACATACATTATTTTTGTCCTCGCATTACATATATTTGTCAACTGATTAATACAGACTAAATGCAAAACCCTTACGCCTGATAGACATGCAAGACGGAGCAGGTAGTTTGACTTGAGTTTCACATTTGAGAATGATATTTATAACTAGTTTTTCATATGCATGGATTTTTCTAGCATGTGGAAATGTTTCTCATTTTATGTCAATGTTATGAGGATATAAAGTATTGGTACGAGAATATAAAGTCATCTCCATTTCATAAAACGGCATTCCGATTTAAAACAAGAAATATATAAGTGCATATCTTGATTAAACAAAACAAATCTTATTTAGTCTGTCGCAATGTTTGAGAATTCAAAAGTTGTGAACGCTGCAATTAAGGAGCAATCCAACAAAAAAATGTACTGTTTATTGATCTTTTTACGATAGAAATTATTTTCGTATTTATACCTGGGTCATGGGACCTCAATACTGAAAAAAGTATCTCTGTAACATAACCCCTGTGAGGAAGGACACACAATAAAAGTCATACAAAAAAGCAGCGAGGTACCATAGTTCGATCTCATTTGAATTAGAGTATTTTATTATCCTCGGAAATGGCGTATTATAGCTTATATTCAGTAAGGTGCATGACGCATGGTCAGATAAGAAATATAATAATAATACGGTTCCAATTCTCTTTCGATTCCAGAGTCTTAAACTCCGGAGTTTCTTCTTTGTTGACAGATTATTAACAGATGATAAATCACTCAATATCAGATTTATCTGTGTCGGAAAAAGATTAATCACTGAATTAAATATCTTATTTACCTTTTAAACTATTTCCAAATGCCTTTGTATCCATTTTGTCCTCCAAAACCAGCGCTATAACCTCGATTGCTCGTCAGGTTTTCCTAAATATCATATAACAAGTTATCGTACAAATATCGATATTGGCAAATGAGTCTGCACAAAATAATCCTACCCTCTCCTACCCTAAGATTTCGACAGCATGGGCTGTTGTTCTAGTGAAGATGAAAATAAGTCTAAAGGGATACTCTGTACTTTTCCTAAGAGTCATTATGTCTACATTCACCATCTCCAATCGTAAAGGATACTCTAAAAAGGCATTCACCGGTCTGGGCCTTTTTTGTCTGGAGAAGATGAAATAGGTTTTAAGAGCATTGCCTCTCAGGTACTTTTAAGGGACACAAAGTCATCGATTTGGAACGATTATCAGCAGTTTGAGTCATGGAGTTGTTACCTCCATATTCAACTTGTTGCCATGCAAATAAAAAAATACTTTTTTCTTCAGAACTCGGAAGATGTCAAAAGATTGTTTCAGTCAGAGGCAAAACTATATATATAAGCTAGGAAATTTTTAGTTGTAAGCACAACTAAATGTTGTTGGAGTCAAATATGTTAAACTTCATAAATGCTGTTATTTTATCAAGAAGTAGTGGTTGTTTCAGAAAATCATATTCTTAATGCCAATTAGTTCAATAAAGTGACTATAAACAGGTTAAATTCGCGATTTGTGATAGATTTTGTCTCTTATTTAAGCCACATGAAAATCATAAAAAAATACTCTGTGTCATTTGAAGTATGTGATACACCAAATTGACTAAAACAATTTAATCATATAACACATTAATCATTGAAACGTCCAGTTATCCGACGAAACAAAAAACCAGAACTCTAAGAAATACAAGAACGTTGCCAAAGGAACAAGAACAAGATCATTACACTGTGAGCTTCTTTGAAACCTCAGCTTTACTTGAAGAGAAGTGCCATATTGCGTAATTTCCCTCTGCGAAATCATCCACTACCTTATTAAAATTGGCATCAAAGTCTCTGTGGATATGTAGAAGTGCGAGCGCATTTAGTTCACGTTCACGCTTCTATAAACAAGCAACTTCATATGGTTGGACATTATGGATTTTCCGCGAAGAACTGTGCGTTCTGACGACTGTCACCAGTGATATTTTAGAGAAAAATAGAGCCATGGGCTCTGTAGCTCATCAGACTTTTGATAAAAATAGGTGTTTGGGTTTAGACCATGGGGTCATGGGCAGTGTAGGAAAGATAGCCTGTCCCAACGTCTGAGTTATTCACAATCAAATAAAAAAAAGCCCATTGCCCATTTGGGGTCAAGGGGTCACCGAACCTACAATTCAGAATCCCCATTGTCCAAGGAGTCTACACACAACTATTAAGCTATCAAGACCTTTTGGAACTGGAGAAGAAGATGAAAGTAGGATTTTAAGGTTTTGACCCCTGTGACCCCGTTTAGGGTCAAGTGGTCACAAAACCTACAATTTAGAATCCCCAGTGTCCAAGGAGTCTTCACACACCTTTTCAGCTCTCTAGACCTTTTGGAACTAGGGAAAAAGATGAAATTAGGTTTTATAGGTTTTGACCCCTGTGACCCCATTTGGGGTCATGGGGTCACCAAACCTACAATTTAGAATCCCCGTTGGCCAAGGAGTCTACACACACCTTTTCAGCTCTCTAGACCTTTTGGAACTAGGGAAAAAGATGAAATTAGTTTTTTTTGGTTTTGACCCCTGTGACCCCATTTGGGGTCAAGTGGTCACCAAAGCTACAATTTAGAATCCCCGTTGGCCAAGGAGTCTACACACACCTTTTCAGCTCTCTAGACCTTTTGGAACTGGAGAAAAAGATGAAAATAGGTTTTTCAGGTTTTGACCCCTGTGACCCCATTTGGGGTCATGGGATCACCAAACCTACAATTTAGAATCTCCAGTGCCCAAGGAGTCTACACACAACTATTCAGCTCTCTGGACCTTTTGGAACTGGAGAAGAAGATGAAAATAGGTTTTTCATGTTTTGACCCCTGTGACCTCATTTGGGGTCAAGGGGTCACAAAATCTACAATTTAGAATCTCCAGTGCCCAAGGAGTCTACACACAACTTTTCAGCTCTCTGGACCTTTTGGAACTGGAGCAGAAGATTAAAATAGATTTTTAAGGTTTTGACCCTTGTGACCCCATTTGGGGTCATGGGGTCACGAAATCTACAATTTAGAATCCCCATTTGCCAAGGAGTATGCACATAAAATTTCAGCTCTCTAGAGTCATTGGTTCTGGAGAAGAAGTCGAAAAAGTGAAAAGTTTACGGATGGACGGACGGACGCCGGACGCCTTGCCATGCCATAAGCCCATCGGGTCTTTCAGACCTGATGAGCTAAAAATTTATTCAAGAAACGTTAATGTCAAATACTGTTTAAATCCAGACTATATGACATTTATACTAAATGCTTTTATTGAATTTCAAAGTGAAAGCACTTGCTTTTTGTGCTACAAGGTAGTTACGCCTCTGTCAGTAGGGTGTTGCATAGATGCAAAGTATTAGCTAAATCTATTCCTGTATAGTCCACAATTAACTCCTTTCATATGAACCAAAACAAAAACTTTCAAAAATCTGTAAATATCACAAAGAACCACTTTTGTAGGCGTGTTATCAATTCTCAGGTTTTTGAGTTTTTCTCCAAAAACAAACTTATTTCCAAGGGATAGAAAGACAGGCTTAAAACGCATAAAAACGGAGTTGCATAAAATCGTTTTGTTGTCATGTCACCTGCATGTCGAACAAGTAAAAAAGTAAAAATGCAGTGTTGTTATCAAACATTTATTGAAAAAGAGCATAATCCATGAAAAAATACATGCAAATTATCACTTTTTAAGAAAAACCTCTTTTTATTCAAACTTTTATACAATTAGTAGATATCAAATATCTATAATAATGATTTGTATAAAAATAAATATATTGGAAGTATTAAATATGTCATGAAAATGTTTACAATTATATAGTGAAAGTATTTGAACACAAATGAAATGAAGAATATCATGAAATTGCAATCATTCACATCAAGGTTTATATTTCTTTAACAAGAAGAGCTACTTCTTACTCTGAAATAATACCCAAATAAAAGAGCACATGGCATAAATCTGGTCATAGAACAAAATTGACCGATTAGGACACAGGCCTCAAGAATAAGCCTGCTTTTAATTGCACAGATTTCGGAGAACGGTTGAAACAGATTGACATACCTGGGAATAAGTATTTGGAGGAGATGCTAGTAACAACTATTACAAGATGCTTGAGAAACTTCAAAACAACTATATAAGTAGTAAATAATACTTTCAGACCATTCCAAGACCAATATTAATATACTGCAGACAACAGTAACGACCAACAGAATCACAGACACACACAGATCCATCTATATCAACAAGATAAGGAAACAGACTGTGGCATGACGTCACTATCACTTCATCAAATGTTGATAGCTAACTGCCGATTGATAGATTTCTTGCATGGAAATGTATTTAGAAACATCAATATTTCCTTTAAATTCTGATTAGACAGATTATAAAGCCAGTCTAGCTATTCTTCGACAGGACTATTCTTCTGAGCTTGACCGACAGTATTGACTGGTCCCAACCAACATGTAGAGTTCTGAGAGGAACCCTGCCTGTCGTTGTTGCTGGTATGTGATTGTCCCAAAGACAACTGAATGCTTTCAACCACAGCTGTAGATGCCTGCTCGGAGCTGCAGTCATCAGTCTGACTGCTGGACTGACTGTTCTCTGATGGGACCTGACTGTCCCCACAAGCTGTAGTTGGTGGTGGTGGTGAGGGATCGCTGTCCGTGGCGAAGTAGCGCGTCAGAGGAGACAGGATCTGTTTGACAATTGGGATGTTCCAAGACCGACCTAGCAGCTTCTGTCTGCGAGTCACCGCCAGATTGCCCACATCAGTGTAGTGAGTGGGAAACCCAAACAACCTTCAAAGATATATTATGACATATTGATTCTTAACAGAGAACAATTAACTACCAAGTATTATGAATTTACAAAAATGTAGTTACTTATATTGATATGATACCAAAGGAATACAATAAACAAGATTTTCTTACTGCAATCAATATTAAAGGAGCTTGATGCTCATCATGTATAATTTGTAATATCAACAACAATCCTTATGGGAGATTCTCTAAGAATAAAAATGATCAAAAAAAAAATGCTTAAAATCTCATACTTTAACCTAAATGCTGATAAGATATGAACAATATTTATTTCAGTGCCTCCTAATGTTTTAAATAGATTTTTTTCTTTTACAGAACTTGTGGATTTAAG
This sequence comes from Phorcus lineatus, assembly GCA_921293015.1. Classification (NCBI taxonomy): domain Eukaryota; kingdom Metazoa; phylum Mollusca; class Gastropoda; order Trochida; family Trochidae; genus Phorcus; species Phorcus lineatus. The sequence goes on along the minus strand of OV121090.1, from coordinate 49,164,260 downwards.
ACGCTGAGACTGCTGGAGACTAAAACTACCTTTCCACCTCGGAGATCCAGATCCCGGTAGCCTCACCAGCCATCTCCACCGGGAACAGTTCGTCATGCTTGCCATGCTTCAGACTGTTTGTGCGGGTGGTGACACACCTCATCTTCTCAACGGTCGCCCGTCGGTCACATCCAGTTTGTAGAACACTGGTCAGGTTGACTTCTTCATGCATGTGTGTGGATATAGCCGGGGTGCTGTAACAGAGCACAGTTCAACAGAGACTCCAAATGATTAAGGGAATCAAAACACAATTTGGCAATGTAGCTGGATATTGGGACTATGCAAATATAAGTATGATGATAATGATGATGATGATGATTTCCTGGCAGAGTAGAAAGCTCTGTTCTTTGAAAGGCATCTACACTGACCAAGTGATTAACTGCTAGTTAAACTACCACTAAACTTGACTTTATCACTTATTGATTTTGGTTCAAAGATTTTTCAACAAAAGAAGAACTGGGCTTGATTTTTGTTAATTTGTCCAATAAACACCTTTAATTAGCATTTCATTAAGACAGTGTAATTATCAGCTGTAAAAACCCCACCTGGGCAAGGGGCCATAAAATTCGCGCGGGTGTTACGTAATTAACAGACTGTACAGAGTGGCGCATAATTATTTCAACTGAAATACCGCCTAAAATAATTGTTTAATTACCATTGATGTGGATATCTTTTAACACCAAACGCTTAATAGTGTTACATCTTCAAATGATTATCAGAGTTGAAAACATTCTCTGAAAATCGTTAATTATTGGGGTTTTTTCTGTGATATTTTTACAATGGATGTATAGATCACGAGGCAATGATTCTGTATATGACGTCACAAAATGGGCGTGTGACCAGTCATGCATCCACTGGTTTGTGGCCAGATAGATCTAAGCGGCGCATCCAAAGTGGGATTCAAAAATGGCTTCCATTACCAAACTGAACATATTTGAGAAGCGACCTTTTACGCACTATACAATATTGTAATCAGACATTCATATATTCCAAAGAAAGTAGTGAAATATGTTTGTGGTTATGTAAACTTTAAACAACTTCCATAGGAATCATTTAGAGATATTTTAGGTAAGTTGATAAATGCACAGGCTTCTGATCAGAATCATCCTGCCCTGTTCAAGCAGAGCATATTCCTTGAAGTTTCTGACCTCATATTTAAAGCATTTCTCACCTGTACAACCCAGGTATGTTCCCCCAGAAGTAACGACCTCGCCTCTGTGCAGACATGTATTTGGCATCCCACAGAGCAGGCTGGCACTGGAAACAATTGTATTCTGAATTTGAAATTCTCCAACAATAACTTTTGATGTTATTACACCTTTGATTTAATTATATTACAATATATCATTACACTTGCCAACAACAACACAACTGTTTGAGTGTACACGTCTACCTCCAGGAATCGGGACAGGGTGTTCTTGAACTGAGTCTTCATGGAAGCAACATTCTCGTACAGCCAGAAGAGGTGGGTGTCGACATTCAGCGCCTGTAGCTTGTTCCTCACCCGCACAAAGTCAAACGCCAGCAGCGCGGTGCTACCTGTCATAACATAAGCATTCTGGATTAATTCCGTTAATTTCATACTTCCGCCCTTTACTAAATCTACAAAGTTATGACACATTGTGTAAGAGCTAGTGGTGTAACGATTCATCGATAGTATCGATGTTTGCATCGTCTACTACGCGATACAGGTGCATCAATACAAAACACATTTAGACAATATATCAGGATATATATATCGTGAGGGTCCACGATACATTGATGTATCGCCATAAGATTCAATATATCCCAATACTGTTAACATAATATGTTTCAAACAAATAACTATCTATTTCAGAGAATAGAGAGATCAAACAAACAGAACATATATGATATTTGTGATATTTTTACCTGCAATTTCTCTCTTTAATTTTTTTATTTCTTTTCATGTAATGTTTATGACAGTTTGGTAGCTAAGATATAACATTACTTTTCTATGTCCTTTGTATTCTTCTTTCATGAAATGTAGAGCATCGGGATACGTATTGTATCGCAACCACTGTATCGTGATGATAATCATCTCGCAGGTTCCTTTGCAATACTTCAATGATATATTAATAAAATTGGAATCGAGATATATTGTCTCGCCAATAATGCCACGATACACAGGTCTAGTAACAACAACACGTGTTGACTCACGTCAAAATCGTCAAGCATGACGTCGCAATGTTGGCAGTGTGGCAGCAAAGGTAATCTTGTTGATTTTCATACTCTATATCTTTGATATAATTTAGGGAGTAATAATCAAAATACTAAACTCAGTCCTGTTTAATTACATTAATATGAAACTCGTGAATGGAATCAGTATCTAAATTGCTTTCTCTTGTTAAATACCAAACCACTCACTGGTTTCAAATTTTTTTTATTAAATGGGAGGTCACTAATATCGTCTATTTACTCAATTCTATCTAAGAAGATAAGTTGTTTTTACACAAAAATTCTGCAAGTTCTCCTACATTGTTAGTTACACACCTACAATGTTGTATTTAGGATGACACTGAAATATCGTAATTAAAACGATAAAAATTGTCCTCAAGTTTAGTCTTGAAAGTGTTTTCTTACGATACACATGTCTTTGAAATATGGTTTTGTAACTTTCACATTCGAAAGTTCTATTAGTTGATTTCACGTGTGCAGAGGAATTTGGCAACTAGAAATAGGAGACAGATTGAAAACCAAAAGGGAGGAAAATAACGTTAATGATCAATTTGCAGTTAGTGTGATTAAGTCATCATTAATTGTGGGACATTTGGAAAAAGAGTTGAGCATGACATTTTCAGAGTTATGCAGAAACTGCCAGTACTCCTCGTTAAGTATCCACACACAAGTATGAGACAGCAAAACCCTTGACAATCTTTACAGTTCACAATACTAGTAATGCATACCAAACTCGAATCCCTTGCGCCCGGGGTTGGCCAACGACAAGTCGTTGCAGGGGGACCCTCCGATGAGAAGATCTATGGGGACCATCTCACTCAACTGGGACAGACGGATAAGGATTTGTGAGATGGTACAAATAACAACCAACATTGGAAGCAAAACTGTGCAAAATTTCAGTATGATATTTATAATGAAAAGTAAATTGGAGTTCCTCGTACTTTTCATACTTGCTGAGGAGAAGGTATTTTAAGTAAGACTTATATTTAAATTGTTCAACATATTTTCAAGCAATCTTTAAAGTTTGAAACCAAACCTGTTTATCCTCCAGTTTTGTAACATCTCCCAGCTGTATGATCATGTTGCCATGGTTACAGCGTGTCACAACTAGTGCGTCAGGATCTATCTCACTGGCGTAATACACATCCAATCTCAGTCCTAGCTGGTCCAGAGCCAGTTTACCTGCATCACAGACATCACATATCAATCTCATTGAAATCAGACCCCAAGTTCAGGTGCCTCACAAGATCTGAATAAGCCTGAATAGGCCTTTTCACGGAATAAACTTGCCACTTGTCACTTGAATAAGCTGTATTACACTAGCCATCTTTGAATGGCATTTTTAAAGCTGTACAGTTAAAGAAAAACCAGATTTGTCTGGCACTCAAAGCAATAAAGAAGTAAACTATCCATAAACCCTTGATTTCCTTGAGCTCTGGCCATGTGCTGAGTTACTTTACATCTGATATTAATGAGATTCCTACTTCTCCAGCAAGTTGTCATTTCGTCAACTCCCCCAATATCCTACTTAATTCTTCCTATCAACAGCATCTCATTCTTAACACTGAAATGTTTACTTACCGCTGGCAACTCCAAGGTGCATCTCATGCTTTACACTGAAATGTTTACTTACCGCTGGCAACTCCCAACTGCATCTCATGCTTTACACTGAAATGTTTACTTACCGCTGGCAACTCCCAACTGCATCTCATGCTTTACACTGAAATGTTTACTTACCGCTGGCAACTCCCAACTGCATCTCATGCTTTACACTAAAATGTTTACTTACCGCTGGCAACTCCCAACTGCATCTCATGCTTTACACTGAAATGTTTACTTACCGCTGGCAACTCCCAACTGCATCTCATGCTTTACACTGAAATGTTAACTTTCCGCTGGCAACTCCCAACTGCATCTCATGCTTTACACTGAAATGTTAACTTTCCGCTGGCAACTCCCAACTGCATCTCATGCTTTACACTGAAATGTTAACTTTCTGCTGGCAACTCCCAACTGCATCTCATGTTTAACACTGAAATGTTAACTTTCCGCTGGCAACTCCAAGGTGCATCTCATGCTTTACACTGAAATGTTTACTTTCCGCTGGCAACTCCCAACTGCATCTCATGCTTTACACTGAAATGTTTACTTACCGCTAGCAACTCCCAACTGCATCTCATGCTTTACACTGAAATGTTAACTTTCCGCTGGCAACTCCCAACTGCATCTCATGTTTAACACTGAAATGTTAACTTTCCGCTGGCAACTCCAAGGTGCATCTCATGCTTTACACTGAAATGTTTACTTTCCGCTGGCAACTCCCAACTGCATCTCATGCTTTACACTGAAATGTTTACTTACCGCTGGCAACTCCCAACTGCATCTCATGTTTAACACTGAAATGTTAACTTTCCGCTGGCAACTCCAAGGTGCATCTCATGCTTTACACTGAAATGTTTACTTTCCGCTGGCAACTCCCAACTGCATCTCATGCTTTACACTGAAATGTTTACTTACCGCTAGCAACTCCCAACTGCATCTCATGCTTTACACTGAAATGTTTACTTACCGCTGGCAACTCCCAACTGCATCTCATGCTTTACACTGAAATGTTTACTTACCGCTGGCAACTCCAAGGTGCATCTCATGCTTTACACTGAAATGTTTACTTTCCGCTGGCAACTCCAAGGTGCATCTCATGTTTAACACTGAAATGTTTACTTACCACTCGCAATTCCATCAAACAGACTCAGGACACGGAGTGGCCTCTTCATGGCAAAGTAATCCAGTGTGGGAACCTGCATTCAGAGACAGAAAAACACCCTGCTGATTATATTTTGCTGTACATTCCTGATTACTTTAACCTTCTCCCTGCTGGATTGTTTGCAGGTTTTTACTGAGAGCATAAAAGCTGTTAAATTTTAACAAATACGTCACATGGGCATCCCTCATGTAAAGTTGTTATCTACTTTATTAATATTTTCTATTTAAAGAATCAAAATAGTTCTCTGAATGATATATTTTTCTTCCGAAATATTGTCATTATTTCTTCTTAACTTTTCAAAAGTAACCTTTATTTCCACTTGTGGGTGAATAAAATGAAAAGGTACACAAGTCAAAACTTTGCACTAAATTTTCAAAATCGTATTATTTTGTCAATAATCATTTTTCATTTTGGAGGAATGCGACATTTTTAAAGTTATTAGTGAACTTGGGTTTTTCAAAAGCAATCGTTTGATCTTTTCATTTGACAACAGTCAAATTATCTGCATAGTTTTCAAACTAAGGGATACTTGCTGTCGAAACTTGACAGAAAGCTAGTAAAGAATATTCTGAACATAATAATGCAACAATTATGAACTTTTTTTGTACTTGAAAATGCGTTTCATCATTTTGCATTAGATGGGTAAAATCTCTGTTAGGAAGAAACGAGCACATGCGCATTCACTTGGGATTACAAACGCGTTGAAAATTTTTAAATCATCACTTCTTCGTAAAATAAGTCATGATAGCGATAATATTTTCATCATGTGAAAGCCAATTGAATTATGATTCAGAAAAGCATTCTTAAGCATTCTATTATGCAATGGATTAACTCCTGGTAGAATTATACACTTGTCACTCCATTTGCATACAGGGAGTATCTAATGTGTTTTATTTCAGAGAAGTTTAGGAAAAGCAGCTGTGGTTACCTGGACCCGGTAGCCGGTATCGAAAAACAAGATAACTTGTTTCTGCCAGTCTGAACGTGGACGTAACAAGCAATCTGACTGGTCGGTGTAAGGTGAGCACATAAAACACTGCCACTTGCTTGCTTCAATAACCTGATGGATGAAAAATGAATAATTAATAAATGACCGTATTTAGCAAATTTTAAAAATAAATATGATAAAAAATACTGCAACATTCTATGACATATACATTTTTGTTTCTTCAAATAACAAGAGACAGAATTTTTCAAATCCAATAAAAGACAAATCTATGATAAACAAATAACCCACCTGTTTCAGCACACTGTCTCCACCCAGCTCCTCCACACATGGTCTGCAGTATACTCTGTCACACACAGAACCTTCTTTGATTTCACATACAGAACCTTCATCAATATCACATACAGAACCTTCATCAATATCACATACAAGACCTTCATCAATATCGCATATAGAACCTTCATTAATATCACATACAAGACCTTCATTGATTTCACATACAGAACCTTCATCGATATCACATACAGAACCTTCATTAATATCACATACAGAACCTTCATCGATATCACATACAGGACCTTCATTGATTTCACATACAGAACCTTCATCAATATCACATACAGAACCTTCATCGATATCACATACAGGACCTTCATTGATTTCACATACAGAACCTTCATTAATATCACATACAGAACCTTCATCGATATCACATACAGAACCTTCATTGATTTCACATACAGAACCTTCATCGATATCACATACAGAACCTTCATTAATATCACATACAGAACCTTCATCGATATCACATACAGAACCTTCATTAATATCACATACAGAACCTTCATCGATATCACATACAAGACCTTCATTTATTTCACATACAGGACCTTCATTGATTTCACATACAGAACCTTCATCAATATCACATATAGAACCTTTATTAATATCACATACAGAACCTTCATTGACAACACATACAGAACAAATGAGATACATTTACTAGCTTCTTATGCAAACCCTTTATATTTATATGTACATTTACAAAGGAGAGCTCCAGGGAGAGGTTTTCTTTCTTATACACCAAAAGTATCACAGGTATCAATTCTTATAGATAACTTGCCTAACCTTTATTAGATAAGCAAAAGTGGCATCGTTAAAATTTCGTTTCAAGAATGTAAATCACAGGGTCAAGACTTTCCAAGCCCTGCTCATTTAGCTCAGCCGCTGTGGTACAACAGTACAACTGCAGGGGTTTTGTATACAGTAATATAAAGGTTTCAGGTTCTAGACAGTTTTCCCACAAAAAGTTAGTGGGACATCACATTTGCTACAAAGCCAGAATGTTCCATTGGGATAAACACTAAAGTGAAAGGGTTTTAACATATTCGTGTGGTATATAATAAGAATCAAGATGTGCATCAATCAACTCAATCTTCAAACATTTTGTCACAGCTCTATCCATTCTAGGAATTACACTATGAAAACTTGACCAGAAGAAGATATACGAGTAATGTCCAGTCTGATCAAAATAGACAATGTTTCGAGGAATAATGTTTTTACACGCGACTCTCATTGCCTCATTGATTGCAGTTACTGACGTACGCAAACTAACCAATCAAAAAGATTCCAGCAAAAGCCTCCAGTTTCAGTCTCCACGGCTAGGTTAGGGGCAAGGAGGTTTTGTTAACCATTTGTAAAACTTGATTGCCACTATACTTCTTTTAAAACAAGATTTTGATTGGTCCGCTAATGACAAGGTTTCATCTGACCAGTCAGAACAGGCAAGTAATGAGAACATTGTCAAGAGGAAAGCACCAAGATAGAATGAATTTGAATCCCCCAACAGTAAATCTTTAAAACTTTTACTCCTTCACGGTCAATTTTAATCAGACTGATATTATGTCAATTAACCTTTTACACTCAGGAGCATCACAAACAAACAAGTCTCCCCCGGCGCCACACACAGCACAGAAACTCTGAAACAAACACATCACTGGAACTTTCAAGTACATGGTAATTTTCAATTAGCAAACATTTTGTTTTCATTTGATTAAAGCTGACATGATTTTAACCATCAGTCACTTTCTAGATTAAGATTACACATGTGTGACAAAGCCTCTAGAGAGCAGTATGCAATCAGATTGGAAGGAAACAAGGTATGAGCATTTCTTTCAATACCAAAACATCAAGAAGATATGAAGAGTTTACACATCCAATTACTACAAAGCAATCTGGCTCACAAAAAGATATACCTTAATTAATTCTTAATACTGCACAGACACTAAAAAAAGAAACTTACTGCAAATAGGACAGGCAGGAATCTTAAAATATCACATTAAAAGGCACCAAATAACAAATGGACATTGCAGATCGTTAAAATAATGTCAGAAAGCAGCCTAAATAGTAATGTGATGAACAACCAGTGATCATAAAAATGTTTGTCAAGTTGTAAATATTTAAAACATTAACTCACATGCAATCCGTCATCACCTTCTGCATACATGGTCTCGGCAACCTCAGTCTGCAAGAATAGATCTCTACAAACACTAGTCTTAATTGTTACAATAAGCAAAAGATCAAAAGAATTCAGTTAATAGTTCTTCTTCTTTTTTATTATATTTGCATGTACAAACACTGGGGAATACTACATAATCATTTGATTCAATTATGATTATAATGCACTGGGATTAAAGGACAAGTTTCTTGCCAAATTTTTTACTTTTTCAGAATATCTCAACATCATTTCATGGAAATCAAAATTGCCCTAACTTCACCTGACATTGTCCACAGAGACCTCCTTCAAACAGGGGATGTGTCACTGCTACTTTCTGGTCAGGGTCAGCACACGCAATACACACATCTGGAATACACATATAATACAAACTCAATCCACACACCTGAATATACTAACAATACACACACGCAATACACACATCTGGAATACACATATAATACAAACTCAATCCACACACCTGAATATACTAACAATACACACATGCAATACACACATCTGGAATACACTTACAATACATGCATGGATACGCAGCCATACACACATTGTGAATACACTTACAATAAACACATCTGGAATACACTTTGAATAAACTTGCAGTATACACATTGTGAATACACTTACAACAAGCAGACAGAGTCAGCTATATCCCCCGCCAAAGGGAAAGGGTAGTTAAGGATACTAGTTGTGGAATATTGAACAGTGATCATGTTGTTTTTCTACAAACCTTTAAGAAATCCTATGTTAAGTTTCCATGGAAACGGGTAAAAATAAAAAATGCAAAGAAGTTGAAAACCCCAAAAGGCACATCTCCGCATGATGCCCGTTGCACATACCAAGTTTCGTCGAGCTAGGTCTCACCGTTTTGGAGTTGTGCTCCGGAAACATTATCGGGACGGACGGACGAACGGAAAAAATGCAAAGAAGTTGAAAACCCCAAAAGGCACATCTACGCATGATGTCCGTTGCACATACCAAGTTTTGTCGAGCTAGGTCTCATCGTTTTGGAGTTGTGCTCCGGAAACATTATCGGGACGGACGGACGGACGAACGAACGGAAAAAAAAACAAAGAAGTTGAAAACCCCAAAAGGCACATCTACGCATGATGCCCGTTGCACATACCAAGTTTGGTCGAGCTAGGTCTCACCGTTTTGGAGTTGTGGTCCGGAAACATTAACGGGTAAAAATAAAAATGCAAAGAAGTTGAAAACCCCAAAAGGCACATCTACGCATGATGCCCGTTGCACATACCAAGTTTCGTCGAGCTAGGTCTCACCGTTTTGGAGTTGTGCTTCGGAAACAAAATCCTATGTTACGTTTCCATGGAAACGGGTAAAAATAAAAATGCAAAGAAGTTGAAAACCCCAAAAGGCACATCTGCGCATGATGCCCGTTGCACATACCAAGTTTTGTCGAGATAGGTCTCACCATTTTTGAGTTGTGCTCCGGAAACAAAATCCTATGTAACGTTTCCATGGAAACGGGTAAAAATAAAAATAGAGCCATGGGCTCTGTAGCTCATCAGACTTTTGATAGAAATAGGTGTTGTGGTTTAGACCATGAGGTCATGGGCAGTGTAGGAAAGATAGCCTGTCCCAACGTCCGAGTTATTCACAATCAAATAAAAAAAGGCCCATTGCCCATTTGGGGTCAAGGGGTCACCGAACCAACAATTCAGAATCCCCATTGTCCAAGGAGTCTACACACAACTATTAAGCTCTCTAGACCTTTTGGAACTAGGGAAAAAGATGAAATTAGGTTTTGACCCCTGTGACCCCATTTGGGGTCATGGGGTCACAAAACCTACAATTTAGAATCACCAGTGCCCAAGGAGTCTACACACAAATATTCAGCTCTCTGGACCTTTTGGAACTAGGGAAAAAGATGAAATTAGTTTTTTTAGGTTTTGACCCCTGTGACCCCATTTGGGGTCAAGTGGTCACCAAACCTACAATTTAAAATCCCCAGTGTCCAAGGAGTCTTCACACAATTTTTCAGCTCTCTGGACCTTTTGGAACTGGAGCAGAAGATTAAAATAGATTTTTAAGGTTTTGACCCTTGTGACCCCATTTGCCAAGGAGTATGCACATAAAATTTCAGCTCTCTAGAGTCATCGGTTCTGGAGAAGAAGTCGAAAAAGTGAAAAGTTTACGGACGGATGGACGGACGCCGGACGCCTTGCCATGCCATAAGCCCATCGGGTCGGACGGAGACCATTTCAATATCCCCCGCCAACTACGTTGGGGCGGGGGATAATAAACACATTTGGAATACAAACACAATATACACATCTGGAATACACTTGGAATACACACAACTGAAATAAACATGCAATGAACAAATCATGAATACAAATGATAATCTGCAATACACACAACTGGAATATTACAACTTGCATACATACATTTGGAATATATATGCATTACACACATCTAAAATCTTTTGCAACCTTTTTCATTTCAATAAATCTCAACCCGCTAATGGCTGTAATATTGCCCAAGCGGCGTTAAACAACAACTCCCTCACATCTGAAATACACATGCAATATGTATTTCACGTGTCCAGTTACAATCTCCAAATGCATTCATGATAAATAGAAAACCTACAATTTATAATTCCCATTGTGCAATGTACCTGTACACAAGATTTCAACTTTGTAGAGATTTAAAAAATAAGTTAAGGTGCATCAACAGCATCAATTGAATTCCATAATGGAAGAAAACGCAGCTCAATTGTGAAACAAACACTACAATATCAGTGATAAACAGTAATAACAGAAATGTTACATCCCTACAGGAAGGAACATCGTCCCAATTTAGAAGTAACATCAGTAGACTTCAGAAGCAAATGCATCTCAAACTATAGATGCTTGAACAGTCTTTGGTTTTGATAAATTTAGTTTTTATTTTCTACTCTGCGATTTTTAGTTTTAAATGCTCGCATTGAAAGCGTTTTTGAATGCAGAACCAACAGGGTTGTAGACTACCCTTATGGAATTGAGCAATTCAATGGTTTCCTTCCATAACTTAGGTGGCCCGAGATTGAAAAGGTAAAAGTTTACTGATGGACGGACGGTAGCTGTACACCATGGCTTGGCCCACCAATGAGCTTACAAGGATTAAAAAGGCATTATCTTGGACAAAGCTGTTTGTTAGTGTTAAAAGCACCAATTGCTGGTATATAGCATGATCATTGAAATTTAAATAGCCTCAGAATATTCCTAGTTTACAAGAAGATATTTGCACAACGAACTCATATTATAGGAACATATATATTAAAGGAATTGTACAGTGATATATTAAAGGAATTTTACAGTGAATTTTAATATATACACCAAACTTTGAAAGATATGGTTATTGTCAATGGAAAACATAGCTTCTCTCACCATTCAGCTGCTTCTCCCCTTTCCTCACAGCACTCACAGCGTTCTCTGTACAAACAGACCACGAAGAGTTCATCATACCACACAATCCATTCCTGGAGACAAGCCTCTGTTTCCACACATTTACAGAAATTATCCTGTTAACTAATGTGTTAACTTTCAAAGCTGACTGTATGCTGTCCTTCAAATATCAAACTGATTTAATCATGAAGACTTTAAATAATTCTATTTGTAAAATCAAAACAATACTGAACCATTTGGTCGGTCATAATGGACACTATCACATAGATTCACCGAGAAGCAAGAGCTCTTTTCATCATGCACTCTACTAAGATGTCAGGCTATTTGGCTATCATGCACTCCACTAAGATGTCAGGCTATTTGGCTATCATGCACTCCACTAAGATGTCAGGCTATTTGGCGATCATGCACTCTACTATGATGTCAGGCTATTTGGCGATCATGCACTCACTAAGATGTAAGGCTATTTGGAAACAATAACAAATGACAAATTAAACATTTGACTCAGTTGTAAGAATGTTTGGCTTGCTGACTCCTATTTGTCTAAGCTCACCTCTCTCCGTATCTATATCATCCTAAGCTCACCTCCCTCCTTATCTAAATCATACTAAGCTCACCTCCCTCCGTATCTAAATCATACTAAGCTCACCTCCCTCCTTATCTAAATCATACTAAGCTCACCTCCCTCCTTATCTAAATCATACTAAGCTCACCTCCCTCCGTATCTATATCATATTAAGCTCACCTCCCTCCGTATCTAAATCATATTAAGCTCACCTCCCTCCGTATCTAAATCATACTAAGCTCACCTCCCTCCATATCTAAATCATACTAAGCTCACCTCCCTCCATATCTAAATCATACTAAGCTCACCACCCTCCGTACTTTAATCATACTAAACTCACCTCTCTTCGTACCTAAATCATACTAAGCTCACCTCTCTTCGTACCTAAATCATACTAAGCTCACCACCCTCCGTACCTTAATCATACTAAGTTCACCTCTCTCCATATCTATATCATCCTTAGCTCGTCTCTCTCCGTATCTATATCATCCTAAGCTCAGCTCTCTCCTTATCTAAATCATACTAAGCTCACCTCCCTCCATATCTAAATCATACTAAGCTCACCTCCCTCCATATCTAAATCATACTAAGCTCACCACCCTCCGTACTTTAATCATACTAAACTCACCTCTCTTCGTACCTAAATCATACTAAGCTCACCTCTCTTCGTACCTAAATCATACTAAGCTCACCACCCTCCGTACCTTAATCATACTAAGTTCACCTCTCTCCATATCTATATCATCCTTAGCTCGTCTCTCTCCGTATCTATATCATCCTAAGCTCAGCTCTCTCCCTACCTAAATCATACTAAGCTCACCTCTCATCGTACCTTAATCATACTAAGCTCACCTCCCATTGTACCTAAATCATACTAAGCTCACCTCCCTCCGTATCTAAATCATACTAAGCTCACCTCTCATCGTACCTAAATCATACTAAGCTCACCTCTCTCCGTACCTAAATCATACTAAGCTCACCTCTCTCCGTATCTAAATCATACTAAGCTCACCTCTCTCTGTATCTAAATAATCCTTATCATAGTCCACATAAACGGATTTCCTTCTGATTTCTTCCCCAATCTGTATCAGATGTTCCTTCACCGAGTCTGGCACAGGCTTGTCTGAAATACACACTCTTCACACTGAGAGAAATGCTGAATTTTCACCTCCCATTTACATAAAGACTGGTTACCTTGTAAACACTGTTAATCCGAATCTCTACTCCTGTGTGCTGACATATTTTTCGAATAATTCGAGTGATTATACCGGTCATAATACATTGTCTTGTCATCCAACCAACATAATCAATACCACAACTCTCATTAGAAAGAACTGAAAAGCACTAAAATGATTATTTTCAGCATCAGTCAGTACTTATTGATGAAATAATAACATTGATAACATTTGGTATGAACGACAAAACAACCCCCTCATCCACACCCCCCCCCCCCCCCCCCCCCCATGTATACATGCATATAAAACAACCCACTAACCCACTTAGTGTTGCTTTAATCAAGACATACCTTCATCGGGCTCCAGTGACACGATACCGCAAGAAAGGGTGCCCTTGAATCCCGACTCCGCCCACTGAAGAAGTTCATCGTGGTCAATGTGCTCACCACCCCTCCTGTTGCACTCCTGTCGTCATAAATCATGACAAAATGATAACCGACACACCCACCACTGGCCTTTAAACACAAACATGCAAAACAATAACTGACACACCAACCACTTTTCTTTAAACACAAACATGACAAAACGATAACCGACACACCCACCACTGGCCTTTAAACACAAACATACAAAACAATAACCTACACACCAACCACTTATCTTTAAACACAAACATACAAAACAATAACCTACACACCAACCACTTATCTTTAAACACAAACATGACAAAACAATAACCTACACACCAACCACTTATCTTTAAACACAAACATGACAAAATGATAACCGACACACCCACCACTGATCTTTAAACACAAACTTCAAATGTTACAGAACTGTCACAACTCAGTGTTTTATCCGACTTCAATCCTCATTTTCATATAGACAATACATTCAAGTAAAAATAACACCAAACAGCGTTTCGATGCATCCTTAAATTACAAAGATGTAACGGTTTAAAGTGCGTAAAATTGCCACCTCGAAAGCCCACATGAAAAAAGTCCCTGAAGCGGCCTGAGCTCTCCTTCGGCGGATGCGACATCATAGTCAGGACTCATTCTGCGTTTGTTTGTAAACAAGTATATATACCAAATGCAGATATGGGTCGCATTCGTTTACGTTTTCATTGCGAAAGAGACATGCCTTCTTCCTGCATTGCTGGAAACTGAATTAGTAAGAAATGAGGAGACATTCTGCTGCATTGGTTCCCGAAGGATCCTGTCCAATTCGTGAATTGGACAAAGTTTGTTAGTCAGAAAAGAGCGAAGTGGAGTCCCAATTACAGGTCTGTCATCTGCACCGATCATTTCACACAGGACTGTTATGATCTTTTCTACGATTTCAAAACGGACTTTGGGGACTTGGCCCACAAAGGAAAAGACTCGTCAAAAATGCCTTACCAACAGTTCATAAACAGATGAAGATGAAAACAGGCCCGCTACCGTCTATCCAGCGAGATATGACCGTCAACCATATCGGAAAAGAAAACGGACGGAACACTTTGAGAAGAGGGAACGAAAGAGGGTAAGAAATTTGGTAAGATAGGCCAATTCATAGTTCTAATAAGGGGGAGGTGGGGATAAATCATCAACTGTTGGGGAGTTGACTTTAATTGATGATTTTGCAGACAAAAGTTGAGTTTTCATCTGCAGTATGAATTTATGTCTCTTTATATTAGTCGCATAAATTACTAACTCTAAAGTACAAATTTCAAAATGTAATCCAAATGTTGATATAGCCATTCCCCCTGCATCTAAGTTGAACAACATTGCAGTATGAAATAAGGTATTTATTTCTTAATGTATTGTCATTTGTCACGTGTATTGACAAACCTAATTCCCTTCATCAAGTTTCCATAAAGGCTGTTGATCATGTGTAAGGATAACATTTAGATGACTAATCAGTGCCTTGTATAGGCCTATTACCTAATTGGAAATGTGCCAGGTGCTGAGGTCATTAACTTTATTGCTTAATTGCCATAATGTACAGGTGTGTGGCACTATGTTGTAGACTGTTAGGTAATAACTTTATGACTATATTGTCTGGTGTAAAAAAGTAGTGTAAGGTAACTAATTAATGTCTTTTGCAGGATTTGCAAATTGGCTAATTATCATAGACTACACTAGTCACCATCTCAGCTACAGATGTGAACATTCCTTAAGTATGTGGCAATTTAGTTTATGAAAGTGCATTCAGATGTGTAAGTGTTGTAAAATGTATGATATACTACTTAGGAATGATAACTATGATGAGTTAGGTATAGACTCTTGTTACTCTTTCCCTGCCAATATTTAGTAAAGAAAATTTTTGAACTGTTAAAAGAATGATATTTTCTCTAAATATACTGTAATTATTTAGGAATCAATATTTTGGTTTACAGTCAAACGAGGTGAAGAACTCGAAAGCAATGGAGAAGGAGGGGTTCATTCAGAGCAGTGTATTTGTCAGCAGACTGCCAGTTATTGAAAATATATTTTGTTAATTATAGTTAAATTGTTGCCTTATTATTGACGATATTGGCCTAGGAGATTCTAAATTGGTACCACAGTCTTTATCTCAAACACTGACCATTAACTCACACAAAACAATACTCTGTATCTTTACTATGCAAAATACAGTATGTAACTAGGTACATTTACTAAACACATCAAAGATTTGATCTTCATTATCACTCATAACTGGTTAATAAGGCCAAAAACAGCTGCTCAGAACTGTCGTATCCCAATGACCAGATCCGGAAGTTGCCGAGATGCAGTCCATCGAAAGCGAGACTCATTGTTACAGTCATGCAAAGCAGAAACACTGAGTTACGATATTGAGTTGACACATTAAAATGCACAAAGTAGTAACAAATAACCTACATATACAATTGTCACTCAGCTACACAGGGATAGTCAATTTGTCTACGTGTTCAAACAAAAAAACAGTCACAATGGTGGTAGATATCAGCTTGGGTTCACTTGATCGGCATTATCGGAGATTAACAACCCAAACAAATAACAATTAATTAATGTCAAAAAGAATATGTTGTCGTATTGATTTTAATAGCTTTGGTGACTTAGGGCCTTTTTTATAAGTACAATCAGTTAAAGTATATATACGTTCACAACTGCTGGAATCTATAATGTAAACAGTGACACAGATCAGCCAGTCGTAAGCGAGTCCTGACTATGTCGTCTCATACCCCTAGCACCTGATTGGCTAATAAAACGTTTGGCGTCTGTTTTCCGGAAGTGTTTATAAAACTTTTTCCCCCTGCTATTTTCAGGTGGATGTGAACCTAAATAATTGTTGATATTCATTCTTAACTATGTTATGAATTATTTCCACTAATCGTACCCCCTCTGTGGATATGTTATCTTTATAGGTCAGGTTAAACAATGTTTCCTTCTGAATGACTTCCATCTTCCATATGAAAATAGTTCAACATGTCACTCTGCATCCACAAGAGAATAAGACTCAGTGTCATTTGCAGACAAGTACTCTTGGACGGCAACTAATTAGCTCCAGTTGATAACAAGTCTCATATCTATTGTGGATGCAGTCTCGCTTTAACTAATATACTACCTGGAGGGCTTCCATGACGGCAGTCCTGTAAAGCTTACTCTTGAAGTTCCCAATCTTACTTGAATAGTTATCAGCAAACGGAATAATCTTCTCCTGAGAAATCTAAAGAATAAATTCGACTTGAAAAAAACAATATAAATTCTTATCATGACAGTCATTCTTACACATAACCTGGTTAGAACTTCAGAGTTAGAGCAAGTTAGAGCTTGAGGCTCTCCCCAAAGACAAAGTGCAAGAATGGTTTACTCAACACCTTGTGGAATGGTGCAGGGTTTTCTTTACTTGCACTAACTACATCTAATAATTGTGACCTCAAACCATAACATAAAGGTATTGGATTTAATATGAATCCTGCACATGCATTTCAAACAACCTGAGAAACCTTGTGATCCCCGAACCAGTATATCCATGAGGAGTTGTTGCGCTCTGACTGAAGGTAGATCATCGTCCCCTTGACAACCATTCCAGGCCACCATCTTCCCCCACAAAGCCGGGCCCAAACAAGACGACCTAGGTTTGGCTCCTGAAGAAAAATTTGCACATCTTTATCTGTTTTGGCATGACATGACAGTTAGGATGATAGAATGTTCCATGAGAGGTGATTGATGGGCAGTGAGTCGAACACAGGAAGAGAGAAGGAATTCAAATCAAAACATATTTCAACTCTTCAATGCGACACATGCCTGCCATTTGGAAGAGCCTTCATTCCAGTTCTGTAGAAGTCACAGTCTTGGGTTTGAAGACACTGACGTACAGCAGCACATCTGTTTTTAAAGGAAATTATCATTTGCTGAAGCCCCATGGTCCTTTCAACTGAACTCTTTTGTCTGGCAATTTATGGAATTACCTTATAATGTATAAGGCGACCCCCTTTTTCAGCCCCCCAAATTTCTGTCTTATTCATATACTTCATATATAAGGCAACCCCCCTACTAGCATGTCTTGGAGGCAGGTCGACATGAAACATGTGGCACGTTGAGAGATATAGTTACGATAAGTTGATGCATCAGTAATTTTCAAAGTGATTTGTAATACATCAGTGTTTTGTAATAAGCATTTGTTTTATAAGGGATACATACGTTTGTGCTGGTGTTTGTTCTTATTTTTTAAGAATTTTATGTCACTTACTTTTCGGTACATGCAAACTCTATCAACAAACCACGATTACTGTTACTTGACATATGTTTTTTCATTGGCTTATGTTGACCAATCAGTGAGTGCAATGTAAAAAAATCAGAGGTACAATGTGATTGGTGAATAGTTTTATGATATGTTTATTTAACGTTTAACATTAACCGTTATGCTATTTCCACATCAATTACCGATACTGTTAAAAACACTGTGGATCAAAGCTGAGATAATTACCAGATAGATGAGTGAATCTATGTCCTGACTGTTAATCAAAGATCAACTGAAATCACCCATGGCAACTTTCATTAAAATGAATTCAAATTTTCCAGCAACTTAAATTAAATTTGCGAAATCAGCTGATAAACAACTTTAGTTGGGCTTTTTTGAAACACCAGCTAATTAGCACCAGTGAACAGAACTGAAAGGGCCTGTGGTCAATGAAGCTTGAGTCCTGCCCCGTGACGTGCTAGTAGTCACCCCTATAACCTCCTTATTGACAAAAGAACAGCAAATCTAGCTGTTTTAACAACTGTTTAAACTTATTAAAAGTTTTCCAAAAAACTCCTACCTTCAATAATTCTTATTGAATATATCTTTAGTTATTTGTATTGTTCCAAATGAAAGAAAATGTTTTAATACGATGCTACACGCATTATCCAATAGCATGTGTACATCAATTACGACGTTTGCCTATTTTTGTCACAACAATCAGACTGGGTAAGGACTCTCAATTTTATGACAAGCAGGTGCCCATTATGTAATGCAATTGCTTTAAAATTCAATTCTTAATTAAATGGTCTCTAATAGACCTATTGGATTTTCACGCCTTAAACCCATCAAACGTCCTGTCCTAATGGCATATCTCTAGGCATTCAATTGCCACTTGGTTTGTTGTCACGACGTCCGATCATTTTGAGCCAATGAACTTGTAGAATATTTTCAACCAATAAATTAAGAAAAGAAGATTTGGCTCATGCATTTCTACCGACGATGACAATCATTTGAAGAAGTTGATCGTTTGGAAAGGTTACAAAAATTCCTTAGGATTACATAAAATGATTCTAACATTTGTGTCAGGTATGTTATCATATCATTGATTGTCAAATTCAAAAACAGAGATAAATGTTAGTTAAGTACAACCGAATCATCCACTTACCGTATATGACCGGGTATAAGCCGAGAATTTGATACCAGAAATTGGGGGGTCAAAGAGGGGGGTCGGCCTATACCCTAAGTCTATGTTTCAGACCAAAAATTCCTGAGGCCAGGTAAGTATCCAGCCCGGTTCATCAAGCCGAGCGAGTCCAGGGAGACAATGTTTACATCGAAGACAGTGCATAATCATCGATGTCATTTAAATAATAAAAGTTTGAAATAAATATACCTTTGTCTTATTGTTGTTTTATAATGAATATATTGAGAAAAATACGAATGGAAAGTTAAAAATATATATATATAAATTATTTATGTACCGGTAATATTCAACACGCAACACTTGTTAGCTGGCAAATATCGATCGATAATTTGACCTGATTGCGAGTGACTAGTCTTTGTGACGACCAATGAGAAGTTGAATAGAAATCAGTGTTATATGAGATGGAACCTCATGCAAAAGTTTACGATAAGTCAATGCCTGAAAAATAAAGAATGTTTCGATAAAGCCAAATCAAGTGTCAACGTATCGATGGTAACATCCACCTGCCACGGAACTTCAGCCAGTCAGCCGCGAAGTATAGAAAACGGGGTCGGTTTATACATGAGATACCGGGATTTTACTGGGATTTGGGGGGTTGAGAAAGGGGGTCGGCTTATACGCGAGTGGGGCTTATACCCGGTCATATACGGTAAGTACGAAGTTGTCATGAAAGTGAAATGAATGAAAATTAAAATTAAATATGATACAAATGCCATTAGAGTAAACATATATCAAATTGTCTCGCGTTCATAGAAAATAATTAAATTTTTTCAAGACAATTTAAAACTTCATATCGAGAAATACATGATACAACAATACGTGTTATCCAATAGTGGTGGATCTCTCAACGTCCAAGTTCTAATCGATTTTTATATAAAGGCCACCCGAGAAAACCGCGTCCAAGGATAGTCACAGTCCAATCAAAGTGGATATGACGACTGAGAAGGGAAGTTGATATCATGAAGCAGTTACACATTGTATTTTGGAATTCTTTCGGTCATGCTATTGCCTCAATTTGTCTGTTGAAAAAGCTTAAAAATACAGAGAAAATCAAAGAGCTGGAGTTTCAGCTGACGACTAGCACATGACACACTGGGCGTGGCTTCGAGTCATTGTAATTTTACAATGTAACAATATGGTAATGTAGCTCTGCCCCAGTGATTTTATGACGCTTCAATTTATGCTCTCCTACGAGGAGTTAAAAAGGTGTAAAAAGCATGCTTGTTGACTGGAACTGGGTCATACCACAGTCCTTTTACCAATTCAAGAAATGTAATTTTTTCAGCGAATATAAGCTTCCCAGGAACTTGTCTCGTGTGATTGATTACAGGTTTAGCTGTATGTGAGCTCTTTAAACCATTGAGCGAGACATAACAGTAAAAGGACTCAAACTTGACCGCAAAAGTTAGTGTATCGCCGATACAAACACGGACTGAACAGCGAAGTTCTACAGCTTCATTATGGACTGGTTTGTTTACAACCGCATTATTCTCATATCGGACAATTGCCAAATGAACTTTGTGTCACTACTTATTGTTTTGTAATCAGTTAGCAACGTAAACTTTCCCTCGCCGAGTAATTAATGTTTTACGGCACGCCAATAAGGTCAAAATCATAAATATGGACACTGGCGCTCGCTGATTTTGTCGAGGTTTATGGCACGCCTACAAGGTCACAATAATTAACAACAAAATGTCAGAAAGAGAAAGTGATCAAGAGACAGTTACTAAACCTGACTATGTTAGCGAAATTGGTGAAAATCATGAAAACAAAGAAAACACAGAAGGGGAAAGTTCTAAAAGAGAAAGAAAGCTAACTGAGAAGGGCAAAGAGTTAAAATTGTCACAATTAAAGGATCATCAGTTACAACTTGAGAACTCATTTGATACTGTTAAAGACTTTTTGTCAGCATGCGACACTTGTGGTGATGGTATAAGAGAACTTCATGAATATGAAAAGAAACTTGCAATTGTTCTTGACAGATTTGTTAATACAGCTTCTGGCTATGATGACTTTTTGTGTAGAAGTAATCTTCCAGAATTCAAACATGAAATTGAATCCAATCATCAGAAAGTTGCTCAGCTACGATAACAAGTGGAGACAATTACAATCATGATACAGAACAGAGTACAGAAGCAGTTGGAGTTGTCAGCTCGTAAATCATGTGTTTCATCAAAGAACAGTGACAGGTTAAGTGGGAAAACGTCATCATCACATAGTTCAATTTTGGCCAGAAAACGTGCTAAGGCAGAGGCCGCAAGAGCAGCTCTTCAGTTTGCAGAAAAGGAA
This sequence comes from Phorcus lineatus, assembly GCA_921293015.1. NCBI lineage: Eukaryota > Metazoa > Mollusca > Gastropoda > Trochida > Trochidae > Phorcus > Phorcus lineatus. The sequence continues at coordinate 49,142,474 of OV121090.1, read as the reverse complement.
GCCGAGATGAAAAAAATAGAGCCATGGGCTCTGTAGCTCATCAGACTTTTGATAGAAATAGGTGTTGTGGTTTAGACCATGGGGTCATGGGCAGTGTAGGAAAGATAGCCTGTCCCAACGTCCGAGTTATTCACAATCAAATAAAAAATGCCCATTGCCCATTTGGGGTCAAGGGGTCACCGAACCTACAATTCAGAATTCCCATTGTCCAAGGAGTCTACACACAACTATTAAGCTATCAAGACCTTTTGCAACTGGAGAAGAAGATAAAAGTAGGATTTTAAGGTTTTGACCCCTGTGACCCCATTTGGGGTCAAGTGGTCACCAAACCTACAATTTAGAATCCCCAGTGTCCAAGGAGTCTTCACACAATTTTTCAGCTCTCTAGACCTTTTGGAACTAGGGAAGAAGATGAAATTAGGTTTTTTAGGTTTTGACCCCTGTGACCCCATTTGGGGTCATGGGGTCACCAAACCTACAATTTAGAATCCCCGTCAGCCAAGGAGTCTACACACACCTTTTCAGCTCTCTAGACCTTTTGGAACTGGAGAAGAAGATTAAATTAGGTTTTTCAGGTTTTGACCCCTGTGACCCCATTTGGGGTCATGGGGTCACCAAACCTACAATTTAGAATCTCGAGTGCCCAAGGAGTCTACACACAACTATTCAGCTCTCTGGACCTTTTGGGACTAGGGAAAAAGATTAAATTAGGTTTTTTAGGTTTTGACCCCTGTGACCCCATTTGGGGTCATGGGGTCACCAAACCTACAATTTAGAATCCCCGTTGGCCAAGGAGTCTACACACACCTTTTCAGCTCTCTAGACCTTTTGGAACTGGAGAAGATGAAATTAGGTTTTTCAGGTTTTGACCCCTGTGACCCCATTTGGGGTCATGGGGTCACCAAACCTACAATTTAGAATCTCGAGTGCCCAAGGAGTCTACACACAACTATTCAGCTCTCTGGACCTTTTGGAACTAGGGAAAAAGATTAAATTAGGTTTTTCAGGTTTTGACCCCTGTGACCCCATTTGGGGTCATGGGGTCACCAAACCTACAATTTAGAATCCCCAGTGTCCAAGGAGTCTTCACACAATTTTTCAGCTCTCTAGACCTTTTGGAACTTGGGAAAAAGATTAAATTAGGTTTTTTAGGTTTTGACCCCTGTGACCCCATTTGGGGTCATGGGGTCACCAAACCTACAATTTACAATCCCCGTCGGCCAAGGAGTCTACACACACCTTTTCAGGTCTCTAGACCTTTTGGAACTGGAGAAGAAGATGAAATTAGGTTTTTCAGGTTTTGACCCCTGTGACCCCATTTGGGGTCATGGGGTCACCAAACCTACAATTTAGAATCTCGAGTGCCCAAGGAGTCTACACACAACTTTTCAGCTCTCTGGACCTTTTGGAACTGGAGAAGAAGATTAAAATAGATTTTTAAGTTTTTGACCCTTGTGACCCCATTTGGGGTCATGGGGTCACGAAATCTACAATTTAGAATCCCCATTTGCCAAGGAGTATGCACATAAAATTTCAGCTCTCTAGAGTCATTGGTTCTGGAGAAGAAGTCGAAAAAGTGAAAAGTTTACGGATGGACGGACGGATGGACGGATGGACGGACGCCGGACGCCTTGCCATGCCATAAGCCCATCGGGTCTTTCAGACCTGATGAGCTAAAAAGTTGTGCCCTCATGGAGGAACGTCAGCAACAGCTAGTAGCCCAGACTGCTCGAAGTAAAGCAGATATGGAGACAGCTCTTGGACTATTGAAGATACAGAAGGAAGCAGCTGCCGCTCAGGCAGAGTGTATGGCTTTAGCCGCTGAATTAGAGGACACAAATGTACCAAAGTTATCTAACCTCAAAGATCTTCCTCAAATCTCCTCTGAAGAACTAACAAAGCAGTATGTTAAAGGGCTTGATCCAAAACCCACTGAAACAGAGCCGAAAAAGGATGATATCAACTTAGGAACAGGTGATTATCAGAATAAGGCCATCAACATGCAGGCTTTGCATGACCGACAACTACCTTCTACACTCAACAACAGAGGTGCTCCCTTGAACCAAGGTGAAAATCCCATCACAACTGAACTGTCAAAGTTTCTGTTAAAGAAAGAACTTGTTTTATCACGCCTCAACAAATATGACGACCTTCCTACTGTATATGGAAAGCAAGCTTTCAGAGTGTTATGGTGGAACTTGGTGTAAGTTCTACTGAAGAGATGGACTTATTGGTGAAATGGCTGGGTCCCGAGTCTGCGCGACATGCTCAGAGATTGAGACAGGCCAATGTTCACAACCCAGTCAGAGGATTACAGCAAATCTGGGATCGCCTCAACGAAAGATATGGTAGTCCTGAACTTGTAGAGGCATCATTGAAAACCAGGCTTTCAAGCTTTCCAAAGTTATCACAGAGAGACAACAAGAAACTCTATGAATTATCAGATCTGCTTTCCGAAATAGAAGCCATCAAACAACAGGATATGTACAGTGCCCTACTTGCTTATTTTGACACATCGTCAGGTGTTTCCCCGATAGTAAGCAAACTCCCTTATGGCATCCAGGAGAAATGGACGACACATGCTGTAAGGTACAAAAGACAGAACAGTGTTCCATATCCTCCATTTCACGTTTTCGTGGACTTCATTAGTGACATTAGTAAAATAAAAAATGATCCTAGCTTTTTGTATCAGGGTCAAGGCCAAGGTCAAAGTCATGTTGCCCCAAGAAAAGAAACTGGACAGAAGTATCCTTCATCAAGGAACTATGTGTTGAACAGAAAAACTGAGGTTACAGCCAGCAATGATGATGTATCCAGTGCACAACAGGATCACGATCCAGAACGATGTCCTCTTCACAAGACTCGTCATTCTCTGAAGGACTGTAAAACGTTCCGTGCTAAGCCTTATGGTGAGAGAATAGAGCTGCTGATGAAGTGGAGGATATGTTTCAGATGTTGTGCTTCAACAACTCATCAGGCTTCTGATTGTAAAACTGTTGTGAAATGTAGTGAGTGTGGAAATACTCGCCACCTCTCTGCCTTGCATAGTAACACTTGGACTACTAATAGACAGGACAGTCAGGGTGCCCAGAACCATGGCGGGGAGTCTAGAGACTCTGAAAGAAAACAACCACCAGAACAACCCGTACAGACTAAGTGCACACAAGTCTGTAATGGCACCTTTATTGGGAAATCATGTGCCAAAACTGTTTTGGTGAACATCTATCCAAGTGAACAACCAGAGAAGAACATGAAAGTTTATGCCATCATTGACGATCAAAGTAACACAACGCTGGTCAAGAGTGAATTCTTTGATGTGATGGGTATTCATGGGAACAACATTCCTTATGTGCTGTCATCATGCTCAGGCCAGACCAACATGTCCGGTAGAAGAGCCAGTGGATTTGTTGTAGAATCCCTGGATGGATTAGCTAGATTCCAGCTTCCAACACTGATTGAATGTTCGGATCTACCAGATTTCAGAGAGGAAATACCAACACCCGATGTTGTTAGCTATCACCCACACCTATCTGACATTGCAGGACTCGTACCTCCTTTGCAGGAAGATGCGGAGATCTTACTGTTAATTGGCAGAGACCTTATTGAGGCACACCATGTGCTTGACCAACGAATTGGACCCCCTTCGTCTCCCTATGCTCAAAGACTTCCACTGGGCTGGGTGGTTATTGGTGAAATGTGTTTAGGGAAAGTACATCCTCCAAACAGTGTACATGTGAACAAGACTTACCTACTACATGATGGACGGACATCATTATTCTCACCCTGTCCAAACAACTTTACTGTGAAGGAAAGATCTCAGAGTGACTGCCTAGGAAAGGAACTGTTCACGGTTACAAAGGATGACAACAAGATTGGAATGTCTCCTGAAGACAAAACCTTTCTTCATATCATGGACTCTGAAATGTATCAGAACTCTGAAGGCAATTGGACTTCCCCATTACCTTTTCGAGAGCCTAGGCATGATCTCTCAAACAACCGTTCACAGGCCATGAAGAGAGCCCATACCTTGGATCGAACCTTGAAACGGGATCCGGTGAAAAGAGAACACTTCACAGACTTCATGAAGAAAGCTCTAGACAACAAACACGCAGAAGTTGTTCCACCACTACGGAAAGATCAGGAATGCTGGTACTTGCCTATATTTGGCGTGTACCACCCTCAAAAGCCTGGTCAAGTGAGGGTAGTGTTTGACTCCTCAGCACAGCATGAAGGATTGTCCCTCAACAGTGTGCTCCTGCAAGGACCCGACTCATGCAATAGTCTCCTAGGGATACTCCTCAGATTTAGAGAAGAACCTGTTGCAATCACTGCTGATATCCAACAGATGTTCTTCTGCTTTCGAGTCACTGAACGTCACCGGGACTTTCTCCGCTTCCTGTGGTATCGTGATAATGATCCAAGTAAAGACTTGATTGACTACAGAATGTGTGTCCATGTATTTGGGAATACATCATCACCAGCAGTCGCAACATACGGTCTCAGAAAAGCTGCTCAGTCAGGAGAAGCAGCATATGGTAGTGATATGAAGCATTTTGTTGACAACAACTTCTATGTCGACGATGGTCTACAGTCTGTACCTACAGAGAATGAAGCAGTTGATCTCTTGCAAAGAACACAGAATGCTCTGAAGGATCATGGGAACCTCCGGTTGTGCAAAATTGCTTCTAATAGTTCACAGGTGATGGAATCCTTTCCTCAGGACGATCGTGCAAAGGATCTGAAAGACTTAGACTTGGGCTTTCAGTCACTTCCTATTCAGAGAAGTCTTGGTGTTGGATGGGACCTCTGCACTGACTCGTTTATGTTCATTGTGTCCACAACAGAGAAACCTTACACCAAACGAGGTATCCTATCCACGGTAAACAGTGTTTATGATCCTCTCGGATTCGCAGCCCCCATAACCATCCAAGGAAAAATCCTGCTTCGGGAACTGATCTCAGTAACAAAGGACTGGGATGAACCTCTACCTCCAGAACGTGAGCCTGAATGGAAAGCATGGAAAGATCGTTTAGGACAGTTAGAAACACTCAGAGTACCTGGGATGTATCTGTCAGGGATTAACAACAGTGGACCAAAGGAGGTTCATGTATTTTCTGACGCTTCAGAAAAAGCAATCGCTGCTGTGGCTTACATGAGAAGATCAGACTCAGCAAATCTGGGATTCATCCTAGGAAAAGCAAAGATTGCTCCGACCCACGGGCACACGATTCCACGACTGGAGTTATGTGCTGCCGTACTGGCTGTGGAGATAGCTGAACTAGTGTCAGAGCAGCTGGACATTCCACTTGACTCTTTCCACTTTCATACAGACAGCCGAGTGGTCTTGGGATATATCCACAATAAAAAAAGACGGTTCTACATATATGTAGCAAACAGAGTGGAGAGAATCCATAAGTCATCGAAACCAGAGCAATGGAACTACATTCCCACAGACTTGAATCCAGCCGACCATGGGACACGGTCGTCTCACACTTCACCAACAAAGGCTAATCTCTGGTTAGTTGGCCCCACCAAGTTTCTCACGGAAAATGCATCACAGGACACTTGTGAGTATCCACTGTCTGACCCAGACACTGATCAAGAAATCTGTACAGAGAAAGTGACACTTGTGACAGAAGTAAAGTCTTCTGCACTACTTGGTGAACATCGTTTGCAACGATTCTCATCTTGGAATAGGATGGTCCTGGCCTTTGCAAGGCTGAAACAGTTTGCCAAAAGACTTACATCTCCATCACCAGTGGAAAAAGGTGTAGATTCCTACAAGGAGGTTGAAACCTTCCTTCTTCGTCAGATACAGCATGAGACATACACTAGAGAAATCAAGGCATGCATGGAAAACAAACCTCTTCCTTTGGATAGCAAGATCCTCAATCTTGATCCCTACCTCGATATTGAGAACATTTTGCGGGTTGGCGGCAGACTGAAACACGCTAACCAGGAGATGGGCTTCAAGAACCCCGTCATAGTTTCAGGAAAGAGTCATGCAGCTATTCTTCTTGTTCGACACCATCATGAAAGGGTAGCTCATCAAGGTCGACATTTCACTGAGGGTGCTGTTCGATCTGCAGGACTTTGGATCACGGGAGCCAAACGGTTGATATCCTCAGTGATCCATAAGTGTGTGATGTGTCGTAAACTCCGAGGTAGACAGGAGACTCCGAAAATGGCGGATCTACCTGTTGATCGTATTGAACCAAGCCCCCCATTCACCAACGTTGGCGTGGATACGTTTGGGCCGTGGACTATTGTGACTCGACGAACGAGAGGTGGATCAGCACAGAGCAAGAGATGGGCCATCATGTTCACTTGTCTCACATCAAGAGCTGTGCACATTGAAGTGGTGGAAGATATGACTTCGTCTGCCTTCATAAATGCCTTAAAACGTCTTGAATCCATCAGAGGTAAAGTACAGATCTTCAGATCAGATCGGGGTACCAATTTCATTGGTGCAACAGATGACCTTCAGATAACTGCAATCAGTGTTGAGGATGGAATGGTAGCAAAACACTTGTACACTACAGGATCCAAGTGGCTGTTCAATGCTCCCCACTCTTCCCACATGGGAGGAGTGTGGGAAAGGATGATCGGGACCACTCGTCGTATCCTTGACTCCATGATGAGGGACACTAATCTGAAGCACCTGACTCATGACATCCTTGTGACTCTCATGGCAGAGGTCAGTGCAATCATCAATGCACGGCCTCTCGTATCTGTCTCCTCAGACCCTGAGGAACCCATAGTGCTCAGTCCAGCCACCTTGTTGACTCAGAAGACAGATCATGTATCATGTTCTACAACGCAATATGACCTCAAAGATCTGTATCGATCCCAATGGAAGCAAGTACAGGTCTTGGCTGAAATGTTTTGGAGACGCTGGCGAAACGAGTATCTTGTCACCTTACAGACTCGCCAGAAATGGACCACTGACAAACCTAACATTTATGAGGGCGATGTAGTTCTCTTACGGGATAAGACTGAACACAGAAACCATTGGCCCATGGCTCGGGTCATGACTGTGTTTCCAGGTGCGGATGACAAGGTCCGTAAAGCTCTCCTACGTGTCTCGAAGGATGGTAAAGTGACACAGATGACAAGGCCGGTGTCCGAGATGGTGTTACTGGTGACTGAGGGACCCGACCAGTGACATTGTTCTAATCCCAAGTGTTGACTTTAAAGTTTAATATCTTGAGTTTAAGTTCTACTTCATGGACTTTAAGTTTTGTTCCCTTTTTTTTTTAACAGTTTAAGTATTTTATAATTTGTGATGCCAAAGGTTTGTCATCAGACGGGGAGTGTTATGTTACAACGTAACAATATGGTAATGTAGCTCTGCCCCAGTGATTTTATGACGCTTCAATTTATGCTCTCCTACGAGGAGTTAAAAAGGTGTAAAAAGCATGCTTGTTGACTGGAACTGGGTCAAACCACAGTCCTTTTACCAATTCAAGAAATGTAATTTTTTCAGCGAATATAAGCTTCCCAGGAACTTGTCTCGTGTGATTGATTACAGGTTTAGCTGTATGTGAGCTCTTTAAACCATTGAGCGAGACATAACAGTCATGCTTTGATGATTATGTCACAGATTGGGCCAGCCTGATTAGGCGGTTATCAAAAACAGGGGTAAAAAGGTCTCTTAGTGGTTGAGCTAATGCGTATGTTTTCTAACTTTGTAGCTTTATTGATTCTTATAGGTGAAACAAATACAAATTATAATTTGTAAATATAGTCGCAAGCGACGACAATAACAGGATTCAGCAAAATATGAGCACCCGTGGCTCTTGGGGGCAAACCAAGTGCTTTTCCAAGTTTAGATAGCGTTTTGAAGACATTTTTAGTGCACTGCAGTTGATTTAGCCGTATTCTGAAGCAAAATGACGTTTTGTATATGTTTTCAGTACGTAGCGAGACATAGGAGCGGAAGTGAGGTTTACTCGATGTACACGGCCTGCTGCCAGTTGAGGCAAGAGAGCAACAACATCAAAATGTAAGGGGTACCTGGAGGGGAGGCAGTACAGGAGTGAAAGTTGAAAAGGGGCTAGTGTTTTCGTTTAGCGAGTTCAAGTGGTTTGCTGACACTGGAATATTGTTCCCGAATGCTGGTACATAGGTTGAGGATCTTTATATATATAAATAATCAAGACTATGTCAGTCAGTCAGCTCAGCTCAGTCAGGCAGGCTTTTTTGCTCGCTTCTCTGCCTGTCTGATCAGATTTTGACAGTTACTGACGCACTTGTGTGCATTTGCTCCTCTCGCACACGTCGACCATACGTGCAGTCGTACGGACTTCTGCTTCAAAGAGCGATTTCGTCCTTCTGTACACTGGCAAATACGTGCTTGTTCATGAGACATCGGAGAGTATTTCTCTCAAAGTTTGCCCCATGTCGCATATCTTGACAGTTTTCCTTCAACTTTTCAAATTAACCCTTGCTAACGCACGTAACGAATCTTGATACAAGAGCAATGTAGAGTATTTCTGTCAACTTTTGCCCTTTCACACATGCAAGAGCGCATGTACCTGCATTTGGACATGTCACACGTCTTGACCGTTCTTCAATATTGATGTTTTCCTTCAATTGTTTGCAATTTAACCCTTGCTAACGCACTTAATTGACATATAGTATGATGCAAATTTTGACTCCCTCATGCTAACGCACTTAATTGACATATAGTATGATGCAAATTTTGACTCCCTCATGTGAACTGAAATGACTGTTCGCGATCCATTTTATACTTGATTCTTAAAGACCTTGTTCACGTCTAACTCTCATGCAAAATTCATGAAATTCGACGGGTAGGTTTTTGAGTTATCTGCCCTTGAATATGCTAAAACGAGCAAAGTCGCCCGACTTTGAAGGGTTGCCGAGAAATGGATATTTGACTTTCATCAAAACCTGAATCACCCTGAAATTCTCAATGTCTCAGCTACATTCTTGGAGATTTTCAGCTCTTAGACGCAAGTATCTTCAGAGGTGATACATTTCAAAGATGCATGGGGTCGGGAAATTTCAAAAAGTCAAAAAAAGCAATATGGCGGCGAAAGTATTCATGCTACGAATTTGCCATGATTTACTTTTTTGCTTGAAATGTTATTGCGCATCGTTTAAAAAAAGTTCCAAGTCTCTAAGTGCATTTTGAAAAAATTTCCAATGTTAATTTTGAAAAGTTTGAGTGGTACTGAGCCTTTAATGCAATGTCCGAATTGGCTGAAAAGCTTCGTGTCGCGAGGTCTTCGTAAGGGCTATAAGATTGTAAAGTTTGGTTGTAATCGAGTTGGTAGTTTTGGCTGAATTTTGTACACAAGAATCGTGGAATAATAATAATAATAATAATAATAATAAAAAACACGCCAATAACAATAAGGATTCAGCATTTCTGCTGAATCCTTAATAATTTTAGGAAATATTGGCATTTTAAGGTTGTATGTCGTTAAATAAGACTTGAGAAAGACTGTTAGACTGATTTTGCATTTTTCTAGACTTTATTGGCCTCTTCTTGCCTTGATTCCAATAGGTATTGCAGGCATGTGTACAATATAGTCGCAAGCGACGACAATAACAGGATATCCTTAATAATCAAAATTATGTGTTACGCCTCCTCTTTAACATTGTAAAGATAACACTAGTTTATCAAAAAAAAATTTTCATTTAAAAAACAATGCATGTGCATTTCACTGAAGATTTAAAAAGATTTGTTTTAAATACTTGATACGAATAACGTTTATTAAGATATGCCTTTCAATTACTGTTTAACATGTAAGTTTATGAACATAATAAACAAATGTTGAATAATACGGTTTTGTTTAGGAAAAACATTAAAACAAGCTACGATTTCTATTTATTTCTACGAGGCCCAATCTCGTGTGTGACTACTTCCTATGCGTATGAATGAATGCTTTGATTGTAGAATCTCCACCTTATATGACTTGAAACACTTACTTTATCGATCGATAAGCATGGCGTTTCTTTACGATATGTCTAGAAAATTGTCGATACTAATGTATTTCAATGAATAATAAAATTATAGATTTTCATAATATTTTCTGACAATTAATAGTAATAAAAAACAGTAAAATATGTAATATTTATAAAGTAATTTTATTTTGTTATTTTGAATATGAGTTGACATCAAGGCTTCCGGTTTGAATCTTGTCTGTTCGTCTCCCCCGGCCGGCAGTTCGTCACCCAACCTCAAAATTTTTAGGTCCGAAACATAGACCTCGTATGTAAGGCGACCCCCCTCCTTGACCCCTCAATTTCTGGTATAAAAAACTCGCCTTAAACATTGAAATTTACGGTAGTGTAAATATTAAAACCCTAAAAAAAATCACATTTCCCTGATAATATTTCTTTCTATCTGAACTTCAAGAAAAAAAACTCACCACTTCCACAACCCTGTTAAGATCCTCTTCAGTCTCCAGAACAACAGCCTCAGGTTGTTTGCTCCGAGCACCAAATTCAGACCTCCTCCTGGTTGAACTAGACCTACCGACAGCCCCGTTCTTCACAACTGATGGTCTGGTATCATCATTCTTTCTATCAGCAACTGCTGAGATCGGTACTGCAAAATCTGTATGCTCTCTAGATTCTGGGTGGCCATTGCTTTCCTTCTTGCCTTGTCTGTAAGTAGAGTTGATGGCGCCTCCCCTTGGAGATCTGGAGTTAGGGTTTGCTGAGACATCCCTCAGAGATCTTGCTTTGGCCGAGACGTCGCTTGGGACATCTCTTTGAGATCTGGTATTGCTGGAGACAACCCTCCCAGAGGTGCTCTGATTCTTTCTCACTTTGTCGAACTCATCGCAAACAGACTGGTTCAGTCCAGCCTGGAACAGTTGGGTTTTCTTCGGTTGTCGTCTCAGACCTCTTGGTGGAAGTTCTTCACCCTGTAGAGAAAGATTCAGTGGAGACATATCAACAGAGCTTACTGATCAAGCAAAGATTATTTTCTTTATTAAAATAAAAGGCATTAGAAAAACTAGAAATATGTTCCTATGTTACACTATGATGTCCCCCACCCAAACTTTCAACAAAACTAATCATCTTTTCCTTATTGGTAAATTGCATTAAGATGAAAATGTTTCCATGGAAACAAGTAAAACAAATCAAAAAATTTAGAATAATGAACAAAGTATAAGGCACCTTAATTTTTCTCCACCACAATGCCTAATCACATACCAAGTCTCATATAATAATACTGAATGGATTTTGATATAGAAGCCTGAAAAGCTATCTAGAACACCTTCTCCCTCCCTCGTGCACTGAATTCAAACGGTTTCCACAGTGAAATATAAAAAAATAGACAAAAGAGCTGAAGGCACAACTCTACCTCTATGTCTAAACATGTACAAAGTTTTGTAAAAACAATATTAAACAGGTTTTTTTAGATATGGACTGGAAACAAAAGCATTTTGAGTTCATAGAATTGCAGATTTAAAGGGGCACAGAATGTTTTAGAGTCAAATATGTAAAATGTTATAAATGGTGTTGCTTCGTCGTCAAGTAGTGGTTGTTTCTATAAATTAATATATCGATGCTAATAAGTTAGCATAGTAACAATAAACAGGACAAACGTAGAGATTTATGATGAAAAACTGGACATAGGTGAGCGTCAATGACTCCAATGAAATTTTGAAAAATTACATAGAAATATAGTTTGATATTGTTTAGTAGGTTATTTAACTAATAAACATGTAAATGGATCGTAAGAATTTCGACTTCTTAACATTTATATGGTCATTTTTAATTCACTATCGAATACAAGAAAATGTCATAATTTTGGCATTTAAGGGATAAAGATGCAACTTAAGATAGACAATCTGTACTTTAATTTAACTCAGATAAAATGATATTTTTGGCTCTTTATAAGCAACATAAAAATTTCATAAAACATACTCTGTGTCAAGAATGGAGGCAACAACAGTATCATATGTATGTCACTAGCAAACGTTACACTGTTAACACTTCCAAATAACTTGGTATTGTATTTTTATTGAAATATTCATACTTACAGATCTTGATACACCTTTCCATCTCATTTTCCAATTATCTTGTTTTGGTGAACTTTGAACAACCACTTGCTCTACGACATTTGCATACTCGCTGTGTCCATCCTTTATAGAAACATCAACTATGTTGTGCTTTGCCTCACCAACATGGTGGACAGTAGGCTCCTGGGTAGAGCTGGCAGATGCATCATCAGATTGCTTACTTGAAACTTTATCAACATGATTCACACCAAGCTCATCAGAGTGGTTGGCACAAATTTCCTCAACACTACTCGAAGTTATTTTACCACTATTCTCAACTTCAGTAACTCTTTGGCTTGCATCATCATCATCGATACAATCACTAGACAACTCAGCTTTCCTACAAGGTGCTTCACCCAATTGGTCAAGTACTGATTTACTGACCTTGTTTCTTTTGAGCTTGAACACTGGGAGATGTTGTGATTTGTCAGCGTTCCCCGGTAGTCCAGAATCAACACATTTCAAAGATGCTTCATCTGTGTGTTTCAAATTCTGACCCTTAACTTGGTGAAAATGTTTGTCAGAATTATTCACAGAGTCATGTTTGTGATCACTTAAATGGGAAAATGAGTAAAGATTTTGTCCCTTCCACTGTGTGACTGGCCATTGCTTGAATACTTCACATGATTCCTCTTCAGAAGAGCTGCTATAGTCCACCAGACCCTGGTTATCAGTTTCAACTCGCAGACCAAGTCCTGAATCATCTACTCCACTTAAACCAGACCCTGAGACCGAACCACAAGAAGACCTGCACACACCAGGCATAAATCCACATGTAGATCCACACAAACTGGTCGGAGACTCGCCCTCGGAGCTGCTGTCGTCCAACTGCTTCAAGTAGTCAACCAATGATTTTACACCAGGTTCTGGTACAAATTCTCTGATGTTTGCTTGTGTTCTGTGTGACATATTCAACTGAAAACTTAGTTCATCCTCTGAAACTTCTAAAGAATCATCTTCTGAGTGGTTACTTTTTCTGACCTTTGTTGGAAGACCCTCAATGTCAGATCCAGCTCCTCGTTTATCTCGCGACTGAAATTTACATTTTTGCTTAGGCACAATTTCACTGCATTGAGGATACTCTTTTCCTAATGTACACTGCAAGTTTTCACTGCTCTGAAATTCTGGTGAGGCCTTGTCCCATTTTGAAGCAGGAAATAATCTGTTGCTCTGTGGAGATTTCACAGACCTTCCAGTCAGAGTAGAACCGCTGATAGGTTTGTTAGAGATGCAATATTTGGACGTTGAACCATTTCCTTTAAGAAAACTTTTATGAACAGATTGCTCTCTTTCCTTGCTTCTGGAAATCTGACTTGATTCTGAAGGTTTGAGATGGCTGCTGGAGACATTATTCAAACTTTCCCTCTGTTCTGTATCCTCGGAATCAATCCCTGTGGAAACGACGACTCGCCTATGCTGATCCAAGTCTAAGTGCACATACAATCGGTCACTGTCACAATGACATAGTACATTGGACTCTTCAAGATCATCAGGGGAGACAACTGGAGCTGGTTCAACTGTTGTGCCTTTAACTTCCCTCCTATCATTAAGTACAGAATCTGTTTTACACTGGGTAGAGACACTAGCCCCTGTCATCACAGACATAGTGTTCTCTGAAGGTTTCACAAGACTTTCAGCCTTTCCTTCAGAAGGTGTTTCTAAACCACAAGGGGAGCAACATTGGACTCCTACAATAGAACAGAAACAGATACATAAAATGATTCCTGTACAAAATAAGGGTAGAATACCTGTGAACTGGCATTAAGCCATACAACCAGTAGTTGACACGTATGCACTTTGCAAATCTGTTACATCCTCCCCGATGATTCAAAATCAAATTCTTCATGATCGACATAATTTTGAATTTTTAATGTTAGCGATGAAAATTACTGTCGTAGTTGAACATTAACTAAGGCTTATTGCCCTGATCTAACATTACATAATGCTATATCTGTCATAACAATTAGTCTGTAAAAAGTTTCAGCTTTCTAGGTCTCTTGCTTGTGGAGATGAAGATGAAAATAGGTTTGTAGGATGTAGTCCCTCTGGCCCTTATTATGGATTTCAGATTTCTAGACCTCTTGCTTCTTACTAGGGGTCACAAAATCTACAGATTAAAAAATTCTAAGTCAAGGAGTCTGTTCACATGATTTCAGATTTACTTCATCAAAAATTGGTTCTGGAGAAGATGAAAGTTTAGTACCAATGAATGACTTCACTTCTCATTCTTGTTTTATTTTACCGAGTTTGCACTCTCATCTCACTAGTTGTCAGATCTAAATCAACCAAAATGTTACCCTCAATAACATGTTTCAATTGTGTTGTGTCCTAATCATATACCAATAACATACATGAATAAACAGGAATTTCTTCTTGAATTTCGTTTCCACAAAGGACTGTCCTATTTAGCCAAGAAAGAAACTGACCTTAAAGAATTTGTCTTTACTTATTTTTATTTGGAAATGATTAAGAATAATTAGAAAATCAACCAATACACTGGCCCTTTCTCTTTTCTTTTCTCTGTAGGCTTACTCCCATGACAAATCTTCATATGGGTATCATCCATGCGGACAATCTCACCTATACCAGCTGCAAGGTGCACCACAGGTCGGGGAGAGATGCGGACTATCTCACCTATACCAGCTGCAAGGTGCACCACAGGTCAGGGAAAGAAGCGCACTATCTCACCTATACCAGCTGCGAGGTGCACCACAGGTCGGGGAGAGAAGCGCACTATCTCACCTATACCAGCTGCGAGGTGCACCACATGTCGGGGAAAGAAGCACACTATCTCACCTATACCAGCTGCGAGGTGCACCACAGGTCGGGGAGAGATGCGGACTATCTCACCTATACCAGCTGCGAGGTGCACCACATGTCGGGGAGAGATGCGGACTATCTCACCTATACCAGCTGCGAGGTGCACCACATGTCGGGGAAAGAAGCGCACTATCTCACCTATACCAGCTGCGAGGTGCACCACATGTCGGGGAAAGAAGCGCACTATCTCACCTATACCAGCTGCGAGGTGCACCACATGTCGGGGAAAGAAGCGCACTTTCTCACCTATACCAGCTGCGAGGTGCACCACATGTCGGGGAGAGATGCGGACTATCTCACCTATACCAGCTGCAAGGTGCACCACAGGTCGGGGAGAGAAGCGCACTATCTCACCTATACCAGCTGCGAGGTGCACCACAGGTCGGGAAAAGAAGCGCACTATCTCACCTATACCAGCTGTGAGGTGCACCACAGGTCGGGGAGAGAAACGGTGCTTGGTCTGCACTCCACACTTCGGCTTCACCATGCTCATCTGGGGGAAGAATTATTTATTATGAAATCAATAATAATAATAATAACTAGGATTGCCTTGTGGGCAATACTGACGGTCTTCAGAAGCCTATGCATTCATCAGGTGCAATAGTTCCTTGCTTTCTATTCTTTTGGCGGTAAGAAAGAAGTTTCGAGTCAGCATCTAGGGCAAAATCGGGCCAAAATTATCTTGCTGGAAGCGAGCGTGTCAAAATCCCCGACAAGGTTGCTAGTCTCAAAAGAAAGGTGCATCTGGGCATGCAGTAAATTTTCGAGGGTTGGTTTTTTTTTTTTTTTTTTTTTTTTTTTTTTTTTTGCATTAAGGCTGGTGATCTTTCTCTCCCCTCTGTCTGTCTGCCTGCCTGTCTGTCTGCCTGTCTGTCTGTCCGTCCGTCCGTCCGTCTGTCTGTCCTGCGATCATTTAGTCTGATAGAAAAGCAATGTTTTGATATCATTTTTGAACCTTCATAAAAGGCGACAGAGACTATCTCATTAATGATTCTCGTAGATCACAAGGAGGTCTTGCGTTCCTGCAAAAATCATGCAATTCCTGTCCTAGGTTTCAGAGTTATGTGCCCTTGAAGTTGGCGATTTGGCAGTTTTGGACATTTTCGAGAGGTCACTGTGAAAAAAGTATTAGGGTTACGCACTTCTGATGAGTATCCTGAATAGGACAATGCATCAGCTGCATTATGTACAAGTTTCAGCTATTGCGAGCAAGTATCTTCAGAGGAGAAGATTTTCAAAGACGCATGGGGTCGAAAATGCGGAAAAAGGCAGTAAAAGCAAGATGGCGTCTACAGCACGCGACCTACAACTTTGTCATGATTTACTTTTTTGTAGTAGATGCAAATGCGCATCTTTTAAAGCAAGTTGCAAGTCTCTAAGTGCATTTTGAAAATTTTGCCCATGTTAATTTGCGAAATTTAAAGGGGCTGTAACTCTGCAACGGAGACAGCAAGTGCAGATTTGCTTGCATCTGTATCAACTTCAGCTGAGAGGCTCTCATGCCTGAAAGTTGCATGTACTTTGCATGTGCAGTTTTGGCTGTAGGAGCGACACACTTTCTGTACAAATAATAAGAACGAACAGGATAATAACAGTAGGTCTTCACGACTTTCGTCTGAAGACCTAATAATAATAATATAATGGATTGCTTTTCTATAGGGCCCTATCTCCATTTTGTGAAGTCTCTATGCTATTTCCCCTATTCTAACCCAAGCTGACCAGCGTTCGAAATCATCATATAAAGACTGCACTGGTGCAGGTTAAAATCAGTTTGTGCAACTTATACTAGTTACCAGACTGCACCAGGTGCAGTTTGAAAAATAACTTACACCGATTAATTTATAGTACTCAAACAAATTTATTGGAAATGATTATAAAAACCTTCGTACTTGACGCCGATGATTTACTTCCTCATTTGATAAAAATAGATTTGACCTGTCCTGGCATTTCTCATCCATATTCATCACAGCTATAATTGTCCAATCACATCTCGATAAGCTTGGCACGTCATTACTTCAGATTTTTCTGTGAGAACTCGTTTGTACTTGTGTATCTAACCTCAGTAAAACTACGATCGTCACATAGCAACCGAGTATTCCGGTCTCACGTCTGTCATATGTGTTGTCTTGATGTAAACAAAATGTCATTGTCGAAAGAGCAGTCCTCAATTTTTTAATTCTTTACAAAAACAAACAAGAAAACAAATGAATCTGATCAAGTTGAATCGGTAAGTACAAAAGATGTTCCCATTAGTGACAAGGAAGGCCAAGCTGCTGGTACAAGTTGTGAGAAGCGTGCCGCTAGGCCTACGACTTCAGAAAAGATCGATGATTGTTTTGAACCTAAGTCCAAAAAAATCAAAAACATATTCTTTCAGAAGTGAATGGAAATTTGGCGGTGACTTGTTACATTTTGATGAAACTGATAAGGTGATGTTTTGCTCGATCTGCCGTAAATTTGATAGAAGTGGAAAATCAAATGCATTTCGTTCAGGTTCAAATGTTTTAGATTACAAGAAATAAAAATACACCAGAACAGTGAAATTCATAAATGATATGAATGTAGTGATATTGCTGAAATTTGTGCTCAAACCTCATCTACTAAAGTAAAGTTGCCCCTTGAATAGTCGATTACGAAAATGCATTAACATCAAACTGATATGTTGAAAATATTATGTACAACTGCACAATGGTTATTTATTGTTGTGATCATATGACATATGTTAGATGATAGATCAGATATGATATTCAGCAACTTGAAGTCTTTTTAAAACCCATTCATTTTCATCTTCTTCACACATGAATAAAAACAAAACAAACTGACACTTTTTGATAGTTTTTTTTTATACAAACTCATTTATAAAGGTGATCACTTTGGTGCAGCCAGAGTGGCTCAGGTGCAGTCTTGTAAAAACAGTCAACTGCACCTAGTGCAGTTCCTAAAATAAAAACGAATTCGACCCCTGCTGACATATCAAACTAGAAGTCCCCACTAGTGGTGTAATGATTCATTGATAGTATTCATGTTTGCATTGTCTACTATGTGATACAAGTTCATCAATACAAAACACATTTAGACAAAGTTAAGTATTGTATCGCAGCTAGCCATGGTGTTGTGATGATAATCGTCTCGCAGGTTCCTTGGCAATACTTCCTCGATATATCGTCTCGCCTAATAAAATGGAGTTGGCGTATATTGTCTCTGTACTACGGCAATGATACACTGCTCTAATCACCACCAATAAACTGCTTTATCAAGCATCCATTTCATGCAGGAAAAGCAGGCACATTTTGAAATATGTTTCTTGCCCAAATAAACAAACAAATTCCTCAACTTCTGTGTCAGTGTAGAGGAGGGAATCACCCACGAACTCTCAGTTTATCCAGGTTAGCATTGTACCCACCCATCCAGCGAGCCGGACCTGATGTTTCTGTACTACACTAATCTCAGTCAACTGAGATATGCACAGGACAATGTGTCAACATGCGATCGGTGGCAACTACAGCAGAATTTAACATAATAAAATAAAACATAAGGCTAATTACCTCTGTCATAAATTCTATAAAACTAACTATAACAAAGAACAAACCAGACTCTTTAATCAGATGTTTAACAGATCTACACAATCACAACATTGACACAGGCGTCTGAATAAAAGAAGTCAGCTTTTAGGCATTTTCATTTTGGATATGAAAGTGGACTATAAAAATAGGTTTGGAGGCATGATGCCTCTGGCTCTTATCAAGAGCTACGGCGTCACAAAATTTACAATTTAAGAAGGAAAGAATCCAACCAGATTACAATTTTTCTAAGAATTTTGTAGATGCTGCAGACAAAATGAAAGCCTCTTTAGAATATTATCTATAAATTATAGGGAGGTCGCGTCAAATTCCTGAAACACAAACCCTTGAGCCAACAGTTTTGAAATTGGTGGCGGATAAAAGTGCTTATCTTTACAAAGTCTTTCAATACCTTAATGAGTGTGTACACATTAAGTGAACGTTTTAATCCATCATTTACTTTCGCTCTCACGAACAACTTCAAATGTATTTCGTCAAAATGGCTGGCTGACCCGCCGTGTTTATTCCGGAAGTCCTAAATATAGATTGTGCTATGTAAAATTTTAACGTCCTTACGAAACGAAGTATTCCTTTACAGTAATATTGCATTTTATGGAGCTTCAATTAATATGCGTCATGTTTTCATCCACTTGTAACTTTCATTATGTTTTGTTTCATACATTGACTTCACAAATAAAACAGACAACTTTTCAGGGTTTATGTGTTTAATTCCATTAAAATATAACATATTGGAATATATATAACTAATTTATTTTACAGAATATGTTGTATATATCACATTAAAAATGACAGAAAAAATATGTTTTACACCTTTAATTACAAATACCGTATTCGACTTAATAACCGCCCACTCCCCTATAAGCGCCCACCCACCACGTTTTTGAGTGAACAATATGCGTCCTGATTTAGCGCCCACCTATCAACATTGCTTACCTTGCATGCTGATTCATTGAGGAAGGTTTTTCAGTCTTGCAATAAGTCTTTTACTTCCACTAAAGTGAAGAATACAGGGTATTTCAAGACCCCCAGCCACCACCAAAATGATAAAACTTATAAAACCATATTTCAAAGACATGTGTATCGTAAGAAAACACTTTCAAGACTAAACTTGAGGACAATTTTTATCGTTTTAATTAGCGCCCCCTTTTACCAATTTTTTAAGCGCCCCAGGCGCTTATCACGTCGAATACGGTAATACTTTTTATCACAAATATCACATTTAATGACAAGCACATATCTCATTACTGGTAAAACGTTTATCATTAATTGTAACTTTTTCCATTTGTAACAGCCTTTTTAATAGAGTTTACACGTACAGATCATCAAACACACCGAGATTTAAGTAATAAATTTGAAGCGAACATAAAATACGCTAGGCAGAATTCACTTGCAAGGGCAAACAATCATCCATTCCCTACATGTAAAAACTCCAACAACAATGTCATGTTCATTAATATACATATTTATGTTTTGTATCTGTATAATATATTTTAAAAGTTGAAAATTCCAAGAATTTGTCACTGAAACGTCACCCAATTATCACGAAACTAGTGTACGTAGTGGCAAACTGGTTTCAACATATCATTGCGCACGAAGAACAATTTCGCCGGAAAAGAAGTCTTCTGCAGCAGTGTGTACCAAAAGTCTTATAAAATTAATATTAGGCAGGATTCGGTTGTCATTTATTTTTTAAAAAAATAGAGCCATGGGCTCTGTAGCTCATCAGACTTTTGATAGAAATAGGTGTTGTGGTTTAGACCATGGGGTCATGGGCAGTGTAGGAAAGATAGCCTGTCCCAACGTCCGAGTTATTCACAATCAAATAAAAAAGGCCCTTTGCCCATTTGGGGTCAAGGGGTCACCGAACCTACAATTCAGAATCCCCATTGTCCAAGGAGTCTACACACAACTATTAAGCTATCAAGACCTTTTGGAACTGGAGAAGAAGATGAAAGTAGGATTTTAAGGTTTTGACCCCTGTGACCCCATTTGGGGTCAAGTGGTCACCAAACCTACAATTTAGAATCCCTGTTGGCCAAGGAGTCTACACACACCTTTTCAGCTCTCTAGACCTTTTGGAACTAGGGAAAAAGATTAAATTAGGTTTTTTAGGTTTTGACCCCTGTGACCCCATTTGGGGTCATGGGGTCACCAAACCTACAATTTAGAATCCCCGTTTGCCAAGGAGTATGCACATAAAATTTCAGCTCTCTAGAGTCATTGGTTCTGGAGAAGAAGTCGAAAAAGTGAAAAGTTTACGGATGGAGGGACGGACGGATGGACGGACGGACGGATGCAGGACGCCTTGCCATGCCATAAGCCCATCGGGTCTTTCAGACCTGATGAGCTAATTACCGAACGATCTTTGGAAACATATTGCTTTGCCTAAAATGTATATACGATAAAGTTTCCTATGAAAGAATCGCTTAGAGTTGGGTGAATGTTTTAACGTTTGTTATTCCAAGAATGCGGTTGCTAATTTCATGGTTTGAATAAATACAGAAATTGACAATCCTAAAAAAAACCTTCAAATCCTCTTAAAAAAACACTCTTTACTTATTTGACAAAGTTAATCTATATTGTACAGTACACAAGTAAACAGTTTGAAAGGTTGAATATGCCAATTGTTAAGAATTGCGCATGCCAATTCAATATGAAACGGTAAATGTGTATGTCATTATAACTACGACAGACCTATTGTAACACATTGGAAATTGTTATTTTTGTGTGTAATAACTGGTTATGACGATAACCCTTAATTAAGATGATGGATATTGACAGTGTCAGAACACTTTTTCCGAGAAAGCATTATCGTAAGAAGATAAGAATTCTTAGCGGAAATATAGAGAGATGTAGACAACGAAAATGCGATAGTAAGAGAGTTTTAATGTTATAAAGACTTCTTGTACGGAAAGATTTCCTCAAGTGGAAAGTAAATATTTTTACAGATACAATACAAATTGCAAATGGGGTAGTAAAACCTCGTTATTACGAGTTCATGTAACGTACAAAATATTTTGCAAAGATGAAATACAACTTTAAAGTGAGTGGCTTAAAAAGTGTTGTAACTAATTTTTAATAAGAAAAAAAATTAGGTAATCCCCTTTTTGCAAAGATAAAAGTACGACTGTCAAAATTTTGCCTCGTAATCACGTATTTAAAAAATTATAATTATGATGGGTCTTCATTGATTTTATTTCTCTCTTAATTAGGACCTTTTCAAAAGAAAGATACAAATAACATATGAGGTATTTTATTGACATTTTAAAGACAATCTTCTCCTGATTACGAGTTATTAAGATAAAAAACTAATTTCCAATGTGTTTTCATTGATATTTCGTAAATAACAATCATTAACACATCTGAAGAGAAGAAGAAGATTTCAATGACGGAAAAGAACTTAAAAACGATATCTTACAAATAAATACACATTTGCAACGTATAAAGTTTACACACATGTAAGTATAAGATAACAATTAAATATGGTTTACAAAGTACATTTTCCCGGAATGTAAAATTCCTTTCCGTCGTTTGCATTACATTTTATAATGGCCGGAAATGGCTGTATGTAGAAAAAAAACGTAAGCAATTTTTTTACTGGCCTCAAGCAAGATTTTTAGATGAAGCAAAATACGTAAAATATTGACATAAATCTATGTACAGGTTTTTAAGAATGCTTGTGGACAGTAAAGTGTGATATAAGCAAAATATGTGGATATGGTAATCTAATTGACAACACATGAAAAGTTGACCAATGAAATCGCTAGCATTCAATATTCCCGTAAATATGTGATGAAAAGTAATTCGACTTACATATTTCTTGGCTTGAAGCTGTCGGAAGATCTTCCCACAAAAAAATTAAAATATCCGAAGAGAAAAAATTATTTTTTCAAGCGAACTTTTATAGTCGAATGCATGTCAATTTCTCGCGACTTGCATGTGAAGGCACGTGAGATTACGAAAATTGTCACAACTTTGCTGTGACGTCACAGCCGCAGTCGAATCATTTTGTATAGGATCGAAGAGAGAGGTAGGTTGCTCGACGCGACCTCCCTACTATAAAAAGATGCTGAAAATTGGTTTAAGGGATCTATATTCTGCTTTCTCAAGAGTTCAGTCACAGAGCTCCAGATAAGCTGCGTATTTGCGTATTTTACTCAGAAGAAAAGTCAACATACGCAAGAAAATTAAATTGTCTGCGTAATGAAAATCACTAAAAATCTACGTTTACGCTTCTCAAAAATTAGCAATGCGTATTTACCCAATACATACAAATTATAATGCGTATCGTGTCATTAACAAAAATCAAAATAGTTACGTGAAAATCTCAACTTTAAGTTACTGGTAATATGCAAACGTCTTTTTACATCGTAAACATCTACTCCGAGTAATGCTTTGCGCAAAGCGGCTTCTCTTACTACTCCGAACACCATTTAGAACTCGCTACAATTCATATAATTGATCTGATATTTCCCAGTTATGTGAGGAGTTTAACATCGTTTGTTTTATGCAAGATTTGGGCCTGCTGACTTTGAATGTGCACACGAAACTAGAATGATTACTTGTGCAGATTTAGGGCTCGAAAAAAGGTTTAGTTAGGATCAGCACATAGAAATAGTCATTTGACATATTTTTTTTATTGAGAACGTATTTTCAATATATATGTGGCATAGTTGTAGAATGTAATGATGGCATTTTTTATGAAGATGATGCAAGAAAAAATAACGAGAGTTGCTGGTAAAAAAGACATAAAACCGGTCAGGGATATTCGCAAGCGTGTTTAGATTAATCTATTATTGGTAACAATTACATATCAATGCCGACTCAGTTAATAAATACTCTGACGTTTTGCCGTACAAGATTTCAATCAGTTGCCTTTGAAAAGAAATTTCATCATTTTGCACACGTCTAATATTTTCTGGTATTACTGATCATTTACAAACAGAAAGTAGGCTTTTCCCATATCTCTTTAAAGAAATAACATGTTTAAGATTTTTTACGTATGAAATGAATACTCAGTTTTCGAAAAAATGGTGGGTATCAAAAAGTATGAATACCCATTTGATATTTGAAATACCCACTCAGTTCTAAAAATCTGGGTATCATACCCACATAGCCAAAGGCTTATCTGGTGCTCTGCAGTCATATACAGTCTTATTTTCAGGGAAGACAAAAATACCCAAGTTTATTATGGAGTTTGACGCCTGTGGACCTGAGTAGAGAAAACATACAGTGCCTGGGCAAAAACCAGTTATCATTCATGAAATTCCATACGACTTGCATGTTACTATTGCAAGTATAATTTTAAGTCTTTTATTTTATGTTTGATTTCTTCCCGAAGTTACAAACAAGATAAGACATTACTTCCGCTTTAAAAATCCTAATATGAGGAATACTGCGGCTATCAAAAACATTTAAAACATATAATATACGGTAGGTAAGAGCAAACTTACCAGACTGCACAGGTGGACAAGGTGAAGATGGAAGGTATTTACGAACTTGGCGGATTTTTTAACTGCATAAAAAGTGAAAATTACCGAAAATTATTCTTTCAGCAATCAATAACGTGTATAAAAAGAATTCAAAATATCAGCGTCTGCATCATGTATCATAATATTAATCAAACTATCCATGAACACAATATTTAAAAATAACTTACTGTAATCACCTCTACCTCAAACAGCGTATTGTAGACTATTGTTCGACCACTCTTTCAACATTTGAAGCACTTGTTCTGTTCTCCTAATGTGACATCGCCAATGTATATCGCTATGAAAACTTAACATAAAATCTTATCTCTTTAAACGGTACCTGAGAATGTCTTGATTCTTGGAAGAACACGTGAAAGGATGCTGCACGACCAGGAAACTTTGAGAGGAGTGTGGACGCGGGAAATTGCACATCGTTGATTGGCTACCAGTTAGCATTACAAGCAGCGCGCGACAAAACATTTGCGCCATCGGTGCAGCGTTCTAGACACTTGTGCTCTCCGGAAGTAAGGGATGCTAACTATCAGCCTTTGGTGTTAGTAACCATTGAAATCAAACCAATACCGTTACTAGCAAAGACAGGCAACCGTGACCCGTTTATACGTATAATTAAATAAATGCATGTATAATATTCAGGCAGACCCAACTGAAATAATATAGGGTTTCAAACATTTTTTTTTAAAAAGAGATTTGGTTTTATGTTCTCGAAATTCTAACCTTTATTTACTGATGTACAAATATACACGTCAAACTGATGCATCTTCTCTCACATTCAATGAATATCTAAATGAATTGCCTTTTCAACAAAATTTCATTTACGGCTGTTCCAATTTAGTTAAAACTAGATGTATTGAAAACGAACTTCGGGACAATTTCAACAATGGTAGATTCCAGAAAATAAAACTTGCGTATAACTTTGATGAATGTGGAGGCCACACATTTTTTTCGTATTTCTTAAAGTGACGGACGCTGTTGTGAGTAAAAGTATGTACAAAAAAGAAAAAGAAAAAAACTCAATTATATAGTTTTTAAATAAGGCTCTAATGTTTTTGCAAAGCTGTGTATCTATAAAACTTTCAAAATTATTATCGCTATTAATCATTAATTAATAAATATTTAACTGGATTAGTAGTTCATTTTATAGCCAATCTAAATGAATTTAGATCGACAGTTCAAAATTATGTTTTTAATAAGACCTTATATTTAAAAAATTGTTGACCTAAACTTATTTAGACTGTAGGTACACAAACCTCCTGATATCATCCTTAAAAGTTTTGTCCGGCTAGACTGCTTGAAAAAAATGGATTAGTATAAATGAGTTTTTTCTTTTATATACTCTACTTTGAAAACGAAACTTTTCATAATGGGTTGATTGGTAAAATGTTTCTTCCAAACTTTAAATATCGAAATACTAGTAAGGGAATCCCTCGTCTAAAAATACATACTGTGACGTCATAGAAGGGTTCGCGGGCACCTGCTTCCTGTTTTGAAATGGATGACAAGTTGGAGAACAAGACAGACTGCCCGGTCTGTGGCAAGTTGTTTCCCGAATCCTTTATTAACACGCATGTCAACGATTGCCTGAACGTTGCGGAAACTGACGAACAAGTGACAAACCCAAAGAAGCGTAAGTCAACTGATATGGCAGCCGCGAGTGGCTGGGGATTCCTCAGGAGCTCAGGTGAACATGCAGCCAATGCTAAAAAAACTAAACTTGGTGCAAACTCCAAGAAAAATCTTAACAATAGCAGTAATGAATCTATAGATAAGAGAATTTCACAAACAGGTACCAAAAAAGCACATGATAAAGACAGCGACGATGATAAGGTAATTTGTGATGATATACACGAAACAAATGATGTGGAGAAGACCCGGATTAGTTCAAATAAAACATCATTCCTGAGTAAAATCAAAGAACAGACGCCGTCCTCATCAACTACCAACCAAAAGATATCGACAAAGCCAGCTGACAGCAAGAAGAAGTTCGCCCCCCTGGCGGAAAGGATGCGGCCCCTCACTCTGGAAGGATATGTGGGTCAGAGCCAGGCGGTGGGGCGGGGATCCCTGCTGTACTCTCTACTAAGGAGTGTACACATCCCGTCAATGATCTTCTGGGGTCCCCCTGGCTGCGGCAAGGTAAACTCAGATTGCCACAATGTTTAATAATAAAGCGATGTTTTTTCTTTTAAAGTCATTTAGTGAGTTGTTGTTACCTTTTTAGTATCACATTTTTATTACAATGAAATTTTTGTTTATACTTTAAGTAATACAGTGCCCAATTTTATACTTTTACAACAACAAATAAATTACCTTTTGAGGTATTACAATCAATAACTGTTTACTTTTTATAATTTTTAGTGCTTTATATACTGCTTATATTTTGCAAAACTATGGAGTGGCATATTCATAATGATAAACAATATATGTCACAGATAAGCACAAACATCTGTAACTTATGGAGTGCCAAATGGCACTCTAGTCCCTAATCTCAGAGAACGAAAGCTTGAGATCGAGAGTATAAACAAAAGCATAATTGTCCTGTTTCCGATCAGACATATATATTCACTAAGCAGTTTTTAATGAAAAATTATATTTTTGCATGTACTGTCCAAAGTTCATGTGGACATCATATCTACGGGATTCCGTCAGATCGTAGATGAGTGACAAGTCAATAATTTGATTTAATCAGATTTTTTGTAATAAGACTATTCAAGTAACAGGTTTCAAATTTTTTTTTTTCAGGACTTGCACCCAGTGCAGTTGATTGTTCTTACCAGACTGTACCTGATTAATTATGTTTGTTCCATTTATAGATAATAATAAGTGTCATATAGAGTTAAAACTATAATTTCTGTTTTGCTTTCAGTAAGATGTGATAGATAAATTGAGTGAGCAAGACAAACTTAAAATGATGGTTAGAGAACACCCGCAAGCATAGATATGAGTGTAGGGTGCCCTTTTGAAATTATCAACAAAATTAACAATTCTAATTCAGTAATTTTTTTGTGCATTGTTCAGCAGTAACCAATCTTGTTATTCATTATCATTGTTGAAATGTATGCAATCTCATCCCTTTTTCCATTCCTTGCAAAAAGAATATGTTTTTGGTTTCATTTTTTCAGCATCGAGTTTTTCAGGGTCTCATTTCACAAAGCAACCTTAACTTAAGGTTAACCTTAACCCCCATTCTTTAACACTGTACTAAGGTTACCTTAAGGACTTAAAATCACCTTAGGGTTGCATCTTCCCAAGGTTTTCTCGCTATACTTTTACTAGGGCTAATGTATTTTTCTGTCAGTGAAACATGTATTGTTCTGCTAACATTACCTTTTGGGCTGCTATCACTCACTTTATCAAGTTCATGTTCTTTTGCTTTTGCAACATAATTGACGATTTTTGCTTACCTGGGTCTTGACATTTTACTATTTAAAACACATGTATCATCTGACATAAGGCCAAAAGACTCAGTACTTAGCGAAGACGTATTTTAAAAATGATAAAATCGAGTGCAAACGAATTCTCGCAGAGATGTCCAAAGAAATGAATTTACGTGTGAAAATTATGAGTCACCGTTTGTGATTGGTTCATAGCCGTAAGAAATATGCATGTGAATAAAGCCCTGATACAGGTCAAATTAATTTTTGTCAAATGTGGAAGTAAATCTCTGTCACATATCGCAAACATTCTTAAAACATTTTGGTGAAAATTTTGTCATCATTCTGAAGATGGCAAAGTTTTTAGGAAGTATGATGATAAATAATAATTTTTAAGCTGCACCTGGTGCCGTCTAATGACGGATATATAGAGTGCATGAGGCAATTTTTACCATCACTGGTGCATAATTTATATGGCAAATTGGATCGCTGAATGATGTAAACTAATGAGATTGTATACTGAACGCTTAATTACTGTTAACTTATGACTGGTATGTTCCGTTTGTTCGAGACTGCGTGGGGCCATTATAAACTGAAAATGTTGAAGTTTATTTTCACTGAAAAAGGTACCATGCACGTGAAAATTGATTTCCATGAACTTCATGCATGGCAAGGTCCATTTAACCTTCAAGGAGTCAACGAATGTCAGTGTACCTTTACCTTCAGAATCATGCCAAGAGCATACCTTTCTGATAATGAGAAATGGCAGGCTATTGGGTGCATAAACAGCGGTCAATCAATATGCCAGACAGCCAGACAATTTAACAAGTCTAAAAGTGTGATTTCGCGACTGTGGAACCGGTACCGTCAGACAGGGAACGTAAAGATTAGACCAGGTCGTGGTCCAAAACATAAGACAAAGCCCCGAAACGACCGCCAGCTGGTGCTGCTGTCCTTACGTAACCGATTTAAATCAGCATCGAAAATAAACTGAGTTCAGGGCAGTAACGAGACTAAGAATTTGTGACCGTACTGTCAGAAACAAACTTAAAGCAGCAGGCTTAAAGTCACGTTGTCCTGTTGTTGGGGTAAGGCTGACTGCACAGACGTCTCAGAAGAGCATGGGCTACGCAACATCGAGTTAGACAACTTCGACATTGGCGCAATACCATGTTCAGTGATGAGTCAAGATTCAATTTGGACTTCGCAGATGGTCGGATCCGTGTTCGGCGACGCCTTCGTGAACGTCACCATCAGTGCACCATCAAACAACACGATTCCTACGGGGGTGGATCTGTGATGGTATGGGGCGGCATAACCTACGACCATAGGACCAACCTTGTTCGACTTGATGGAAGGGTGACTGGTGTCTGTTACCGAGACGAAGTGTTGCAACCTGTTGTTCTTCCTTTCCGCCGTAGAGTGGGTGTAAACTTTGAGTTTCAACAAGAAAATGCACGACCCCACACGGCTCATGTCAGCAGGGATTTTCTCACGCAAAACAATGTCAGAGTGTTGCCATGGCCGTCCAAGAGCCCAGACATTAATCCCATTGAACACCTCTGGGACGTTCTTGGACGTTGGGTGAGGGATCGTGATGTTCTACCCCAGACACTTGATGCCATGTTCCAGGCTCTCCAAGAAGAGTGGCGCGCAGTTCCTCGGGCTGTCATCCGGAAGTTGATCCAAAGTGTTCCACGACGGTCTGAACAAGTGATCAGGAAACAGGGAGGACACACCAGATACTGAAATTTCACCTGTGGTGTACATACTTAATGAAATATACTTGATCAAAAACCCATGACAATAAAACAAATTTCACCATCAATACATGCGTTCCTTTATTCATTTCCATCAGTATATTTACAGTTTGATATTTTTTACCGTTAACTTTGTTTATATTGTATCAAATCTGTTATAGAAGATGGTAATTTTTTTAAGAGATTATTTTGCTGAGAACAAATCCATCTTCAACACATGCAGGGGGAGCCCGAGGAGCAAAATTCTAGATCTCAGTAATTCACTTAACTTTGATACATTTCTCCCTCTTAAACCCTTTTTTCTCTGCAAAATAGTTGCCAACAGTTTAGTTATCATTATTTAAAAAAATCTACTGATCACTTATTGTTACAAGTTTAATCCTGATAACCCCAGACCACCCTAGCTAAGATCATCGCCCACTCATGCAAGTCTCGGAACAGCGTCAAGTTTGTCCAGCTCTCTGCAGCTGTAGCTGGGGTGAACGAGGTCAAACAAGTGGTGACCGTTGCCAAGAATGACCGGAAGATGTTCCTGAAGAAAACTATCCTCTTTCTAGATGAAATACATCGATTCAATAAAACACAACAGGTGGGACAATTTATAAGATTAACACGTCAGTTGCTTACTTTTCAATTGACATTTCAAGTTTAGGCCGATGGCTAATAGAAAGGTGTTTGGTACTTTGTTGTATTGATTGATAGTATAGAGGAGAAGTTTAATTTTAACGATAATATATATGATTTGCATGATGTGTTTGGGTGATGACTTTCAAAAATGTTCAAATTTAATAGCAATTTGATGAGGCTACATTATACCACTGCTATTCAAGAAATACTGTATGAGGTTTAGATACAAATGGTTATAACAATCCATGATGGCGCCTGTTCCAGGACTCCCTACTGCCCCATGTAGAGGACGGCACCCTGACACTGATTGGCGCCACTACGGAGAACCCATCCTTTCAGGTGAATAGCGTGCTGCTCAGTCGCTGTCGTGTTATCATCCTGGAGAAACTCCTCACAGAGGAGCTGATCACAATCCTGAATAGAGCTGTAGAGGAGCTTGGAGCAAAGGTGGTAGAGTCCTTGCAGGAGGTCAATGATGAAGTGGAGGAGGAGTGGTGAGTTTAGCTTGGCCTTCTGGCTGAGACAGTTGGTTAGGGTTAACTCTAACTCTAACCCTAACCCTATCACCTAAGGACTGTCCAACAGCTAGTAACCTCTTAACTTTTACTTAGGGTTAAGAACTTGAGGTTTAAAAGGCGTCTTAGAGGTTGAATTAAAAGGTATATTTTCTCATTTTTCTGGTCTTTTGATTCTTGATAGTGATATGAACACAGTTAAAAGTTTGCATTAATCAAAATTATGCGTTATGCCACCTCTTTAATAGTTTTGCAACCCGGTATATATATCAACTCAAAGTCTTATCTCTCCTGCCACACAACTAAATAGTCATGTCTCTATCCCCGCCCCTCAAATAGTTCCCCGCATATTTCATATACACTAAACACTCATGTCTCTCCCCCCCAGTTCTCCCCATATCTACGTTGAGAAGCAGGCGGTGACATGTCTTGCGGAGTTGTGTGACGGAGACGCACGTTCTGCTCTCAACTCTCTCCAGATGACAGTAGAGTCACGTGTCATGGCCGCCAGATATAAGGCTGAGGAGAATCACAACAAGGTTGTCATGGTTACCAAGGATCAGGTCAAGGAAGGTCTACAAAGATCCCATGTGCTCTATGACCGTGCAGGTGGGTTACGTTTATCCATTCTAAGATTTATGTTATATTATTGTACCTTCACTTATAACACTTGGTGTTTTGATACAGAGATTAATCTTTGTTCTTTACATTATGAAGATATGTATTAGTCTGGTGTCTTATTCAGTTTTACTGATTGCCTTTCTCAATTCAATATGACATAACTGTTACAATTGGGAAACAAATTGAAATATGGTTGATGACCCTAAAATTGTCTTCGCAGCTCTTGTTGGGTTGCAGACAGAAAAGGCTTGCCATTCTTTAAAACTTTTTAAGTGTTAAATTAAATCATATAATGTGGTCATTCAAGTGAAGTTTATGTCTGAAGGGTAGTTATAAAGCACACTATCAACATAAAATTAACTGGTCAGCTCAGCAATACTGTTTTGTTTGAGTTCAAAAAGCCTACACTGCATTAACACTGCACTGGGTTGTCAGAGACAAGCAGATTGTAACCTGATATCTTTGTGATTGACCAGTGTATTGCCAGGTATTTTGGTTGGTGTTAATTTTGAATGCGTGGACAACAAAGGGGGTATCTCAGTAAATGGTTGTAGAATGTTTGTGAGACGTATGCTTATTTCAAGCTTGCTTTAAGTTGTCATTAAATGCATTTAGTGCTTACAGTGAGTATTTCCACAAGATATACTTAAGAAAATATATAGAGCATGTGAATTATTAAAGATATAGTTAATCCCTAACTGCTGATTTTTAAAAGAATTTGTTTTCTATTTCGTATCATGATTTAAGGATTATTACATGGTTCTATTGATTTTCTTCAAATACTAGGGTTGATGAGCTACAAAGCCCATGGCCCTATTCACCAATAGTTGCCCTTGCTTCTCAGAATGAGAACATCTTTGTATGAGGTGAAATGAGAAGCTGAATAAGATGATCTGATTTATTGTCAGGTGAAGAACACTACAACATCATCTCTGCCATGCACAAGTCAATCCGCGGCTCTGATGCTAGTGCTGCCCTCTATTGGTTAGCCCGCATGTTGGAAGGGGGAGAGAACCCATTGTATGTGGCCAGGAGGCTTGTCAGGCTCGCAAGCGAAGACATTGGTAACATATGAAACCAAAGACTTTATCAATTACAAGATCTATGAAGATTAAATGTTAAAGTACTACGACTGCCATGTTGTCTTATAAAAAGCAAACTTAGACATTTATCTCCTGAAGTTTAACTGAATAATTATTTACTTTCACTTTTCTTCACTTAAAATTATTTCTTTTTAAAATACTGCTAATATAAAACTCTAAAACTGAAATTGTTACATGTTTGGTGCGGTAGATGGAAATGTTTTAATGATCTTTTGGGTGTAGATTCAAGTGATCCTGTGTGTATTTTATGAGAGCTTCAGTTCTTACTGTGCACCCTTTGAACATCAATAATTCATCTATCATTAACTTAATATAAAAGTTTTGCAATAAACCTTTCCTCTTCAGATTTGGTAACACACATGTCAGTCATACTTGCATTGAAATTCAAACCTGAACCACAGATTTTTATGTGAGAGTATGTACATAGATTCATATTCTTTTAGGAGACAGGTATGAATATTTTTACCAGAGCAAATACAGGGGATTGACTCAACATTGTACAAAAAGTCACACTGGAGTCTGTGTTGTAGGACTAGCGGACCCCCTAGCACTGACCCAGGCGGTTGCTGCCTACCAGGCCTGTCACTTCATCGGGATGCCGGAGTGTGATGTAAGTCTGTTTAAATCCTCTCTCTTCATGCACTCACCTAGACTTGTAATTCTTAGAGGGTTATTTCAACGCAACCTACCTGACCTACCTATCATTGTAGTTATTATACAGGATACTCAATAAACTTTCATCTAATACTGTTAAATGCAACGAGTATATGAGTTTTTATCTCGACTTGGACAACAATGTCAGCTACTCATTGGCTAAAAGCGGTCACGTGCCCTAGGTATATTTTTCTAAGTTAAACTGGGTTACTCGCAGCCCAAGTAACAGAGACGACATACTGTCAAGAGTTATATCCCTTGTCCCACTGTTAAGTAAACAAAGGCTATGCTTCACTGGATTGTTGAAACCTCCGTTACTAGCTCGGTGTATTTCCAAATAATTGAAGTCATTTTGCATTTCGCAGTAAATTCTTGTAAAATGAAATGTTCGTGCGAAAAAACCTTGAAAAGTTACAAGACTTGCCATTGGCTTACCGGTTCACTTGCCTGGAGCGAGGTTGTCCATCATTGAGCTGAAGATTGGAATGGTGAACTCGAAAACCAATCTATAGACATATTAGTCGAGGTCATCGCCGACTTTTCATTCATATCGAACATTAAAACCAACCTGTGCATTATGTTGTGATGCCTGCATGTTCTATGAGTCAGACACTTTCAAACTCAATCGCATCTTTCACGATGGTCCGCCATGACAGTTAGGAATCTACGGCTATTTAAGCGCCGCTTCAAATCGAATGTTTTCAAGGTGGAACGTATACATGAGGTTACGTGACCAAACAATCAAAACTTAAAAAGCCCCGCAATACATGTTATATTTATTCAAGTTCTTAGTCCGTAATGTCTGTCTACTACTGCTGCACAGTACTAGACTATACCTTTTGTGTTCTAAACGGTGATATAAAAATCATATTTGTAAATTCATAAATAAAAGAATAACATTGACAAGATCAGCCCCCATTTTGACCCATTCAATCGTTCAAGCCATATCTAAAGCATACAATAAGGGTCCTCGTCGAGTTAAATACATTACCATGTGTCCTCGAGTTTGATATTTCACTCGGACACATGATATATTCATCAAAGATGAGAAGAAGATACGGCGTAAACTTGAAAAACAATGGAAGCGAACTGGACTGGAAGTCCATCGTCAAATGTATGTCAAACAAAGAAACAAAGTTAACCACATGATTCGCAAATCCAAGACAGAGTATATCAGCAACCAAGTCCTTGATGTGGAGACAGACGCAAGGAAACTTCATCGCCTTACAGCCAGTTTGTGCAACAAGTCGAGAGAATCATCTAGACCAGATGGACAGACAGCCAAGCAAGCTGCAACAGACATGTCAATCTTCTTCAAAGAAAAGATCGACAAGATACACAGCAGCCTGGCCGCTAATGGTACTCCAGACGACACCCCACCCACTGCTGACAAATGTGAACCTGAACATACCTGGTTGGATATTCACCCTTTTACACCTGACGAGGTTAAGAAGATCATAAAGACATTGCCAATTAAAAGCTGTGAACTCGACCCAATACCCACAACTCTTCTAATGGAATGTTTGGAAGCCCTTATCGAGCCAATAACGAACATCATCAATATTTCAATATCAACTGGATGTGTGCCACTCTCATTCAAAGAGGCTATTGTTCGACCTTCATTGAAAAAGCCTGGCTTAGACAAGAATCAACTGAAAAACTACAGGCCGGTCTCGAACCTCCCTTACCTATCAAAAGTTCTGGAAAAAGCTGTGTCATCCCGCCTATCTTCATATCTGAGCTCAAACAGTCTTTTAGAGAAACACCAATCTGCGTATCGGGCCTATCACAGCACGGAGACTGCTCTTCTAAAGGTCACAAATGACCTACACGTAGCAGCAGACGAGGGCCAGATTTCATCACTCATTCTCCTCGATCTCTCCGCGGCGTTCGATACTATCAGTCATCAAAGGTTAATAGCAAGACTGGAAAAAGATCTCGGAATCAAAGGAACAGTCCTAGCCTGGTTCACTTCATACCTTTCTAACAGATGTCAACGTGTTGTGGTTGAAGGAGAAACATCATCGTCAGATCTTCTTCAACGAGGTGTGCCTCAAGGATCAGTCTTGGGTCCTATACTATTCACCCTGTACACCCTACCGCTCAGTGATATTGCCTCAAAGCATAGGGTAAACCAGCACCAATATGCCGATGACAATCAGCTATATCTATCCACCCGCGTTGACAATATTACATCATGCCTTATCAAACTCGAATCCTGTTGCTCAGACATCAAACAATGGACAGAATTCATTCTCATTGGTCCAAAATCAAAACTCGGCAAGCTTGAACAGCCGGTGTCCATCATGATAGGAGATGCTAATGTCACGCCTACATCTAAAGTCAAGAACCTTGGAGTCTGGCTGGACCAACATCTTGTAATGAAAGATCAAGTCTCACATATAACAAGAACAGCAAATCTACATCTGCGAAACATCAGTAAAATCAGGAACTACCTAAGCCAAATTGCAGCAACTAAATTAATCCTGTCACTTGTAATCTCACGAATAGACTATTGCAACTCTCTTTTGGCAAACATCTCTCAGCAGCAATTAAGACGTCTCCAGATTCTTCAGAACACCGCAGCCAGAATAGCAACCAAGACAAAGAAAATAGACCATATAACACCTGTACTCAAATCTCTTCATTGGCTTCCCATATCATCCAGAATAGACTACAAGCTCCTCCTTCTCGCCTACAAGTGTCTCCACAACCTTGCTCCAGTCTACCTGTCAGAACTGCTTCCTCCCTACCAGCCATCAAGATCACTTCGCTCACAGCATCAACTTCTCTTTTCAGTGCCTCGCATCCACTCAGCATCCTTTGGAAAACGATCCTTCTCACACTCTGCATCGACTAAATGGAACTCTCTGCCACCAAACATCAAATCCTGTCAAAACCTCACGACCTTCAAGACTCAACTGAAGACGCTGCTCTTCAAACAAAACTTTGACTAAATAACTAAACGTCACAGCTACACACATCTTGTCTGCGCACAGAGCACTCACTTGGGTGGATGTGGCGCATTATCAAATGCAATATATTATTATTATTATTATTATATATATCCATATCAAACTAGTGGACACATGGTAACTTATAGTATGACATCAGTAAAAGCGAATTTTGAGTTTAACACTAGTTTAATTTTGCAATATATCAATGAAACCACAGTATCTTACACACTATTGAAACAGGGTTAAACTGGCTTCCATTGTAGATATTAATCATTTGCGAGAGACCAAGCATTATTTACCAGTGATGTCTACATTTTAAAATGAAAAAAAAAGAAATTGTTATGATACTTCCTCATCATCAGTTAATTGCTTCACAACTTCGACTTCTTTTAGAATACAGATAACATTGATAATATCATAAAATATGAAACAAGAATGCTTTGATGTCTTATTTTGATATAGTTGATACCAAAAGACACATGGATTAAATTCTCTATATACTAGTACTACGGTAAACGGAGTGATGGTTGGCCTCCCTGCCTTCAACCATTACTCTGTTTAGTGTAGTATCATTCTAAAAAATCTGTAACCCTTGTGATACCCCAGGTGATACTGGCGCAGTCTGTAGTGTACCTGGCCCCTGCTTATATCATTGTAAACAATCTGTAACCCTTGTGATACCCCAGGTGATACTGGTTCAGTGTGTAGTGTACCTGGCCCATTCTTATATCATTGTAAACAATCTGTAACCCTTGTGATACCCCAGGTGATACTGGTTCAGTGTGTAGTGTACCTGGCCCCTGCTTATATCATTGTAAACAATATGTAACCCTTGTGATACCCCAGGTGATACTGGTTCAGTGTGTAGTGTACCTGGCCCGTGCTTATATCATTGTAAACAATCTGTAACCCTTGTGATACCTCAGGTGATACTGGCGCTGTGTGTAGTGTACCTGGCCCCTGCTTATATCATTGTAAACAATCTGTAACCCTTGTGATACCCCAGGTGATACTGGCGCAGTGTGTAGTGTACCTAGACCGTGCTTATTTCATTGTAAACAATCTGTAACCCTTGTGATACCCCAGGTGATACTGGCGCAGTCTGTAGTGTTCCTGGCCCCTGCTTATATCATTGTAAACAATCTGTAACCCTTGTGATACCCCAGGTGATACTGGCGCAGTGTGTAGTGTACCTAGACCATGCTTATTTCATTGTAAACAATCCGTAACCCTTGTGATACCCCAGGTGATACTGGCGCAGTCTGTAGTGTACCTGGCCCCTGCTTATATCATTGTAAACAATCTGTAACCCTTGTGATACCCCAGGTGATACTGGTTCAGTGTGTAGTGTACCTGGCCCATTCTTATATCATTGTAAACAATCTGTAACCCTTGTGATACCCCAGGTGATACTGGTTCAGTGTGTAGTGTACCTGGCCCCTGCTTATATCATTGTAAACAATCTGTAACCCTTGTGATACCCCAGGTGATACTGGTTCAGTGTGTAGTGTTCCTGGCCCATTCTTATATCATTGTAAACAATATGTAACCCATGTGATACCCCAGGTGATACTGGTTCAGTGTGTAGTGTACCTGGCCCATTCTTATATCATTGTAAACAATCTGTAACCCTTGTGATACCCCAGGTGATACTGGCGCTGTGTGTAGTGTACCTGGTCCATTCTTATATCATTGTAAACAATCTGTAACCCTTGTTATACCCCAGGTGATGCTGGAGCAGTGTGTAGTGTACCTGGCCCATTCTTATATCATTGTAAACAATCTGTAACCCTTGTTATACCCCAGGTGATGCTGGAGCAGTGTGTAGTGTACCTGGCCCATTCTTATATCATTGTAAACAATCTGTAACCCTTGTTATACCCCAGGTGATACTGGTTCAGTGTGTAGTGTTCCTGGCCCATTCTTATATCATTGTAAACAATCTGTAACCCTTGTGATACCCCAGGTGATACTGGTTCAGTGTGTAGTGTACCTGGCCCATTCTTATATCATTGTTAACAATCTGTAACCCTTGTGATACCCCAGGTGATACTGGCGCTGTGTGTAGTGTACCTGGTCCATTCTTATATCATTGTAAACAATCTGTAACCCTTGTTATACCCCAGGTGATGCTGGAGCAGTGTGTAGTGTACCTGGCCCATTCTTATATCATTGTAAACAATCTGTAACCCTTGTGATACCCCAGGTGATACTGGTTCAGTGTGTAGTGTTCCTGGCCCATTCTTATATCATTGTAAACAATCTGTAACCCTTGTGATACCCCAGGTGATACTGGTTCAGTGTGTAGTGTACCTGGCCCATTCTTATATCATTGTAAACAATCTGTAACCCTTGTGATACCCCAGGTGATACTGGCGCAGTGTGTAGTGTTCCTGGCCCATTCTTATATCATTGTAAACAATATGTAACCCATGTGATACCCCAGGTGATACTGGTTCAGTGTGTAGTGTACCTGGCCTGTGCTTATATCATTGTAAACAATCTGTAACCCTTGTGATACCCCAGGTGATACTGGTTCAGTGTGTAGTGTACCTGGCCCCTGCTTATATCATTGTAAACAATCTGTAACCCTTGTGATACCCCAGGTGATACTGGTTCAGTGTGTAGTGTTCCTGGCCCATTCTTATATCATTGTAAACAATATGTAACCCATGTGATACCCCAGGTGATACTGGTTCAGTGTGTAGTGTACCTGGCCCATTCTTATATCATTGTAAACAATCTGTAACCCTTGTGATACCCCAGGTGATACTGGCGCTGTGTGTAGTGTACCTGGTCCATTCTTATATCATTGTAAACAATCTGTAACCCTTGTTATACCCCAGGTGATGCTGGAGCAGTGTGTAGTGTACCTGGCCCATTCTTATATCATTGTAAACAATCTGTAACCCTTGTTATACCCCAGGTGATACTGGTTCAGTGTGTAGTGTACCTGGCCCATTCTTATATCATTGTAAACAATCTGTAACCCTTGTTATACCCCAGGTGATACTGGTTCAGTGTGTAGTGTTACTGGCCCATTCTTATATCATTGTAAACAATCTGTAACCCTTGTGATACCCCAGGTGATACTGGTTCAGTGTGTAGTGTACCTGGCCCATTCTTATATCATTGTAAACAATCTGTAACCCTTGTGATACCCCAGGTGATACTGGCGCAGTGTGTAGTGTTCCTGGCCCATTCTTATATCATTGTAAACAATATGTAACCCATGTGATACCCCAGGTGATACTGGTTCAGTGTGTAGTGTACCTGGCCTGTGCTTATATCATTGTAAACAATCTGTAACCCTTGTGATACCCCAGGTGATGCTGGCGCAGTGTGTATTGTACCTAGCCCCTGCTTATATCATTGTTAACAATCTGTAACCCTTGTGATACCCCAGGTGATACCAGCGCAGTGTGTATTGTACCTAGCCCCTGCTTATATCATTGTTAACAATCTGTAACCCTTGTGATACCCCAGGTGATACTGGCGCAGTGTGTAGTGTACCTGGCCCGTGCCCCCAAGTCTGTAGAGACGTACACAGCGTACAGGAAGGCAAAGAGTTGTGTGCGGGAACATGCCGGACCGCTTCCTTCTGTACCTCTGCATCTCCGCAATGCATCCACAAAACTCATGAAGAATATCGGTGAGTGGCACATTAAACTTCTTGTCTCTAGATCTAGCTTCTGCTGATCATGAGACGGGGTTAGATGACACATGGCAGTAGCTTATGACATATGAGAATAATAATTGGACTACAAAACCTTCTCTCTTGATGTTACACAATATTTGTTACTCTCCTGAAGTCTTTACTCATTTTGAACATGTAGGTAGGTAGTTAAGACACGGTAGTATTGCATAATTCATAAGATGATTATGATGAACAATGATAGATTGTAACATAATTTCTTAAGTGAATACTGCATGGCATTTTTGCATGACTCATGGCAGTATCAATTGACAGATGCTTTGAGTACATAACACCATGCAGTATCACATTATAAATGGTTCTACTGCATGACATGTGGTACTATTGCATGACAAATGGTATTGACACAATGCAGTATCAGATTACACACAGTACCACTACATGACTGAAGGCATTATCATGTGACACAAAGTAATGACACATTGCAGATTTACATGAAAAAAGATGACTCATGCTATATAAGTGAGTGAGTGAGTTGGAGTTTAACATGCTTTCAACGGCTATATAAGCTACTACCCCATGACATATGACTTTATCATTTAGGTATGTTAGTTCTACATGAAATATGGAAGTTCACATTGCACACTGTAGCATGATACATGGTGATGATCACAAATAGCTGCATCACATGAAAAATAGCTGTGTCACATGACAAATAGCTGTATAACATGACACATGATGTTAATACATGACACATGATGTTAATACATGACACATTGAAATACTTGATGACACTTGATACTTTTATATGACATGTTAATACGTGACAGATGTCAATGTTGCCAGGTTATGGCGCTGGCTACAAATACAACCCTGATTACAAGGAACCGGTGGAGCAGGAATACTTCCCGGTAGAACTCCGAGGAACTGACTTCTTCTCATAGTAGGAGTATTCCTCCCATCAGGACTTTGTGGCACCAACTTCTTCTCATTGCAGACAAAATTACTGGCAATGAAATGTTCTCCTAGGTGAGGCTTAAATCATTCGATAGAATGTCATTGGGACACTTTCAGTGGAAAGTTCATAAACATAGTGATCATTTGAGGGACCATCAAATTCAACAGTTTTGTATTTTAGCTGAAGTAAATGTGTTAGTATTCAGTTGAAGATGATGTATTGTGTATCACGTGAAGATGATGTATTGTGTATCACATGAAGATGATGTATTGTGTACCACGTGAAGATGACATCTGGTTGTCACATGGATTGCTTTCTCATTCTATCTAAATGGAGTCAAGAATTATTGCAATGAGAATATTGTAATAAGTTCTCTGTTACTAAAAGATAATTATGATTTACAAACAGTTCAAGTACATGATTGCTTTTGCTGCCTCTTATATACCTGAAAACAAGGAAGGTTATCTTTATCATGAATAGATATTCACGTAGATTGTCAAGTTATCTTCTGATGAAAATAATCATAAACATTGGGCAGTTATTTGTTCTATGCTGTAAAGATATTACAGCTTGTTGTTCATTCTTTTTATCAATCATACCATCAATTTCATTTTTTATTTAATTGTGCCTTTGTCTGTCTCGAAAGAAAATGATAATAAAATCTCATTTGGAAGATATTTGATTTATTTTTCAAACTTTAAGTAATCTGTCATCACAGTTGTTAACTTCGATTTCGCACGGGAATAATCTTTCCAGTCTAATTTACTGGCTTATAAAAATCTCTCTGTATTTTGGCAACTTTTCTGTGCCAGACTTTTAGCCTCCTGCACCTGAACCACCGGCCAGGAGGGGTCCCCATGCACACACCCC
The DNA here is from genome assembly GCA_921293015.1 of Phorcus lineatus. Lineage (NCBI taxonomy): Eukaryota > Metazoa > Mollusca > Gastropoda > Trochida > Trochidae > Phorcus > Phorcus lineatus. The sequence continues at coordinate 49,101,446 of OV121090.1, read as the reverse complement.
CCCCCCCCCCCCCCCCATATGGCAGAACGAAACCAACTTTTTTTGAAGCCTTGACATGTCTATTATGCAAATTTGAGTGGTAACAGTGTATAAACTGGGATGCAATGTGTCAATTTTACATATTTCCATGGGTACCCCCCTCAGCCACTTATTCGCTGAAGCGTCACACCAAAAGGTGGATGTCCCCATATCTTAGGTTCTAATTATCATAGAACCATAATCTTGGTTTCTAAATGTATGTTTAGAAGGTCACTGAATCCATTGACAGACATTTCAGATAGCTACCATGAGTCATTTGTACGAAATTTTAGGTTTCTGTTACAAAAACTCATCATTCATGACTTCGATCGGTAACAATTCTATTTTCTCTTCTCTACAGTTAATGTATATCATTTTATTTTACATTATTTGCACTTAGAGTAGAATTATGAGTACTTGTAACCCTTTTGTGTACTTAGGTGTACTTATAACACACAAATTAAGTGTCCAAAAGCAAACCAAGGGACCTACCATTAATCTACTATCATTGAAATACACCAACTCAGCCTTGGAAAAAATCTATTTTTTCTTCTCTACAGTTAATGTATATAATTTTATTTTACATTATTTGCACTAAGAGTAGAATTATGAGTACTTGCAACTCTTTTGTGTACTTGTGTACTTATAGCAATCCAGGTTAAGTGTCCAAAAGCAAACCAAGGGACCTACCATTAATCTACTATCATTGAAATACACCAACATTCTTGGAAAAAACTTACAATTTTGTATTTTGAATGTGTTGTTTTACTTCTAAATCATTGGGGATTTAAAGGGATAGATTTAAAGGGTGCAAAGAAGAAAGATTACACATAGGTACTAATTCCGTCATTACACACATCACAGGCATGTAGTATAGGAGTACATTCTTGCAAATTATTCATTTTCAATCTCAATATGACTGTTTGATTCAGCTGCTTTTTGGACATCAACAATTTATCAAATTCATAGTTTTAAGAGAGAGCATCATCATCAATAGCATCACCATACACCACACACCACAACAACCATCATTATCATCCTCAAAGCTGTCACATTGCGGGGCCTTGATGTCGACCAACTCTCTAGAAGAGCGCACTGGCTCTAGCTTCCCATCCACAAGAGTCAAACTATGACTCTCATTAGCAACATTGGAACAGAGATGTATTCCAAAGAGCCTCCTGCTAATTTAAAAGCATTGTATGACGCTCTAGGCTTTTGATGGTATCATGATGGTGTCCATGTTACATTGTTTGACTCATCTTCACAGCGATAGTCATTCAGTTGCAGACAGCAAACTTTATCAAAATTTTTTATGTCAGGTCCATCATAGACAACAAAAATGAAATCCTTTTAGGGCTTTTATAAGTGATAGGTACATAAGGAAGACAACATTTTCTGCTTAACAACTTTATTTTAAAATTCACGTTCCTGAGTACATGATTACTCCATCAGGTTGGTTGTAGGATATATGAATTTTGTTACATATAACCACAACAAGTAAACATTAAACAATAGTGATGAAACCTAATTATCGATATTAATCATATGAGAATGTAATACAATATGGATCTGTACACAAGTACACAAAAGAGTTGCAAGTACTCATAATTCTACTCTTAATGCAAATAATGTAAAATAAAATGATATGCATTAACTGTAGAGAAGAGAAAATAGTTTTTTTTCCAAGGCTGAGTTGTGTATTTCAATGATAGTAGATTAACGGTAGGTCCCTTGGTTTGCTTTTGGATACTTAATTTGTGTGTTATAAGTACACATAAGTACACAAAAGGGTTACAAGTACTCATAATTCTATTCTCAGTGCAAATAATGTAAAATAATGTGATTTACATTCACTGTAGAGAAGAGAAAATAGAATTGTTACCGATCGAAGTCATGAATGATGATTTTTTGTAACGGAAACCTAAAATTTCGTACAAATGACTCATATCTACATATCTTGCCTTGAATCACTGCTAAGGACACTGCAAAAAACATGAATTTTGGCAGAATGCAAAAGGCTAAAATTAGCCAATGATCAAGACGGGTTGATTTAACCTTGCAGGGAAGTTTGACAATTGTAAAGTTGTTTTATAAAAAAACCACTCAATAACACTTTTTATGTGTTTAATGGAAGTCTGCTCAAGAGCACATAGAAATCAAATAAACATCAGGCTGAATATTCTTGTTTAATGGCATCAACATGAGTTCTTACAAGTTGTTCGAAAGGAAAATTATCTCTCATCTTCGTGCATGAAATTCCACATGTAGACTTTCATAGGATAAACAACCTTCCTTTTACGGCACTATGTGTTCAACTCATGTCCGGAACGTATTCAATTATCATGCCTGTCAAGTAGAACTAATGTATAAATAGTAGGTTATCTATTTGTGTAAGTTCTAAGAGGATAATTTGGATTTAGTCATACAGAAAAAACTAGCTCATCGGCACAACATGGTGACAGGTTTCACTGACTGGATCTTGCTTTCTTGTACATTTCAAAAAGTATTATCTGGTACTGCTGATTGTGCAACGCCCTTCAATATTCTCCTTCGCAGGTTGCAGATTTAGAAAATGTAAAGATTGAGGCCGAATAACCTTATGATTTCACATCACTTGATTATGTCATCATTTCCAAATCATCAAATCCAATGAAGATCCAGTTCCTGGTTCAGTCACACTGCTCCATCAAATATGATTAGGTATCAAATAGATGTCACACAACACACAAGTTTATAGAAAAACATCTGTCCTCATTTCACTGTAACATAAATGTGAGAGTTTATATTGTTTATTGACATGACACTAATTCACTTCAATGTCTGTTTGGTATTGAATGGAGAAAAATAAATATTTCATTGATAGGAAAACACCTCTTTAGCCGACAGGGAAGCTCTAAGTCATCTGATGCTTTGAGTTCCCCAACATCTGTTGCCTTTCCTCTGGCTGGTTTCTTGTCAACAGTTAACCTGAAACAAATTTTTAAAAAACAGATTTTAGAAGGTGGTTCACAGGGAAATTTTTTGTCTACCAAGCAATCCTCACCAATTAACTGCTTGGTAAATCTTTACCAATATATGTGTTCTTTTCCCCCCATTAAGCAGTTCCAGGCAATGTGGCCAAGGATTGATTATCATAACTGGCGTAAACTGCGATGCTCACAAAAACATATTCACCTATACTAATCCAGACGTTCAATATACACTTGACAGTACTTAGCTTAAATCATTGTAAGCCTGGGAAGAAGATCCTTAGGTTAAATCTTGTAACATTGTTCTTTGACTGTCACAACATTTCAACACCCACCATATGCCTTTAAAATTCTAACCTTCCAACAACGTGTACGCCAAGCTCTTAGTAATTTCAAAAGATTAAGATTTTTCTAAACCTGTGACCTTCAAAAACAGTATACCCTGAACTGATGTATCAACATGGACATTTCTTGTCGACATCACGGCTCACGGACCTCCAGTTTGGTCTGTTCCTCAGACAGCACGACCTCCTGTTTGTGACCTGGCACCAGACCCCGCAGCTTCCCCCACACGTCGATCACTAGCTGGGGGTTCTCTTCCCGGTGATTCAGACCCCCTAGTGCAGAAATATCAGCTTGTCACCGACATCTATTCGAAGCAACTAATGTATAGTCCGACTATGTGGAAGATAAATCAATTTCAGTGCTGGACATCTCTTACAATAGAGATAATACTTGCAGACATCCTTGAAATATCTCTATATATGAAAATAATGTATATTAAGGCGTCCTTTATGCAGAAATATCACCATCAGACATTTGACATCTCTGTTTATGAAAATGGTGTATATTAAGGCGTCCTTCAGGCAGAAATATCACCATCAGACATTTGACATCTCTGTTTATGAAAATGATGTATTTTAAGGCATCCTTCAGGCAGAAATACCACCATCAGACATTTGACAACTCTTTATGAAAATGATGTATTTTAAGGTGTCCTTCAGGCAGAAATACCACCATCAGACATTTCACAACTCTTTATGAAAATGATGTATTTTAAGGTGTCCTTCAGGCAGAAATATCACCATCAGACATTTCACATCTCTGTTTATGAAAATGATGTATTTTAAGGCGTCCTTCAGGCAGAAATACCACCATCAGACATTTCACATCTCTGTTTATGAAAATGATGTATTTTAAGGCGTCCTTCAGGCAGAAATACCACCATCAGACATTTCACAACTCTATTCATGAAAATGATGTATTTTAAGGCGTCCTTCAGGCAGAAATACCGCCATCAGACATTTCACAACTCTTTATGAAAATGATGTATTTTAAGGTGTCCTTCAGGCAGAAATATCACCATCAGACATTTCACATCTCTGTTTATGAAAATGATGTATTTTAAGGTGTCCTTCAGGCAGAAATATCACCATCAGACATTTGACATCTCTGTTCATGAAAATGATGTATTTTAAGGCGTCCTTCAGGCAGAAATACCGCCATCAGACATTTCACAACTCTTTATGAAAATGATGTATTTTAAGGTGTCCTTCAGGCAGAAATATCACCATCATACATTTCACATCTCTGTTTATGAAAATGATGTATTTTAAGGCGTCCTTCAGGCAGAAATATCACCATCAGGCATTTCACATCTCTGTTTATGAAAATGATGTATTTGAAGGCGTCCTTCAGAGAGAAATACCACCATCAGACATTTCACATCTCTGTTTATGAAAATGATGTATTTTAAGGCGTCCTTCAGGCAGAAATACCACCATCAGACATTTCACAACTCTATTCATGAAAATGATGTATTTTAAGGCGTCCTTCAGGCAGAAATACCGCCATCAGACATTTCACAACTCTTTATGAAAATGATGTATTTTAAGGTGTCCTTCAGGCAGAAATATCACCATCAGACATTTCACATCTCTGTTTATGAAAATGATGTATTTTAAGGCGTCCTTCAGGCAGAAATATCACCATCAGACATTTCACATCTCTGTTTATGAAAATGATGTATTTTAAGGCGTCCTTCAGGCAGAAATATCACCATCAGACATTTCACATCTCTGTTTATGAAAATGATGTATTTTAAGGCGTCCTTCAGGCAGAAATATCACCATCAGACATTTCACATCTCTGTTTATGAAAATGATGTATTTTAAGGCGTCCTTCAGGCAGAAATATCACCATCAGACATTTCACACCTCTGTTTATGAAAATGATGTATTTTAAGGCGTCCTTCAGGCAGAAATATCACCATCAGACATTTCACATCTCTGTTTATGAAAATGATGTATTTTAAGGCGTCCTTCAGGCAGAAATATCACCATCAGACATTTCACATCTCTGTTTATGAAAATGATGTATTTTAAGGCGTCCTTCAGGCAGAAATATCACCATCAGACATTTCACATCTCTGTTTATGAAAATGATGTATTTTAAGGTGTCCTTCAGGCAGAAATATCACCATCAGACATTTCACATCTCTGTTTATGAAAATGATGTATTTGAAGGCGTCCTTCAGAGAGAAATATCACCATCAGACATTTCACATCTCTGTTTATGAAAATGATGTATTTTAAGGCGTCCTTCAGGCAGAAATATCACCATCAGACATTTCACATCTCTGTTTATGAAAATGATGTATTTTAAGGCGTCCTTCAGGCAGAAATATCACCATCAGACATTTCACATCTCTGTTTATGAAAATGATGTATTTTAAGGTGTCCTTCAGGCAGAAATATCACCATCAGACATTTCACATCTCTGTTTATGAAAATGATGTATTTTAAGGTGTCCTTCAGGCAGAAATATCACCATCAGACATTTCACATCTCTGTTTATGAAAATGATGTATTTGAAGGCGTCCTTCAGAGAGAAATATCACCATCAGACATTTCACATCTCTGTTTATGAAAATGATGTATTTTAAGGCGTCCTTCAGGCAGAAATATCACCATCAGACATTTCACATCTCTGTTTATGAAAATGATGTATTTTAAGGCGTCCTTCAGGCAGAAATATCACCATCAGACATTTCACATCTCTGTTTATGAAAATGATGTATTTTAAGGCGTCCTTCAGGCAGAAATATCACCATCAGACATTTCACATCTCTGTTTATGAAAATGATGTATTTTAAGGCGTCCTTCAGGCAGAAATATCACCATCAGACATTTCACATCTCTGTTTATGAAAATGATGTATTTTAAGGCGTCCTTCAGAGAGAAATACCACCATCAGACATTTCACATCTCTGTTTATGAAAATGATGTATTTTAAGGCGTCCTTCAGGCAGAAATATCACCATCAGACATTTCACATCTCTGTTTATGAAAATGATGTATTTTAAGGCGTCCTTCAGGCAGAAATATCACCATCAGACATTTCACATCTCTGTTTATGAAAATGATGTATTTTAAGGCGTCCTTCAGGCAGAAATATCACCATCAGACATTTCACATCTCTGTTTATGAAAATGATGTATTTTAAGGCGTCCTTCAGGCAGAAATATCACCATCAGACATTTCACATCTCTGTTTATGAAAATGATGTATTTTAAGGTGTCCTTCAGGCAGAAATATCACCATCAGACATTTCACATCTCTGTTTATGAAAATGATGTATTTGAAGGCGTCCTTCAGAGAGAAATATCACCATCAGACATTTCACATCTCTGTTTATGAAAATGATGTATTTTAAGGCGTCCTTCAGGCAGAAATATCACCATCAGACATTTCACATCTCTGTTTATGAAAATGATGTATTTTAAGGCGTCCTTCAGAGAGAAATATCACCATCAGACATTTCACATCTCTGTTTATGAAAATGATGTATTTTAAGGCGTCCTTCAGAGAGAAATATCACCATCAGACATTTCACAACTCTATTTATGAAAATGATGTATTTTAAGGCGTCCTTCAGGCAGAAATATCACCATCAGACATTTCACATCTCTGTTTATGAAAATGATGTATTTTAAGGCGTCCTTCAGGCAGAAATATCACCATCAGACATTTCACATCTCTGTTTATGAAAATGATGTATTTTAAGGCGTCCTTCAGGCAGAAATATCACCATCAGACATTTCACATCTCTGTTTATGAAAATGATGTATTTTAAGGCGTCCTTCAGGCAGAAATATCACCATCAGACATTTCACATCTCTGTTTATGAAAATGATGTATTTGAAGGCGTCCTTCAGAGAGAAATATCACCATCAGACATTTCACATCTCTGTTTATGAAAATGATGTATTTTAAGGCGTCCTTCAGGCAGAAATATCACCATCAGACATTTCACATCTCTGTTTATGAAAATGATGTATTTTAAGGCGTCCTTCAGGCAGAAATATCACCATCAGACATTTCACATCTCTGTTTATGAAAATGATGTATTTTAAGGCGTCCTTCAGAGAGAAATATCACCATCAGACATTTCACATCTCTGTTTATGAAAATGATGTATTTGAAGGCGTCCTTCAGAGAGAAATATCACCATCAGACATTTCACATCTCTGTTTATGAAAATGATGTATTTTAAGGCGTCCTTCAGAGAGAAATATCACCATCAGACATTTCACATCTCTGTTTATGAAAATGATGTATTTTAAGGCGTCCTTCAGGCAGAAATATCACCATCAGACATTTCACATCTCTGTTTATGAAAATGATGTATTTTAAGGCGTCCTTCAGGCAGAAATATCACCATCAGACATTTCACATCTCTGTTTATGAAAATGATGTATTTGAAGGCGTCCGTCAGGCAGAAATATCACCATCAGACATTTCACATCTCTGTTTATGAAAATGATGTATTTTAAGGCGTCCTTCAGGCAGAAATATCACCATCAGACATTTCACATCTCTGTTTATGAAAATGATGTATTTTAAGGCGTCCTTCAGAGAGAAATACCACCATCAGACATTTCACATCTCTGTTTATGAAAATGATGTATTTTAAGGCGTCCTTCAGGCAGAAATATCACCATCAGACATTTCACATCTCTGTTTATGAAAATGATGTATTTTAAGGCGTCCTTCAGGCAGAAATATCACCATCAGACATTTCACATCTCTGTTTATGAAAATGATGTATTTTAAGGCGTCCTTCAGGCAGAAATATCACCATCAGACATTTCACATCTCTGTTTATGAAAATGATGTATTTGAAGGCGTCCGTCAGGCAGAAATATCACCATCAGACATTTCACATCTCTGTTTATGAAAATGATGTATTTGAAGGCGTCCTTCAGAGAGAAATATCACCATCAGACATTTCACATCTCTGTTTATGAAAATGATGTATTTGAAGGCGTCCTTCAGAGAGAAATATCACCATCAGACATTTCACATCTCTGTTTATGAAAATGATGTATTTTAAGGCGTCCTTCAGGCAGAAATATCACCATCAGACATTTCACATCTCTGTTTATGAAAATGATGTATTTTAAGGCGTACTTCAGAGAGAAATATCACCATCAGACATTTCACATCTCTGTTTATGAAAATGATGTATTTTAAGGCGTCCTTCAGAGAGAAATATCACCATCAGACATTTCACAACTCTATTTATGAAAATGATGTATTCAGGCAGAAATATCACCATCAGACATTTCACATCTCTGTTTATGAAAATGATGTATTTTAAGGCGTCCTTCAGGCAGAAATATCACCATCAGACATTTCACATCTCTGTTTATGAAAATGATGTATTTTAAGGCGTCCTTCAGGCAGAAATATCACCATCAGACATTTCACATCTCTGTTCATGAAAATGATGTATTTTAAGGCGTCCTTCAGGCAGAAATACCACCATCAGACATTTCACATCTCTGTTCATGAAAATGATGTATTTTAAGGCGTCCTTCAGGCAGAAATATCACCATCAGACATTTGACATCTCTGTTTATGAAAATGATGTATTTTAAGGCGTCCTTCAGGCAGAAATATCACCATCAGACATTTCACATCTCTGTTTATGAAAATGATGTATTTTAAGGCGTCCTTCAGGCAGAAATATCACCATCAGACATTTCACATCTCTGTTTATGAAAATGATGTATTTTAAGGCGTCCTTCAGGCAGAAATATCACCATCAGACATTTCACATCTCTGTTTATGAAAATGATGTATTTTAAGGCGTCCTTCAGGCAGAAATATCACCATCAGACATTTCACATCTCTGTTTATGAAAATGATGTATTTTAAGGCGTCCTTCAGGCAGAAATATCACCATCAGACATTTCACATCTCTGTTTATGAAAATGATGTATTTTAAGGCGTCCTTCAGGCAGAAATATCACCATCAGACATTTCACATCTCTGTTATGAAAATGATGTATTTTAAGGCGTCCTTCAGGCAGAAATATCACCATCAGACATTTCACATCTCTGTTTATGAAAATGATGTATTTTAAGGCGTCCTTCAGGCAGAAATATCACCATCAGACATTTCACATCTCTGTTCATGAAAATGATGTATTTTAAGGCGTCCTTCAGGCAGAAATACCACCATCAGACATTTCACATCTCTGTTCATGAAAATGATGTATTTTAAGGCGTCCTTCAGGCAGAAATACCACCATCAGACATTTCACATCTCTGTTTATGAAAATGATGTATTTTAAGGCGTCCTTCAGGCAGAAATACCACCATCAGACATTTCACATCTCTGTTTATGAAAATGATGTATTTTAAGGCGTCCTTCAGGCAGAAATATCACCATCAGACATTTCACATCTCTGTTTATGAAAATGATGTATTTTAAGGCGTCCTTCAGGCAGAAATATCACCATCAGACATTTCACAACTCTGTTTATGAAAATGATGTATTTTAAGGCGTCCTTCAGGCAGAAATACCACCATCAGACATTTCACATCTCTGTTTATGAAAATGATGTATTTTAAGGCGTCCTTCAGGCAGAAATATCACCATCAGACATTTCACAACTCTGTTTATGAAAATGATGTATTTTAAGGCGTCCTTCAGGCAGAAATATCACCATCAGACATTTCACATCTCTGTTTATGAAAATGATGTATTTTAAGGCGTCCTTCAGGCAGAAATATCACCATCAGACATTTCACATCTCTGTTTATGAAAATGATGTATTTTAAGGCGTCCTTCAGGCAGAAATATCACCATCAGACATTTCACATCTCTGTTTATGAAAATGATGTATTTTAAGGCGTCCTTCAGGCAGAAATATCACCATCAGACATTTCACAACTCTGTTTATGAAAATGATGTATTTTAAGGCGTCCTTCAGGCAGAAATACCACCATCAGACATTTCACATCTCTGTTTATGAAAATGATGTATTTTAAGGCGTCCTTCAGGCAGAAATATCACCATCAGACATTTCACAACTCTGTTTATGAAAATGATGTATTTTAAGGCGTCCTTCAGGCAGAAATATCACCATCAGACATTTCACATCTCTGTTTATGAAAATGATGTATTTTAAGGCGTCCTTCAGGCAGAAATATCACCATCAGACATTTCACATCTCTGTTTATGAAAATGATGTATTTTAAGGCGTCCTTCAGGCAGAAATATCACCATCAGACATTTCACATCTCTGTTTATGAAAATGATGTATTTTAAGGCGTCCTTCAGGCAGAAATATCACCATCAGACACATCTCTTTTACTCGTATGGTTCATTGACAATGGAATATGTATGAAATACGATATCAGAAAATGGTATGAGGCTATCAGAGCGTAATATACAAAATAACATCTGATGAAATAGAAATAGTTCTTACTTCCTAATGATATGAATCATACAATAAGTATACTGAGGTAAGTGATTGAAGTGAGGAAGCTGTTTACCTGTGAGAAGACTGACGACCACGCCCACTGCGAGAGCCACCAGCACAGCTGTACCACTGTACCACATGTAGGAGAGTCCGTAGATGGACCTCTCGGGGGAACTGGAAGATACAAAGTCTCCCTACAGAAGTTTCAGAACAAAACAGTGCAGTCTATATAAGCGGTTCTGTTGTTCGATCTAACAAGACGTTCTTGTAACATAAAAATAACTCGTTTTGAATCATGCAGAGATTTTAGTGAATAAATCTTCTATATCCAACCATCACTGGTTATCATGTCACAAAAGCCGTTGCATTTCCTCCTGTCCTTGGTTACATTGGTCTCGATGGACAGTATTAAAACACTACAATGGTAGAAATATTCTAATCAAAGATGATTGCGCATCCCCTACGAATTAAACATAACAATGACGTAAAAAGGTACATGGTAGCTGCCGCCATTGTGGAGTTGTCTTGTATGACGGTGTAGTTAGAGACGAGAGACGTCATGGCCGTCGTCTGTATCAAGGTCATGTTGACCTCCACAGGAACAGGACAAGACCCGGTGTTGATATTGAGTGCCTTCGGTCTGGTTCCATGTAGGATGGTCCCAATTGCCACGTAAAAGCTGACTGCGAGACTGGACATCAGACCTGCCGCCGCGCCCTGGGTGGTTAGAAACGGGGATCTGACTTTAACTTTATGTCTCGTAAATGGGAATATACATTTTTTGACAATTAACACATAGCAATATCACAAACAAACAAAAGGTGGATTCATAAAAACAGTATTTCCTTCCTGTGATCTCTTGTATGCATCTAAACTGTTAGAGAAATAAAACGGATACTATTAGTTTTTTTTCTGATAACACACATTTCGTTGCCCCATTAATGGGCAACTAAAGAAATACATAGATATTTTGCATTATCAATGTTGACCATAGAAATGTTATTAAATGTTTCAAATGATTTCTTTTGAAAAGTGATGTCATTTGTAATTAATCAAGTATGATAAACAGAGTTTTCTCTCCAATAAAAGGCTTGCCCCATTGAACAAACGATCATGACGTTATTTAATTTGCTTACATTTAATTTCAAGGACAGGACGAAGGAGTTTAGAACTCTCCCCCCCCCCCCCCCCCCCCCCCCCCCCTCTCCCTACATACACCACGGATTAATGCAATTTCATTTACGTGAAGTCCACAATTTCAAAAACTAGTAATTTCATTTCCTTTCCTTTTAATCATTTGAGGTAGAGAAATGGATTCGCATAGCTTAACTGAGTTTTGTAACTGCTTCTTTTGATTACAAGGCATTGTCTTGCTATTAGTAACATTTACTTTCGTTTTCGCGAGATCACCTTATTTAACTTAAATAACGTTCTAAAACCCTAAATAAAAAGGCACTTTAAAGAAAACAGTTTGCTTTTTCGTTTAAGAATAATTTCAACGTCAGCATAACTCTTATTTCTTCTTTTATTGGCATTTTAGAAGTTCGGTTGGTGAATGAAAATTATTATTGTGGATTTACAACATCTTTATTCGGAATAAACGACGTCTCGACACAGATGCTTATGTCGTTAACATCAAATGCTTGATGATGATATTTGAATCTATATCGAATCTTCGCCAAATCAGATTGAATTATTCCCATAGAATAGTTTTCTTTCTTTATTTCGAATTGATATGTCAAGAACGTGTATTTTGTACGAATGATAATAAATGTTTGAGAGAACTCACAGCAGGATTAGCGAAGGGCACGAACATAGCGAGGATGAAAAGCCCGAGGAGAGGTCCGCCCGTGGTCCCGAACGAGCTGAGGGTGATCTCCAACATCGTCTTACCCAGCGCGCCTGCTAGGAAGGCCAGACCGATAGTCAGCAGGCCGAAGAACGTAGCTGCAACACAGCAGTGATGGTGCACCAACGTGGAATAGAAACGTTTTTTATTTCTTAAAAGGGGTAATTAAAATATGGCTTATTTTATCACCCATTTCTTACAATACTTTTAAGCAGAGAGTAAGTGAATGCTTCATTGACGGAAGAGCTAAACGACAAACTCGTTTCTTCATTTACTAAAATGTGAAGTTTAAACTTTCCGACATGCATCGTATCAGTTTCGCATAAACTGTTCAACGGTCGAGGCTTGTTACTCATGAGATAAAAACATATCCAATACAGCAAACCTGTTTCAACGATGAAATTATATGTGCTGGAGAACATATTCTTGTAGTTTGGTTGAATCAACTACTCCATTGATCAGTTTGTTTCAAAACATCTATCAATCGGAAAGTAATCACTGTCATCAACTATACTCTTTTCTAACTTCACGTTTCGTACAATACGATCCAATTCAATATCTCTTGATAGACGCAGTTTGTTTTATCTAAAGCCAGTGGGTGATTCTGTAAAGATTGCTCAACTCTTTGTGAAAAATGGTAATACCAAAAGAAGCACTAACCCAGGAGTTTCGAGACGACAGTTCCGGTTCTATCCGTCATGGTCTTGTGAGTGAAGGACTTATAGACAGGTTTAGCTATGTCCTCCAGATGCACCAGCGCCAGGGCGTTGATCCCTGACGACACAGTGCTGTAATATGCCAGATCAACTAACTGCTCGTACATCTTCAAGAGTTAATGAAAATATTTGATGAATGAAAAACGAGTTCCAAGGACCTAAAAAAATTCCCATTAAAAGAGGGAGGCATCAGGGATCTCGATAGAAAGAGGGAGGCGATTGGGCTCTTAATTGAAAGAGGGAGGCGATTGGGCTCTTAATTGAAAGAGGGAGGCGATTGGGCTCTTAATTGAAGGAGGGAGGCGATTGGGTGAAAAGGCACCATTATCTAGACAGGAATTACCTGCAATATTCCTGTAGTAAACTCTATTATCAATTGAACTTGTATTTGAGGACTTTGGGAGTTACCTGAGGGCTGCACTGAAGACACACGAGATGAAGAGTCCGGCCATACCCGGCACATGTCCAAGAGTGTCCATCACCAACAATGGTATCAGCTGCAACAGAGTGTATAGATATACCTTGGGATTTCTCCATCCATTACTTCATTTCTTCGAAAATAGTTCACCACGACCATAATGTTGGCAGTTGTAAGGTTTTAACGCCTGTAAGATCCACTAACTTATTTAATTGCCAAAAGAAAGTGCAGGAATCAAATGTGGAATCCTTGTCTTCATTTTTTAAATTCTGACATGACCACAGAAGACTTATGTTCAATACTGATCGACTGAAGTATTATAGAATCACCTTATTAAAGGGTCAGTTAATTACTAGCCCCGACTACCGGGGTTATGAGTTTTGTTCAGTTTCCACCCTTGCCACCGCTTCCGAAAGTCAAAGGTCAAGGTCGCGAGGCGTTAAGAATTACATTTAAAAAATCATGTAAACACGATAACTTGAAAAGTTTGGGGGCTATGAGGCTCTCGTTTGTATATATCATCTATCGAGATGAACCAAAATTTGAAAAGGTTTTTGCTACATTTGGTCAAAAAAGGCCAAGGTCACAGCGAGAGCATGACTTATGCATGTTTTTGTAAAAATACCTTAATTTGATTATTAACACTTAAATCATAGTTAACCATTTAGTGGTTATACACCCTGGGAATTTCGACATGTTTAAATTCAAGGTCAAAGTTCAAAGTCACACATTTTCGAATAACAAAATATGTTCCTAATTGTGTTAAATCACCTCAGTGATGTCATGAAATCTACATGCTACAAGTTGTAAGTAAAATTTATCGACTTAATGCTCATTTATCTTTAGTTGTGTATTTAGCAAAAAAAAACCACATTTTATTTTGGCTGTAAAGAAAGCGGAACAAGTTTCGGGATTGCTCTGTTTTTGTGGTAACCCGCAAATGCTCATCCAGTATTATCTCAGTTTTCGTTATTTAAGTGGTTGCACAATCCACGGTGCAACTGGTAAAAACCAGATGTCAGAGAGGAGGCAAAACATCGGTTTTTATTTAATCTATATAAAAGATCAACAAGGGTAGTACATGGTGTATATCAAACCTTTGAAAGCATTCAGAAATAGACTACAAAGATAACTCCTTGGTCTGATGCTCGCACCCTCAACAAAGGTAGGAGTTGCAATCTCGTCAAAACGTGTTTCATCGCTACACACCGTCAAATATTTTTCAAGTGATACATTTATCTCACCTTTAATGTATTTCAGTGATAATAGGATGCTGTATTCTTTATTTGCAGAACCATAATTTCCGATTTCTTACCTAATTTACCATGTTATCTACAGCACGCACGAATTAATGGCGGTAGAAACGTCAGAATTAACTGCAGTAGGGAACGTATCTGCTATGATTGAAGACTGAATTTATTTGAATAAATCTAGAGTGCCATTTCATTAGTCAGTTGACAAGATTAACTAATTAATGACGTCTCCTTTACGTTACAAAAGGAGGGAACATGTTTTTGGATCATTGAAGTCCTAACGCAGCTTGCACAAGATACAGTATGTAGTAACTCGTTAACATTTGTGCTTTTTGACTAGTCTTTGTCATACTAAGCCCTGAGAACTATTACAGCTTTGTCATACTAAGCCCTGAGAACTATTACAGCTTTGTCATACTAAGCCCTGAGAACTATTACAGCTTTGTCTTAATAATCCCTGAGAACTATTACAGCTTTGTCATACTAGGCCCTGAGGACTATTACAGCTTTGTCTTAATAAGCCCTAAGAACTATTACAGCTTTGTCATACTAAGCCCTGAGAACTATTACAGCTTTGTCTTAATAAGCCCTGAGAACTATTATAGCTTTGTCATACTAAGCTCTGAGAACTATTACAGCTTTGTCTTAATAATCCCTGAGAACTATTACAGCTTTGTCATACTAGGCCCTGAGGACTATTACAGCTTTGTCATAATAAGCCCTGAGAACTATTACAGCTTTGTTATGCTTGATTTCTTGTTGATAGTATGACATGATACTTAGAAAATTTGACGAATCCATAATGTCTTGACCTGCCAAAGCAAGGCTTTTTTCATTCAATCCTAGATAATAATTATTCAGGCTTGAAGTTCCCATGGCGGGATCAACATCACTAAACTACAAATGCATTGAAAATTATTCTCAAAAGTTTAATCTTTACATAGGGTTGTGGATCTTTCATTATTATCTGATATGTCTCATTGAATTTCGTTTCAACAAAAATCTTCCTTAGTGTACCCACCTGATCGAATTGCAGGACGCGTTTGGACAGGTAGGGGTCACAGTCCTTGTACCTGGCGTACGTGACCAACCCCAGTCCCACTAGCAGCGATGTGGTCAGCATGTTGGCCGGCAGGTTGAAGTAGATTGTTCTGCACACATAAAGCGTGATATTGGCGTACAGGGTTCACGCTGCTACACATAAATAGAGCGTGATATCGGTGCATAGGGTTCACGCTGCTACACATAAATAGAGCGTGATATCGGTGCATAGGGTTCACGCTGCTACACATAAATAGAGCGTGATATCGGTGCATAGGGTTCACGCTGCTACACATACATAAAGTGTGATATCGGTGCATAGGGTTCACGCTGCTACACATACATAAAGTGTGATATCGGTGCATAGGGTTCACACTGCTAGACATACATAAAGTGTGATATCGGTGCATAGGGTTCACACTGCTAGACATACATAAAGTGTGATATCGGTGCATAGGGTTCACGCTGCTACACATAAATAAAGTGTGCTATCGGTGTACAGGGTTCACGCTGCTACACATAAATAAAGCGTGATATCGGTGTCCAGGGTTCACGCTGCTACACATACATTAAAGCGTGATATCGGTGTCCAGGGTTCATGCGGCTGCACATACATAAATCGTCATAACGGTTTACAGGGTTCACGCTGCTACACACACATAGCGAGTAGATGGGTCGTGTATAAACTTAGGCTTTTCGTTGAATCGCAAGCCGCTGTGATGTGCAAAATGGTTACAGCTGCTTAATTGATCGCTCTATATAGTAACTAGAAATATGTGCATATGATGCACTGTGATGTCCTCATTTGCCACTCTTGCGCAAAGTTAAAATTGTTGCCATGAAAATCATAAAAATCAGAATTACAAAAGTAAAAAGGGCACCACTACGGCCGGCCTCGACAATGTCTCTTGTAAGTCTCATCATAAGGGAGTACAACTTTGAGTTTATATTTCATCACTGAGAATACGTCTAATCTTGTTAATACATAATTCGGAATATCAGCCGAAGACGGGTTTGTGATTCACATGTGTTTAATGTGTTTTCATTGATAACTTTATTTCTGTATATTGATATTCCCCCTGATAGAATGAACTCATACCATTAGCTCAAGATAAGAAGTTCATGTGCCTCATCATCCGTCTCCCTATGCAGGTCAGGTCCCACGACTGAGCCCGGCCACCAGAAGCACGAAGGACTAACACAATAGATAAGAAAGCATGACTGCGAAGGTCATGCCTCCCTGCGATCAGAGACGCCGAATTAATGGATGATCTCTCCTTATCTTAATGAAACATAACTGGGCATTGTTGCTTTGACAGTTTGGGTCGCTAACTTGTTATTAGTGTGAAACAGGAGAGATTGACCATGACGGGGCCGCGAGATACACGCGATATGGGGTGTTCAGGGGACGGCCAGGAGTAGTTTGTGAGAACATCGCGGTCTGCTGGACAATTTGATAAATAAGATGCATAGACCTATGTAGATGCTTGATCGTTGGATGGAAAAAGAACAGAATTTTTAAAAATTTAAACTGCTCTCAACCAAAGGTCCGATACTATTGACACTATATGAACTGACGGCAGACATGTTTTTTTCAAAACAAGATAATGTGGTAATGATTTTAGAATTTATTTTTTATATGAGCTTCTCGTTGTATTAGTCACGTTAGAAAATAAGTTTCCATTGACAAGCAAGCATCATAGTTATAGTAGTCTTTCAAATTGAATTATTTGTTGAGCTAGTGAATGCTTCCCAGATCGAAACCTGGCATGAATATTTATATTTTGATTTCCTGAATTTGTGATTAATAATGACGGCTCCTTTTGAAAGAATACTTTAATCACAAATCATCAAACCGTGTAAAACTTTCAAGAACAAAATGGTATAAAAGACTGACGCCAATAGATATTCATGTATTCCACTTACTCCACGTTTTACCGTCGACTGTAGCACAATCATAGACTATATGCTTGGTAATTCAGCTCAAAATGGCGTCCACTCACCCCTGAGCATGTTTGAGATCCCTGACCGCCAGGTAGCGCTGCACTAGGGCCTGGTTGATGGCATACACGCTAAGAGTGGTCAAAGATCCTCCAATCACCAAGGTCCATACAGTGTGTCTCTTCAAGGGATCGGGGTCGAAACTTCGGAAGGTAATTTAGACACTGATGTTAAAACAATTTCTTAGAATTACCTCTTCGATTTTTTTCATAAAAATCAAACGAACGTGTTGAACCCAACGAAAGGAGAATAATTGTAGATCCAAAGAGAAGAGAGAAGAGTCTCTTTACTATCTTAGACACGGTACCATAACTTTGAACTGATGAAGGACATTCTGAGGATATTAGGCATATATTCACTAGCAATGCTTCGCCTATTTAGCAGAGCAAACACTCACTTCCTCCGTTACGTTAAATTACGCTTAACAGATACAGCAATAATTGGCTTAGTTAATGAGATTCATTTACTCGAAGACGTCGTCCAATCGTCTGCCTTCCAGAGCCTTCCCCCAGACCTTGGATACCCCTCCCACGTCTATCGTCCCTTGGATGACCAGCGCCAACAGACCAGAGATGACCACAAACATCTGGAACACGTCTGTCCACACCACCGCCTTCAAACCGCCCTGAAGGTGTGGGACATGTAAAGATAACATGTAACATGCAAACCGTTTTAATGACCTGAAATCTCACCACCGTGTAAACTTATTTATCTCTGAAGTTTAAATGTCTAAACCTGGACACGTTCACAAACCCCGCAGATGAACGCTTAGTAAACATTTGGTACCTGAAAGCTCATCACCGCCTTCAAACCGCCCTTTACGTTGAGGAACATTGTGCTAAATAATTGTTCATCGTTAAAGCTTAGCAGCCCTCGGGTCGCCCTGATAGATTCTGTTAAAGTTTTGTCTTGTACCCTGAACGCTCACCGCTGACTTAGAACCATGCTTAATGTGTGTACTATTTTGGAGAGAAGTTCTTACCATAGACCCAAAACCACAACCGCTCAAGGGTGCGGATAATTTATTAAAGGAATTCTCATCCTTGAAGATCACAACAGAACATTTTGTAAAGAATTCTAATCCTAAAAGATAACAACGTCTTCAGACTCCGCTGAAAGATTGCAACATTTTGTAAACCATTTCTTAACCTGAAACTATTAGACCCCTAAAGGTCAGATAATTTTAAAGAATTTCTTACCCTGAAATCTGAAAGCAAATTTAGACCCCGTGAATGAATAAGTAAACAATTTCTTTCTCTAAAAGCTCATCCGAGGCAGTCTTCAGCTCCATCAGGACTCGAGGACCATTTTACATACAAGTTCTTACCCTGAAAGCTCAACACAGCCTTCAAAGTTCACCACTACCTTGAAGTCGACCTGATTTTTCTTTTTTGAAAACCCACCAGTGTCTTCAGAATAACCATATGCTGAGAAACTTATTGTAAAGGAATGTCGTTCTCTAAAAGTTCACTGCCGTGAGACAGTCTTGAAAGCAAATTATATTTTGTTAGGAATGTTCTACTATTAAAACTTACCATCGCATTCAGATCGCCCTGTAAGTGAATAGCAATTTATAAAGAATGTCGTGTACTGAACGCTGACGCTGTCCTCAGTAAGAGCGAGGGACGGTTAGTAAAGACTTTCTTACTCTAAAAGCTATCTTTGATCTTCATTGCCTTGAATAACATCCTTATCCTGGTATTAGGTGTAATCATTTCAGATATACTTCATGAAAATATAGAAAATCAAGTTGTACTGACCAGTGTTGTATAGACGGTACACACCACACCAGTCACCAGGAGAGAAACCCACATGGGCAATCCGCTCACTGTAACAGAAATTATACACTGAAACCACACCATTCACCAGGAGAGAAACCCACATGGGCAGTCCGCTCACTGTAACAGAAATTATACACTGAAACCACACCATTCACCAGGAGAGAAACCCACATGGGCAGTCCGCTCACTGTAACAGAAATTATACACTGAAACCACACCAGTCACCAGGAGAAAAACCCACATGGGCAGTCCGCTCACTGTAACAGAAATTATACACTGAAACCACACCAGTCACCAGGAGAGAAACCCACATGGGCAGTCCGCTCACTGTAAAGGAAATTATACACTGAAACCACACCATTCACCAGGAGAGAAACCCACATGGGCAGTCCGCTCACTGTAAAGGAAATTATACACTGAAACCACACCATTCACCAGGAGAGAAACCCACATGGGCAATCCGCTCACTGTAACAGAAATTATACACTGAAACCACACCATTCACCAGGAGAGAAACCCACATGGGCAGTCCGCTCACTGTAACAGAAATTATACACTGAAACCACACCAGTCACCAGGAGAGAAACCCACATGGGCAGTCCGCTCACTGTAACAGAAATTATACACTGAAACCACACCAGTCACCAGGAGAGAAACCCACATGGGCAGTCCGCTCACTGTAAAGGAAATTATACACTGAAACCACACCATTCACCAGGAGAGAAACCCACATGGGCAGTCCGCTCACTGTAAAGGAAATTATACACTGAAACCACACCATTCACCAGGAGAGAAACCCACATGGGCAGTCCGCTCACTGTAACAGAAATTATACACTGAACCCACACCATTCACCAGGAGAGAAACCCACATGGGCAGTCCGCTCACTGTAACAGAAAGTATACACTGAAACCACACCATTCCCCAGGAGAGAAACCCACATGGGCAGTCCGCTCACTGTAACAGAAATTATACACTGAAACCACACCAGTCACCAGGAGAGAAACCCACGTGGGCAGTCCGCTCACTGTAACAGAAATTATATAATGTAACACCTAAACATTATTTTCTTGTTATCTGCAAAGAAAATCCAAATTTAAAAAATCCCATTTGGCATTGCAGACGATCTATGAGATTCAGTCGGCGCTTGTTGAATATTTTACTGTTCTGCTACCGAGAAACTCATTTCACAAATGTTTGTCATTGTCGAAATTGAAAGAAATGCTACACTTTTCGTCAAGAAGATGTTACCACGGCATTGCCGACATTCGAGAGAAATTTAAGTAAATGAATCAATGCGACCTCATGGAAACTAAGAACATGGTACCGTGTCGACCTATTTGTTATAACATAATATTATATAAATCGTGTCGACCTATTGGTTATAATATAATATAACATGGAACCTTGTCGACCTATTTGTTTTAATATAACACGGAAACGTGTTGACCTATTGGTTATAATATGATATAACATGGAACCGTGTCAACCTATTTGTTATAACATAATATTATAGGAACCGTGTCGACCTATTGGTTAAAATATAATATAACATGGAACCGTGTCGACCTATTAGTTATAATATAACACGGAAACGTGTTGACCTATTGGTTATAATATAATATAACATGGAACCTTGTCGACCTATTTGTTATAACATAATATTATAGGAAACGTGTTGACCTATTGGTTATAATATAACATGGAACCGTGTCAACCTATTTGTTATGATATAACATAATTTCATTCAGGAATCAGGAGTCTCATCACTTCAACAAATCAAGTATGCAATATGCAACTGAAATTTAATTACATATGAATTTTTACACAAAAGAAATTATGTTATTTATGGGACTTTACTACTCCTTAAAGTACCTGCCAGCTAGTGACCGTTTACTCGTTGTTTATCGAATCATTTATAAATTGCCCTAGATTTCATAGATCAAATGCAAAGGAATTAAAATCAGTAATACAACTTTCATAGCCCTTATGCATGCCAGTGTTGATTAATTCTTTTTCGCTCGTATGATAAAAAAAACATTCACTCTTTTCACAGATATGTGCGCGGGAACGGGTAGATTACTCTTTATTGCTTTGGTTATATTTTCAAATACCATTGCTGCAATTTGGTCTCTACTTAAATTAGAACGCTATCTTGCCTGCATGTGGCGGATGTGACATATCGGTCATAGAAGTCCTATGAAACGTGATTAGCAGTAGCATATTTTGAATTACAACGACAACCTATGACTTGAGCGCTGATACGAGTGTGTTAAGTATGTACTCCATTTTCCTGCGCAACCAGTTAATCAAACAGGTTGTAATATCAACACCTGCAGTGTGCTGTTATCATCCATAATTCACACTCATCTTGTCTGCATGTCCCAGAACCATTCCACTTTGTAACGTCATATCCTACAATCAGTCAGAGGCGGGAGGTAACGGGCCTTGCTTTGCACATGAGAGGCGGGATACGCGTGTTGATAACGCACTAACGTGGTCTGGATGAAGTTGGGGAGCACCAGTCGTCTGGTAGTTGTCCGCCACATTGATGTGTCTGAACATAACGGCAGGATGCTCCTACCGTGGGAGGGACACAATTCTTTTTGTCTTCACCAACGTCATGAATGCTAGTAAATGTTTAAGCATATTAATAATCGTGATGCATTTTGTGTTGTGAATCTTATATACCTGATTAAAGATGTGTTCCACACGTGGCAGTCAGATAATCTCAAACTCATCAGTTATGTTAGCGCTTATTCCGGGATCATCTAGGTTGCCTTTGCCACATTAATTAAAACATAAAGATCTCGTGATGACTTTTTATCAAAAGGGGCATGTCGCTGTTATATTGCGAGCCTCGTGCAATTAGGTTAAACGAACGTTTAGGATTAATGGTGGAATGTAAGAAAGTTCTACATAAACTACATGCGTCGTTTGAGAACATTCTGTTGCCGACAAGGTGAATGGTAAGGTGCGTCACCGGATATAATTGATGCACCTCTGCATTCAATCGTACTTAACTTGATGACTTTCAAATATAAACATAAGGCATCAATAATTAGGCAGTCACCAAAGATTCAGATATTCTTAAATCAGACACTAGGTTCACATCGTATTGTCAATACTGATCTGATTTCCAAATGGTTTTTATCTTCACACAAATCTTGTTGAATGATAGTGAACGACTGCTCTGACGTGGAGACATGCTAAGGCGTTTGGTAGACGCAACAAACGTTGGTATGTTTCAACAGACGGGATGATGAAGTGAGGAAAAGAAAACATTGAACAATGGTTAGAAGTCATGTCTTGCTTGGAGCGGATGTTTTGTAAACAAACAAAAACATGCGAACATTATTCGAGATGTGGAAGAAAGATTACGGAAACTTGGCGCTACGGTTGTTCTGTTTGCTTCTGACATATATTTACACGTATCCATTGTAAATATCAAAATTGAATGAATTCCGGATAATGGAGTGTCAGAGAGGGAAAAACATTTTCTACAACAAAAACCTCTACACAAATGAGGAAACTAACAGCCATACGTGTTGTATATTTGATAAGTTCAGGGTCGGTTAGTTAATAGGCTATGGAGAAACCATTAAGCAAATTATTACTCACGCTTAGTGCGTGGTTTGTTGGTAAAATTTGAGGATGAAAGGAATGATTTTGGTTTCACTCACCTTGACTGAAGACGAGAGCAGGGGCATAGAACACAACCGCCATGTACACCACCTGGAAACAAGGAAGTTAAGGTGAAAATA
Organism: Phorcus lineatus; assembly: GCA_921293015.1. Lineage (NCBI taxonomy): Eukaryota > Metazoa > Mollusca > Gastropoda > Trochida > Trochidae > Phorcus > Phorcus lineatus. The sequence goes on along the minus strand of OV121090.1, from coordinate 49,077,862 downwards.
ATTATCTAGACCATACATCGAAAGGAGGACATTTAATAACAACCCATACTTTTTTACGACATGTACTTACGTTTTTGTATTTCCCGATCGATTTCACGATACTCATGTACAAGCACGAATGACAAAAAAATTCAAAATCTTCTTTCTTGCATGGGTTGAATACCCGCCGTCGCCAGATTTATTGTTAATCATTCATTTGTCCAAGGAAGAATTAAAAATGATTGGTTACCGCTCTTTAATAAGACTTGATAAACTATTTTAATATGAACAGCATATCATCGTTATCGGAACATCGGAAGATCGTTCAGTATCCCGTAGGCTATATGTTTAAATTATCAGATCGATATGAAGAATGTTAAGTTGATAATCCATATTAAGGGTGGCCCAGTTACTTGGAAAACGTGTAAATGGGTCGAGTTACAGGTGTTAATTATGCCACGCGCAAGGTAACGCCACAGTTTTATCCCCTGTAATAAGGAGAGATTCTAGCGTGGTTATCGTCCTCGCTGTGTGTCTAATGAGGTTATCGTCCTCGCTGTGTGTCTAGTAAGGTTATCGTCCTCGCTGTGTCTAGTAAGGTTATCGTCCTCGCTGTGTGTCTAGTGAGGTTATCGTCCTCGATGTGTGTCTAGTGAGGTTATCTTCCTCGCTTTGTGTCTAGTGAGGTTATCGTCCTCGCTGTGTGTCTAATAAGGTTATCGTCCTCGCTGTGTCTAATGAGGTTATCGTCCTCGCTGTGTGTCTAGTAAGGTCATCGTCCTCGCTGTGTGTCTCGTGAGGTTATCGTCCTCGATGTGTGTCTAGTGAGGTTATCTTCCTCGCTTTGTGCCTAGTGAGGTTATCGTCCTCGCTGTGTGTCTAGTGAGGTTATCGTCCTCGATGTGTGTCTAGTAAGGTTATCGTCCTCGCTGTGTGCCATGTGTACTTAGCAGCACTGAGTGTTTAGTATTGCAGACAGGCCACGAGTTGATTATAGCGCGTAGTTAGTCAATGTTTTGAGGTCAGTCTCATTGAATCAAATCGAACCTAAAGGGCTAAAACTGTAATGGTATCTATCGTCGGTTAGCATTTAATCTAGCGATACTCTATCACGCCGAGGAAAACAGCAAAATGTTGATAATGACGTACCAGGATGACGCTGTCTCATTGTATAACACAAACGTGAAAACGCAATCTCTATATAGTGTGTTTCTTATTATTATGTTTGTACAACCGTAAAGCAAGACGGTGTTTGATAGACAGTGGACAAGTATGTGTCAGGTTGTTGTTATATAAGTGAGGTAGAAGGGAAGAGAGTGTAGTAATGAGGACTCACCATCTGCAGTGTGAAGACCAGGCAACCCAGCACACGCACACTGTAGTTGAAGCGCATCTCCAGGTACTGCCAACAGTGCAATATCAGCTTTCATAGGGATGAAATTGTCAATTATTCCAAGAATTAGAAAAACATTTACTCTTAGGATGAAAATATTCCAGGATACGAATATCGGTGATTGCAAGTACATGATATGATGTGGACAAGAACATACATTAAACATGATTGAAAGTAAAGAAGAAAGTAAACTTACAACGATGAAAATATGTACCAATATTTCAACTACTCCAACTAAGTTTATTCATTAGTTCAATTTGTACCCCAACACTGCCATGCAGTTGATCTTGAAACTTACATAGTGAGCTTAATTTCACCATCTGGTATACCCCATCTTCAGGGTGATGATCTATCGCCTCACTAATATACAACTAACCAACACATCGTCTTAGATAACATAACTGCGTCAATCACGAATGCCCCTGAATATGGCACAGACAAACGGTGTTTGGTATCATCTAATGGACGTTGATTCTTACTCAACTTTACATTATAACACTGGAATACGGTATACGTATCAAACACCCCAAACAATCAATATTCGATGTGAAACCCTCAGCTCTACTCTTCGTTTACCAAAGTCTGTTGCTAATCCATCAAACGCAAGTTATATTACACAGATATCGTTCATGAGTTTGGCGTTATTTATACACGACATTATATAAGGTGACTGACTGATGAGATCAACAAAGCACTTTAAATACACAGGTATGATGACAAATGAAAGCAATTCTTTTTATGCTTGTAACACAATACAAGGCAATCATGATGCTACTAATTCTATTGATGACTGCAGTCCTGTGTACCCGGATGTTGGCGCCGATCACCAATCATTCATAAAGCCCGGGGTGGGAGTCGCCAGTGGACAAATACAGCGCCATTTGGGAGTGTTGGTTTAGCAGATTGCGCACCGAGATAGCGCACCCGTGTCTCAACAGTGCAATTAAACACCACTGAACCAGCGTAAACATCCTCTTAATAAATCTGTAACAGTTCTACCACCACCAGCTACAGCTATACTGCTTCATTAAACTATTACGAGTCGCCATTGGCTAACTGGATCACAGCGATGTCGTGCACGCCCTGTGTGACTATATGCACACAGAGGGATATGGTTTATAAATGATGTCAAATGTACGTAAAGTAAGCAATATAATGATCCATTCAAAACTTTCATCTGCAGAGTAACAATGTGTGTGAATATTTCATTCATCAACAGTATCTGGGAAGGTCTCCTATGAAGCCTTACCCATCCCTTATGTGGAGTGCACTGGTAAGAAATTTGAATGAGCGTAACTACTTATAACTTATAACCACCCCTACTGCGATTTTTTCGGAGATACATATTTAAAAATCTGTTATCCTGATAAGAAACTTCTACAAACGGTTATGTAGTTATACTGTTAATGTTAAGAACTTATTTTTTAAGTATCAAAGACATTAAAACATTCATTAGGGATGTAGACATTCAAGAATGTCCTGGATACCATACATACACGGAGGGAAACGTCCAGCTTCATAAGTATATTTGTATCCGCAATACTCCCACAACACCCTTCATTAATCAAGGCCATTTTTACTTTAATAGGGATGAGCCCTTATGAATCCCCCTCTTTACTCATTACCCACAACCCCCTTGGAAAAGATCCCCGGATAAGCAATGGAGAGGGAGATATTTTTTAAATCGAGAACATCATTGCTGTAAATCAATTATTCAAAAGGTCTTAATGCTTTTATTAAAGATTAACGTGTAATGAAACTTATGTAATGAAAACGGAAAACAAACTAAAGACTTTTGTACAGTTGTTTTAAAGAGACGAGCTTGTGTAAGTTTGTAAACCATCGTGCATAAAGCGTTGTATCCGACATCTGTACAAAGTCGGCTGAAAAGGTTTCACACCAAGCAACCTCCGGTCCTGGATGCTTGCTGCCCTCCTAAAGCCGCAGACAGATATGTGTCACGGGACGCTCGATCCATACTTGTGGAAAATGTGGTTAGGACTGAAAATGACCGTAATTTGTGGTCGACTGAAGTCTAGCGTTAATCTTAGATAAACAGCATTAGCATTGTGAGACGGCTAGAGTGCTTATAGCGAGCACATAACGAGGGAAGCCACTCTCATCTCCCCTCCCTGCTCCCGTAACAGTGACAGATAAAAGAATACCTCGTTCATGACACAATTAAAGGTGATTAAGAGATACATCACTGTTTGTGCCTTGTTAGACAAGTGCTGGCTAAGTATACCCATAACTCGTACACAAGTCCCTCTTGTAGACAGAGTTTGTTTGATGTGAAATAACTCTAAATAAACACTGGACCAACACAACTACAGCAGGTGTCGACTTCATGACAGTAAATATCACACTGATTGAATTCATAGCGGACATAATTACTGTGAATATACATCGGAATCAATAAAATGTGATTTTGATGAGTACATTATTTATTATATATATATATATAGCATTTTGAATATGTTGCAATATATGCTGAGCAAACCCAAGGAAGGCACGTTCAAGTTCTAAACAAATAACATGGCTGTCAGTTTCAAAATATTTGATGTTATGCAATAGATTGAAACAGGTCTGTCACCGTTTATCATTTTCATATTCAAATATTAGCCTATTCTTGACCTATGGGCAAGCATGTATTTAAGAGGAATGTGAAAAGAAATGTTGCACATTGCACCGTGTTATGTCTGTTATCAATGTTTTTTTCATGATTAAGCGACATGACATCAAATAGGTTTGAATTTTCACCTCACAGGAAGATCCACATCTGACTGATGATACATTCTTTGAAGGATGATTGGAAGTGGTATGTACATCTGACTGATGATACATTCTTTGAAGGATGATTGGAAGGGGTTTGTACATCCGACTGATGATACATTCTTTGAAGGATGATTGGAAGTGGTATGTACATCCGACTTATACATTCTTTGAAGGTTGATTGGAAGTGGTATGTACATCCGACTGATGATACATTCTTTGAAGGATGATTGGAAGTGGTATGTACATCTGACTGATGATACATTCTTTGAAGGATGATTGGAAAAGGTATGTACATCCGACTGATGATACATTCTTTGAAGGATGATTGGAAGTGGTATGTACATCCGACTGATGATACATTTTTTGAAGGATGATTGGAAGTGGTATGTACATCCGACTGATGATACATTCTTCGAAGGATGATTGGAAGTGGTATGTACATCTGACTGATGATACATTCTTTCAAGGATGATTGGAAGTTGTAAGTACATCTGACTGATGATACATACTTTCAAGGATGATTGGAAGTGGTATGTACATCCGACTGATGATACATTCTTTGAAGGATGATTGGAAGTGGTATGTACATCTGACCGATGATACATTCTTTGAAGGATGATTGGAAGTGGTAAGTACATCTGACTGATGATACATTCTTTGAAGGAAGTGGTATGTACATCCGACTGATGATACATTCTTTGAAGGATGATTGGAAGTGGTCTGTACATCTGACTGATGATACATTCTTTGAAGGATGATTGGAAGTGGTTTGTACATACGACTGATGATACATTCTTTGAAGGATGATTGGAAGTGGTATGTACATCTGACTGAGGATACATTCTTTGAAGGATGTGGTATGTTCATCCGACTGATGATACATTCTTTGAAGGATGATTGGAAGTGGTATGTACACAGAAAGACAAGATTTTCTGGATAACAACTTCTTTATTGTGAAACTCACCACGTTTCAGAGTATATGCTTAATCTATCATCAGGTGGGATGTATGGAATATGAAATGAGGTACGTATATACCGACCAGGGTGACCCCAACCATCTCCTACAAGATTTCAACGCCCAGCATCTAAGAATTAAATTCACCATGGTAACAGAAACCAACAACAATCCATATTTCTTAGATGTCCCCTTGAAAGCCACAGGGCATGCCAACATCCGTCTACAGAAAGCTAGCCAACTCATACTGACCATTACATCAACTACAATTTGTGTCATCACCCACAAATCTAGCAAGCCCAAATAGTCATACTGAAAAGACTTGCCAAATCTATCTGCCACCCTGTCGCCCTCAACCAATAGCTTCATCATCTCAAAGACACCTTCAACTCGCTAAATGGATACCCGGCTGAACTAATCACCAAAACTATCAACAAAACCCTTAGCATCAAGGAATCGCTACAAGCCTGAAGCATCACAAACAAGGGTCACACGATCTCATCAAGAACAAAACCAGCATTGACGTCACCTTTTACTGTGGTAATACCCTCAAGCAGCTACTCAAAGCAATCGATAGAGGACCCAGCACTGCAAACTCCAACCCAAAAGGATGCATCTACAGAATCCCCTGTCACTATAGACAACAAGACATTGGAGAAACACTTCGCCTATCAATACAGGATAAAAGAACATCAAGCGTCAGTAAATAAGCTTGACCAAAAGTCCGCCTTATCAGAGCAAGTCTAAAAATCAAAGCTAACATCATCAACTGGGAAACAACGAAAGTTTTGTCAACCAACAACAACAACTGGCGCCAAAAGAAACTTCAAGCAGCCATAAACATACGAAGGGAACAATCAACACCAATCATAACCCATCAACAATTCAACAAGTGCCCATCTCAGCTCCTTCCTACTTATGTTTGTACTTACCTATTGTTTTTAATGCAAATCCATATCTTATGGTATCCTCCCATATTACTACCAACGGTAAAACACCCACAGTTTGAAACAAAAAAGTGTTACCTTTGTGGGTATTTTGGGAGGTAACCTGTTTTATTACATTTTCATTTAATTAAGCTCCCTAATAAGGTTTCCTCACTCTTATCCAATTATTGTTTAATTCCAACCTGATCATTCCTTGAAACAACCGCTTTGATCTCACAGACCCCTGTTTCCGCTTTGATCTCATAGACTCCTGTTTCCGCTTTGATCTCACAGACTCCTGTGTCCGCTTTGATCTCATAGACTCCTGTTTCCGCTTTGATCTCACAGACCCCTGTTTCCGCTTTGAATTTACAGACCCCTGTTTCCGCTTTGAACTCACAGACCTCTGTTTCCGCTTTGAACTCACAGACTCCTGTTTCCGCTTTGAACTCACAGACCCCTGTTTCCGCTTTGATCTCACAGACCCCTGTTTCCGCTTTGATATGGTAGTGTTGATGAATATTGTGTGTTAATGAATATGCGTGTACTGATGAATATGCGTGTGCTGATGAATATGCGGTTATTGAGTAATATATGTGTACTGATGAATATGCGTGTGCTAGTGAATATGAGTCTGCTGAGGAATATGCGTGTGCTGGTGATTATGCGTGTGATGGTGAATATGCATGTGCTGGTGAATATGCGTGTATTGAGGAATATTCGTGTCTGAGGGACATGCATGTGCTGGTGAATATGCGTCTGCTTAGGAATATGTGTGTGCTGGTGAATATGCGTGTGATGGTGAATATGCATGTGCTGGTGAATATGCGTTTATTGAGGATTATGCGTGTCTGAGGAATATGTGTGTGCTGGGGAACATGCGTGTACTGATGAATATGCGTGTGCTGATGAATATGCGTCTACTGATGAATATGTGTGCACTGAGGAATATGTGCGTGCTGAAGAAAATGTGCGTGCTGATGAATATGCGTGTGCTGATGAATATGCGTGTACTGATGAATATGCGTGTACTGATGAATATGCGTGTGCTGATGAATATGCGTGTTTTGAGGAATATGCGTGTGCTGATGAATATGCGTGTGCTGATGAATATGCTTGTGCTGGTGAAAATGTGTGTGCTGGTGAAAAATTTGTGTGCTGGTGATATGCGTGTATAGAGGAATATGCGTGTGCTGAACAATGTGCGTGTATTGAGGAATATGTGCGTGCTGAGGAATATGCGTGTGCTGATGAATATGCGTGTACTGATGCATATGCCTGTGCTGATTAATACGTTAGTGTTGAGGAATATGCGTGTACTGAGGAATATGTGTGTGCTGATGAATATGCGTTTTGAGGAATATGCGTGTGCTGATGAATATGCGTGTGCTTATGAATATGCTTGTGCTGGTGAAAATGTGTGTGCTGGTGAAAAATTTGTGTGCTGGTGATATGCGTGTATAGAGGAATATGCGTGTGCTGAACAATGTGCGTGTATTGAGGAATATGTGCGTGCTGAGGAATATGCGTGTGCTGATGAATATGCGTGTACTGATGCATATGCCTGTGCTGATTAATACGTTAGTGTTGAGGAATATGCGTGTACTGAGGAATATGTGTATGCTGAGGAATATGCGTGTATTGAGGAATATACGTCTACTGAGGAATATGCGTGTCTTGATGAATATGCGTATGTTGGGGAATATGCGTATGCTGAGGAATATGCGTGTTCTGAGGAACACGTGGAGGTCATGTTGAAATTTATTTTTTTTTTATTCAGTTATTGAAACGATATCTCTTTAGTATTAACATTGACTATATCCATCATTTGGGCTGATTCTTTACCCAAATGTTTATTTCTCCAGCGTATAGTTCCCATTGGCTATGAACAAAAGAGATCAACGCCAAGAACCCTTCATACTACAGATCGGCCACGCGAATGCTCCAAGTGAAAATTCCAATGGAAGAGTGGACTAAATCCCGTACTATTTTATCAGTTATCAATCCCATATTGGTCAGGAAACAATGCCAACCAGACGAGGCACACAAACAAGCAACACGTATAGATCTCTTATAAGCAACATCTAGCAAACTATCCCAGTCGACAGGTAAGTATTCGGAATTCTCGAAATATCTCCCAAGACCTGATGGTGCGACAACAGGTGGGAGGCTGCAAGACGGCATCTGACCAGACAAAGAAAAGAAACAGGGGTAAGTTCCTTCTCGGGTGTTAGCAGTGAGACCAGCAGAGAGAAAGAGAGAGAGAAAATGGAGCCGTTAGAGCAAACAAACAGAGTCTATCCCGGTCTCAGAGGAACTTCATCAAAGGAAAGCATCTGTAGCTGGACCAGATTCTACACGACATGTGTTTTCACAGCTACACTGCTAACAAGACGGAGAAAATACTCCGTGCAGTGGGAACTGATCCGTAAACATCTTTACATCGGCACTACCCACAGTCATCAACACGGCACCCGGTAAATAACCATTGCCTTTAACACCAGAACTCTCTCATTGTTCTAACCAGTGAGCCTGGTACTGGAATCTAAACACCGCTACCTATATAGATTGGATACACATTGTAAGGTATGCTGGTATAGTGTGTGTTTAAATGTCACCTAACCTTCCCCGAGCTGTGTCTTTTGAAAGAGAGCACATCAGCATGGCCAGTTGCACAGCTAGTTCTGATGTTCAGAGGGTCGAAAAACGAAGCCAAACAAATCTACAATCCAAATCTATTACTGTTAATATTGGATTCAAACATCACAATTCTTTGATAAAGAATACATCGTACATCGATTCAAAATGTAAAATTACTCCTGGAGTATTCATTTCAAAAGAGTATTTGACTGACATAATTTTAGTTTTCACTTACAAGTCAAACCCTGACAGAGGAAACAAAACGATTAAAGTCACCGTTCTACATGTTCTGGACGTTTTACTTTGAACACAATTATATTTTAGTTAATGCAAATATATTTTCTTCAGATGTATATATATATATATATATATATATATATACTTACACAACCCGATTATCCGTATTCATATAAAAAAGGCGTCACGAATCAAGCGAAAATGCACGCAGGTAGTAAAGGTAAATGAAAACTTCATAATAATATTATAACATAAACATATTTATATATAGTTGCTTGACAGTCGACTTTAGATGTCTTCTTCTCTGTTGGTGTCACATTGCGTGTTTAGGTTAAACAGGCATTTGGATTCACTTCCAGCCCAAATCTTTCTTTCTGCCCCTTTTTGCAAAATGATGTTTGACGTATTGGAGCGCGCCAATTCCATTCAAGTCATGACGTCACAACTTCTGTTGACACCACACTGAACACATTGTTTCAAACATATAATTTGTATGTCAACTTCTCGATAAAATAACTTCACTAATAAAATGTTACTGTGTGAGAGATGATAGCTGAGACCTTGGAGGCGTGTTTGTACTGGTCAGGTACCATTAGTCGTGTCAGTGAACTCTTCTTATGAGCACAATTAGGCATTTGGTGTTTAAAATATGCAAACTTAATCTAACAAGATACAGGGCACCTCCCATGCACATGCTGACGTAGGTACTCTATAGGACCAATGTCCACTTAAAGTCAGCAGTCTGGCCCATTGGCACTTAACATTGATTGAAGTTCAAATCTCTCGCTCGAGTGACATTAACTACGGATTGCGCCAGGTTGTTTAAAATCCTTCTGATGCATTGAATTTAAGGTCATTAAGTTAGCGTTTCTTTGCGTTTCAGTATATTTCTAATAATCGGATTATTGGCGTTTCCCTATAAAATGATAATCTGTGCAAAATTCTTCTGTAACAAGATGTTCATTGTCCTAGGAAACCAAAATACCTGTTATCTCTTGATCTTACAGATGTGTGACAAACAGTTGACCGATTAGATGAAACCTGTTGATAATCCAGGTTTTCACTAACAGTCCTGTACGTGTAAAGCCATGTACTTAACAAGTTATGAACGTGCAAAGTGTCCTTGGCTAAAGCTTTGATCTTGTTGAGAGTATAACTAGCGGCAAACCAAGTGTTCATTAATTAGAAGAGAAATACGTTGAGTGAAAGGTGAAAATGGAGTTGTAACATTTGGTTTCAGGAAAGCTAATAGAATAAAAAGCTGCGCAAGTTAACTGCGTGATTCTCTAAACGAGGCCAACGATCTGAACACATCGAAACATTTCCTGTACACAAACTGTAAATGTGCAAGGAGTTTAGATTGCGCCCTCCCCGAGTCTACACTGCTGGATAGTTGGAAGGAAAGCAGTTTAAGATGACAAAGATACAATGATTAGAGATATCACAGTACTAAGAAGCCACAGGAATACACATATAAACATTGCCATTGTTTCAAGTATCTAGTAGGGTAATTTCACGAAACATTATCAAAATATCAAAATGATAAACCTAGGTAAGCTTTGTTCGGTTCAGAGTGTCCACTTTGTGACTTGACACTTTAAGCTCAGTTAGAGAAGATTCAGTAGTATCAACATCTTACACAAAGCTTTACTATACATATTCGATGCGACATGATTGATACTCTCACTAATGTGATTATGTTGGGACGTTTAAGTGTTATACCATAAACAAGATTCGAAATGCACATTTCTATAAATGAAAATCGTTTAAGCTGTTTTTTCCCAATACTGAAGACCAGCTGAAGATATCCTTAAAGCTTTGTTGATATTCTAGTGTTAATACAGTTTATATGGATATCACTTTGAATCGTCTAGCTAAGTAAATAAAGGCTGAAACCTACACCGATGCTTTTTGCCATAGACTTGTATAGTGCAACTGACTATGTGTCTGTAAGTGTATAATTTCTTTCATAACCAACAACCTTCTCACAGTGGCCCAAATGAAATACTCACCTTGATTTTTTTTTTAAATTAAGCATTTTCTATAAATACTTTGGTAAAAGGATAAAAATATGCCTTCCAGATAAATATATATACCAAGTAAACAAGAAGGTGTCAAAGATGCTCCATTGCAATAAGACTGACAATGATTTAACACTTGGCCCATGACTAATCGAATGTGTGGTCAAACATCACCAGATGGAATTGACAAAAAATGTAAACATTCTGCCAGTCTTCTGCATATTTTACATCTGTACTTTGTGGAACCATCCCTTGCTACCTCATTAAAGCAAATGTGATCAATGTACTATAAGCTGGAGGCCTCTTCGTCTGCCTGTCAATTGATCAATTGATTGGTGTCACCTTAAATATTTCACACTACGAAATATTCAACTAAATGACATTTTTACCGATGTTGCGCCACATGGAGACGAAGAGTTTTATAGTTTGATACTTTTTCAAGCGTCCTGATATAGTTTAATTGCTTCACAGCAACCTTGTTCGTACATAGCCTTCAAATCATTAAATTTAATCTCGTTTATTTGCATAATACATGTTCTAAATTTTTTCTTCGTATATCTTTAAGCATTCTGTCGCTAACCCCATGGTTGTGGAGAGGTTGGTACCATCGGTTAATAAATCGACAAATGAGAGGGGGTAAAAGAAACCATCGGAATAATATTTATGCTACAAATTTATCTTAATACAAATAAAATTTATCATTTCGTTTCGGCTCCTTTCTGATGAAATGATGACTTCATTATTTCTCCACCATGTGTCACCCAATGACGAATAGACGGGCGCTTATCGTGTAAGTTTCAAATGTAAGTTTATTTGTTCGTGGTCGCTTTAAAGACGACCGCACAGTTCTAAGCTGAATCACCACATCTTGATAGTAAAAGCAAATTATTTACTCATGGTTCAAACCTATATTCACAATTTTATTATGAATTGGAGCACCTCTGTGAACACAATAAGCTAGCAAAAACCTACTTAAAGTAACACAAGAGTTTAAAATGTTAAGTAATTTGCCAGACAAATAAATATGATAATGATGACATGGGTCATAAACGATGTGAAACAAGACGCTTATAAGACCTCTTCATTTCCCACCCTCACATCAAATCAAAGAGTAAAGGTAAGTTTCACTACAATTACAATCAGCGCGGTGAATGGAGTACAAACTTTGCTCAACTCACCTCGTACACACTTCTGAGTTTGAGTCTATGGAAGAAGGGGATAAACACATGGGCTGTAACCGGAACTGAGATGAGGTAGGAAAGAGCGTTCATCCAAAACGAGGCTCCGAACAGGTATACCTCCACCGGAACCGCCAGCACGGAGATAGCCGACAGGAAGCTCGCGAGGACCGAGAAGGCGACCGGAAGGAAGCGCATGTTCCGGCCGCCGAGGAGATACTCGTCAGTCGTCTTCTGACCACCATGGCGGCAGCCGTGATATACACCGATAGCCGCCGAAATGGCCAATAGCACAGCCAGCACAAGGTAATCAGGCCAGTCGAACCGCTCAGCCATCTTGTAGGTTTAGAAATGAACTTTAATAACTACTATCCGATTTGAAGGACTACTTGTTAACTGTTAATTTCCTCTTGGAAAATAACGAGCTTAATTCCCACTTTGGTTGAAGCGAAATAACTTGTCCGGGATTGGCAACCCTCAATTTGAACTCCTTCTCGACGTTTGGAATTATTTCGACCGTAGGACTACCCATCAACGACCCGTAGCATGTTTCCGATTCACTCTATTGAGATCACTTCTAGAAATTGTTTATCTGTGGCATTATCTTGTTCCGGCACATTTGCGCAACCTCCTTCTGTGTGTCCTACAAGTGTGGTCTTCTTCCTCTCCTGCTGTTTGAGTCTGAGTCTAGGTCCTCCGGAGGATGTTGCATGCGTCGTCAACTTCCCCTGCATGGAGATTCTGTCGTCCGCTTCTATCCATCAATGTCTGATTACATTCTGTATAACGAGAAGAGGTAACAATTAAGGTGAGTTCTCCCGCACTAATAACTTTTATGACGGTTGCCCTATGCTCTAATCAGTCTCTCACATTCCGTGTCACTTGACTGTCTGATTTCCTCGACATCGCCAAAATGTCCCACGATAATAACACACCCTCCTTGAAAACTCCGTACACTACTAAATTCGCACAAGACGTCAGAACTTTCCCAAAAGCAAAAGAATATATATTTGCGTTGTAAAAAATAGCTATCAGTCAAATAGGGAAGTTAGTAATCTCCCATATAGTGATATAAAATCCTATATATCCTGGCATGTACATTAGCATAATGCTGACACGGTATGCAGCGTTGTGTTGACTCCGCCTGGTGAGCGCCAGACCACAATCCCAACTGCCAGACTCGCTGCCAGGAATTGGCCCCCTCGGTGTGTCATAATTCCCTCTAAGAATGATTCCTGCAAGGCGCTCATCTATTGGCTACTCGCTTCATTTCATTAAAGACGATGCCAGTGACTGCTCGCCCTCCACGGGGGGAAACAATGAACGTTTTTGCTTGTTATTAAACAGGTATGCTGGAATTTTCACAAGTCTATTTTGGAACACATTCTATCGTTAAATAAAAATGTAAGTTTGTAAAGAATAGGAACTTAGATTGAATTCGATGTGTTTATATAGAGATAACAGAAATATTCACTAGTACTCAGGAAAATCTCTGTCCCCTTCAATAGTACATATTGACTTCCACACCTTCTACTCGTGAGAACTGTGGTTTATATGTGTCATCATCTTAGTTACTTCCTGAGTGTCACACAACCACCTGCCTGTAGCAAGAAGATGTATTCCTGGTGCATGTTTGTTGTTAAACACCCAGTGTGTGGATGGGTGCACGAATCACAAAAGGCGCACTTTGCTGTCCCCGGCAAGTATGAATTTAACCTCTCATTCATGACAAGAGATTCAGCTTTTAAAAGGTAACCTGCATTCAAACTCTGATCGGAAAGTAAACAACCCCCTAGACGAGCTTCAATTGGGCAAAATTCGCTTTGAGATTTGCATTAAGTTTGCGTATGGAAACTGTCAGTGTAGACACAGTTCGCACTAAACGGGTGTGTCGTCCCGCGTCCCTCCACTCTGCCTGTGTCGTGCTTTCTCCCAGCGGCTCGGGCTGGGTGGTGTCCGCTATGAAGTGGATTACTTAACCCAGAGGAACTCTTTGCACTTGTTGATGCATAAGATCAACGATTTGAAATACAACCCAAGATATTGGTGTCTGCACATTCGGAGTTAATATATCCACTCAAGGAAACTGACAGGGCTTATATCAAGTGTTAATATTTTCCAATCGAGAGTTGATATCTGCGCTTAGAATTGATAATAGTATAAGCCTTTAGATAAACATACCTTATGCAAGAAGTATTTGAACCAAACGTTGGTATATGTATCATCATTCAGAAAGTAGAAGTTGCCAGATCACTCTTAAAGTTGACACCCCGTCTTGATGGTTGATACCTGCGCTCACGCACGTGATGCTCAATTAATTAATTAATTATCTCCATCCAGTCAAAGTTGAGTTTGTAACACATCTAAGTTCTTCACATTGATAGATTCACCACCTGTACAGTCACACATGCATTTTATAGAGATGATATTTGCACTAGAATAGTTGTTGTCCGAACCCTTGCACTTGACGTCCTGGTCCCGCGCCTTCTGCTCTGATCAATAATTGATCACCTGCACCTTGGTGCACGTACTTCTAGTCGTGTGCAGTTACAATTCAATGAGTTGATCACTTGGTGCACGTACTTCTAGTCATGTGCAGTTACATTTCAAGTAGTCGATCACTTGTTGCACGTACACCTAGCCGTATGGTATTGTGTCCCGACGAGCGTCATTTACTGCACCGTTCAAGCGTTAATCTGTTCACTTCTGCTTAAGAAAATTCGACTTGAGCCACATGTACTTATGAGCTTAAGGGATAATAATAGTGTCGTCAGCTGAATATATTGACCGAGTAACGGATATATTTTTTTCGAGACGTAATGTTGATAATCTTCACAAAGCTTCATGTCGTCTGCTCAGACTACCCGTGTCGTCTGCTCTGTGTTCACACTCGAGCAGCAGCAGCAGACGGAGAAACTAACTAACACGCCAGGAGCAAACTACCCACTACAAACATCACACACTCTGTACTACTGCATTGACTGTAACTAATCAGATCCGCTCACCACCACAGCCAGGTCGGACAGGAGCCTCGGGCCACACAACAACTACTCCCTCCCTCCGTGGATTCAGTGATAGAGAGGTGGACAACCGTACCTAGGTATAGAGATAGAACGGAAGGGGGAGAAACATATGATCATTATTACATATCAATGATACAAAACAGAACGGTACAGGGAGGAGGATGATGGAGAAGAAGAAATTCATAATGTAGTCTAAGGGAGTGTACATATGTAGTGCAAAAACTGTATGAAGCAGATGTAGCCGGAGAGCAGTGGAATTTAAGTTGATTTAAGTTTTACGAGGAACAAATTTAGTTCATAAAGAATTAAAACCGGTTTGTTTGGATGAAAATAAACCAAGACGTTAGTTTTGGTAGATATAATTTGGATGATAATTTATATTATAACTAAGACTTCTTTTGGTTAGACATTACAGTATCATGTTTCGTAGCTAAAGAATATATAGAAAATCATTCGATGAAGAATGAAGGATTAAGTGATATCCGTCATGTTACCTGCCGCAAATATCTAGCCTTAAACTAAGGTAAGATGGCGTGTATTTCTTAGTTAACAGGATTTGAGGATAGAACTTAAGATAAGCCTCAAACCTCTATACATAGCTTCTCTCGGATTCCTTCGATTTATGATTAGCAGCCCAGACTAAGAAGGTTTCCTAAGTCGGGGCTGCTATCAGTTTTATCCGGTTTTTACCGCCGCCGCCGCACATTGTATTTAGCTATAACATTTTCCCACTAATGTTTTCAGAATTTATACACATACCTACTTACTTACACCCGGGGCACATGATTGGCTTGCTCACATTGAAAGTCAAAAGTCCAACTCGCGAGTTATGAAATCAAAAATACTTTAAAACACGATACATGAAAGATGAACGGTTTTGGTGTCATGAGGCTCTTATTTGATATATATCATCTATGGAAAAGTACCAAGATTTGTAAAGGTTTTCGCTATATTTGGTCAAGATCACAACGAGGTCAGGACTTATGCATGGTTTTGCAAAAATGCCTCATTTTAATTAATAAAACTTTAAATAATTGCATAATTGTAAAAGTCAATAAAAAGCGATCATACATTGTCAAAGGTCAAGGTAAATTCTTCTGACATGTTCCTATTCATAGTCGCGAGTTACGAAATCAATCGAAGAAAATCTTTGTAAACACGATAACTTGAAAAGTGTTGGTGCTTTGAGGCTCATATTTTGGTATACGTCAACTATATGGAGAACTATACCTAGCAACGGAAACGTTTCCGCTACTATTGGTCACAGTTCAATGTCCCTGAGGGATAAAGACTTAAGAACAGATTTTCGAAAAATCTTTATTTAACTATTAACACTTAACAGCGGTAAGTCAAATTTTGAAGTCATAGATTTTGAGATCTTAGATTAATCATTTATGCATTACGCCCCCTGGGAATTCTTTTGACATGTTCACGTTCAAGGTCAAAGTTTAAAGTAATTACTGAAATGACTAAAACAATGTTCAAAAATGAGTGAAATCACACCAATGAAGTCATGACATCCAAATGCTACTAGAGGTGAGTGCGATTTCTGCACTTTAATGCTCAATTGCCTTTATGATATATTCAGGAAAATGCCCATTTTATTGTGGCTGGGAGGAAGGTGGAAGAGGGAAAGTTGACTTAGGAATCATTAGATAACTCAACGTCATCTAGCTCCAGGAGCTCATCGTTTTTGCGAAAAGTTTATCATTTCTGGGACAATACTGTTGAACACGCACACACAATAGAATATTCAGGGGAAGTATGAGTCGAACAACGAGTTTAGTAAATATTTATATTGCTGACTTGCACGACAGAACTTATTGCAAAGATACTATTGAGGGCCATCAATTACGATGTTGGATTATAAAGACGCCCAAAAATCGACATAGGTGGAGAAATAGCTAGTCAAGTTTGTACAATATCAAAATAGATCATGTCATTCATTTTTCTACACGTAACACTGTAATCAACTCGTACAATGTAAATATGGAGACAAAAATCTAAATGAAAAGATATAAAGTTGATCGATTGTTGTTGCGTTTTACGCAAGGAGAGAAAGGAGGCCAATGGTCAAACATTTGGGGGCGCTGGCCAATACAAACGGTTGGCATCTTTGAAACAATATTATTTTGACTTTTTATTTCATTTATTTCTGAAATGTGATCTTTAAGATGAAGGATTGTCCGCCAAATAATCGGCGATATGTTTGTACTAGAAAAGGTATCATATTCATGACTCTTGCGTTTTGCATACTGAAACTATCAGAGTTTTTGACGAGATGAACTCCACTACCTGTTTGTATGTGAAATGCTAACATCATACAGAAAACTATATCTACCTGCTTACATACAGCACATCAACTCTTTCAAAATAAAAAGACTATTCACTTCATCTCAAACCAGTGACATAAAAAATCTGGCTAAATATATCAATGTTATACTTCAGGTAACGAAAGAATGTTAATCCTTGCTACTGTCCATCTTGACTATCTATATATATTATTTACCATGTATGTTCTATGTTACTTTCTCATGTACCACCGATGGTGGTTTTTCGGGAATAAAAATTGATTGATTGATTGACACTTTGAGATATTCGAATTCCGTCTAACCATTGTCTTATTTAGAGGAAGCCTTAGAAATGTCTAGTGAAAATCTAGACACGTGTACTCCATCAAAGATAGACAGATTATAAGTGATCACTGATGCCGGAGGGGAAAGGTCTGTACGAGGGAGGGAGGGAGGGATCTACAACCACCCCTCTCCTCCTCACCCCTCCCGCTCACTGGTTGGCACTCGTCCCCCGGGTCTGGTGGGTTACAGCGCAACAACGTGGACTTATGTAGAGACGAAACAACCATGCCGCATACCACATTATACTGGGCTATAGCTATACTGTGGAGAGACGAGACCGACTTCAGTACACTTCCATCATGTACAGTGCAATGGTGAACTGTCTGAGAACTCTAGTGATACAATCATAGATTAACTATTCATTCCAACTACCTCTTCATCCAAGTCTAATTAGTCGAAATCCTTAAAAACAAAAACAAAACGATATAATATGATATAACGACAAGGGAATTGTGTCAGGACACTTGTTATATCGACAGGATCGAAGTTGTCATTGCATATTCATATTTAGATAAACAAATAAAATTAAAAACGCCAGAAATCAGTTCTGAGTTTTACCATGGCAAACGAGACTAAGACATATTGGGTGCTAAATGAGATTTTAATCGCTGTTTAGTAAGTTTACTAAATCGAGTTAGTAAGCTTACTAATTTTGGCAGATATTTAGTAAGTTTAACAATTCGATTTAGTAAGATTAATGATTCGATAAAGCAAGTCAAATAATTCGATTTAGTAAGCTTATGAATTCGATTTAGTAAGCTTATGAATTCGATTTAGTAAGCTTTCTAAATGATTTACTAAGCTTTCTAATGCTTTTGAAAATGTTCATTTTGGGCAAAAATAATGGTGGTATAATGGCGGGAATATATAATGACATTCTAAAATGTCACGTTGAAGTTTGTGATGAGTTTCAAATGTACAAATGAGTTGTTTTAAACATAATTTGTTCATCAATGTGATCTTATAATAAGTTTTCACTCTGGATCGCTGCCACATATTAATGAGTATGGTTTTCTAGTACCAGAGTACCAGAATTTACAGTGTCATATAAATGGAGTGTTTAATTAGCTCCGTCTGCATAAATAAGCCTCTGTTTACTGCGAATTTTACGATGTTTACTCAAATTAATTTGCTTCTTGGAAGCTAATTTGAACGGCATACAAAACAAGAGAGAACAACGAACATTGAGGAAATATAATATTTTATTTTAAAATGATGTTTGAATAAATGGTACATCTGAGGACAATTACACGTTGTTTTATGCTCTCGATTTCGAGCGTTGGTTCCTTACAAAGCATTTCTTGGATCATTTTCTATTTTTGAAATACCTTCATAACATGATTAAAAGCTTGCGTCCTGATGGGCTTAACAAGCAAACTGTACAAGTTCTGCTTCATATGTTCTTGCGAGCAGTATTTTTTTGGGATTGCAACAAACCGGAAATGTTTTAGTAAGTTTACTGAATGGCGCAACCGGATGTGATTTAGTAAGCTAACTAAATCGTTTCTTTCTAGTAAGTTTGCTAAATGAATTAGTAAGCTTATTAAATGATTTATGAATTTCACTTATTTCTGGTAAGAGAAGCCTGTGAGTGAAGTTCAGTTATTTGTTTTTGTTTGTTTGTAAGAAAATCCTGTAAGTGAAGTTCAGTAAATTCTGGTATGAGAAGCCTGTAAGTCAAGCTCACGTATTTTTACTCTGGTAAGAGAAGCCTGTAAAAGAAGTTCGGATATTTGTTTTTGTTTGTTTGCAAGAAAATCTTGTAAGTGAAGTTCAGTTATTTCTGGTATGAGCAGCCTGTAAGTGAAGTTCAGTTATTTCTGGTATGAGCAGCCTGTAAGTGAAGTTCAGTTATTTCTGGTATGAGAAGTTCAATTATTTGTATGCTGGTAAGAGAAGTCAACTGGGACAACTACGCTGAGGTGGGGCAGTGCGACATCAACCTCAGAAAAACTTTAGTCGGTGACAAGTACTGACATCATATGTAACATTAAAAAAGATTATGTCCCTGAATCAAATTATTCAGGTTTTTAAATGAATTTACGTTTACGTATTTATGAATGAACTGCGTGTTACCGTCAGATTGGTGACAAATAGTATCATAATATGTAAATAACAAGGAAACGCTTAGACACGAAACTTTACATAGTCACGTGATATCCGCTAGGTGGCGTCAGGGGAACATTTGCACGTGCAGAACCAGTCACTGAACAGTCTTGTGACGTCATGGGAGAAGACATTACCTTGTGTGGTGTCGGAAGTGTTGATGGCGGTGACATTGAATTTATCACCTATTGCATACGTGTAACTTTTTTGATACATTTGTTTAATCGTTTACACATCGCAATCATTTAAACACAGAATCGGTGTGTGTTGTACCGTAATCAAGGAATGTACCGCACTTACTCGAATTAATAGTCGGCAAGTAAATTAGCAAGAAAAATACTGTCGATTTTTAAAAACTATTGACACATTTTGTTGGTAGTGGGTAGTCCAAATTAATCGTATGTGTTGTATGCATTGTACGTATTGTATTTATTTGATTGTATGTACTGTATGTATTGGATTGTATGTACTGTATGTATTGTATTTATTTGATTGTACGTACTGTATGTATTGGATTGTATGTACTGTATGTATTGTATTGTATGTATTGTATTGGATTGTATGTACTGGAGTTATTGTATGTACTGTATGCATTGTATGCGTTGTCTGCATTGTACATATTGTACGCATTAAGTTGTATGTATTGTATGTTCTGTACGTATTGTGTGCACTGCATTGAATTATATGTTTTGTATACTTCAAAGATTGCAGCTGTGGTGGTACTTTAAATCGTGTTGTTTGTTTGGATACACCAAACAGGATCAATAGGGGTGTTTGATAAAAGACGTCGACTAGGAACACAGGTATTTTCACATCACGTCCTTTGCTGTAAATACGTGTTTTAGGGGTGCCTATCTATAAGACTATCTGTATTCAAACATTAAACATTTTCAAAGCAACAAGCTTGGAAGGAAATCATTCATTATCAAAAGTAATGGACAATGCGCCGATCGTTAAACTGGTAGTGCGTGTAATAAGGTGTTAGCCATATACGAGGGGATATCAAAAAGTTTCAATTATCACAAAGAATGTACTGGTGAATACGGACCAAATGGTAACTGTAGCATAAGTGATAATTTTCTAGTTCCTGTGTCAACAATAGTCTTTTTCGCGACAGCCAGTTTAACGTCTGTTGACCAAATAGCACGGTACCCCCTATTGTGGAGAAAATTGAGGCGCGTAGTGTAATTAAGTTTTTACCTTTGAAGGGCTATACTGCACGTCAAATTCATGATGAGATTAAATCTGTTTATGAAAATGACAACCCATCCAATGACACTGTGTGAGATTGAAAAGGAATTTCAAACAGGCCTCATGTCCGTCGCAGATGAGCCAAGAAGTCGGCGCCCCTCACTTACTGATGATATGGATGTCATCACGAAGGTTGAGACGCTGGTTCAAGAAGATCGCCGCGTAACTCTACAAATGATAATGCATGAAACAGGTATGAGTTATGGCAGTGCATGGAACATACTCCATAACCAGTTGCATATGACTAAAGTGTCACCACGCTGGGTTCCTCACTTACTGACTCCATTGCAAAAACAGAATTGAAGGGACATGTCACGGCAGGCATTGGAGCTTCTGGAACAAGACGAAGAGGATTTCTACAAACGTCTTGTAACCATGGATGAATGCTGGGTCTATCAATATGATCCTGAGACAAAAGAGATGAGCAAAGAGTGGAAGCATGCTACGTCACCACCTCCCAAAAAGGCCATGGTGCAAAAGTCTGCAGGTCATGGTGTCTGTTTTTCGGGATTGTCGTGGAGTCATCTTGACGGATTATCTAGCTAAGGGTCAGACCATAACTGGAGCTTATTACTGCAACCTGCTGAGCAAGTTACGAGATGCCATTAAACAGCCGCGGTATGATCACCAAAGCTGTACGCCTGTTAGCTGACAATGCCCTAGCTCACACTTGTCAAACAGCTGCTGTGGAGGCACGGCGATGTGGCTTTGAAATCTTACCGCATCCCCCCTATTCACCCGATCTTGCAACAAGTGACTTCTTCTTGTTCCCCGAGATGAAAAATCCACTTCGTTTTGAGGACACCAATGACATCATTCGATGTTCTCCATGAAATCAGGGGTCTTCTATTCAGACGGTCTGCGCAAGGTCAAGAAGCGATGGGGAAAATGTGTATATCTGGATGGTGACTATGTAGAGAAGTCTTAAAAACATGAGAACAAAATAAAGTTTGTACCTTTGATATGTGTCTGTGATAATTGAAACTTTTTGATATCCCCTCGTACAACAATAAGATGCAAGTATTCTCAAGTCCCAATCTTTTGAGAAGACAATAATATTAAGACCGTTGATCTTGTTGTTAATGCAGGTATAAGTTCCCAACCTGTTATTGTTATTCCGATCAAAAGCACACGGGACATGCTTCTTTCCCAATTTGTAATCTCTGGTATGTGTCTGTAAATGTTGACAAACAACAGGTCATATAAACCATCAGGTAGTGCGTGTGTTTCTTTCACCACGCGTGGGGAGAACGACAATCCAGGAACACGTCTGCGTGTAGGTAAAAACTAAATTAAAGGTGGCATGCTGGTTTTATATACTTATCATTGAAGTGTATCTAGAGGCGTCAGAACTGAGATTACGTTACATTATTCTATTTACAATATGTCTCTTTATGCTTGTGTGTATAAACACTGTATCCTTGCATTCCCGTGAACTTATGTAACTGATGCCCCAATCGTGGTTTATTTTCTGACAGCGATAAGGGTTTTCTCTTTCACTTATCATTGATTCTCATATTCCTCAGTTCATTAATTCTCATTCTTTCTAATCCAATCGATTCAAGGGGACGTATAGCATTACAATCTCTTTGAAAGAAATATAGCTAGACATTTCAAAGAGAATTCTTTGCCGTGGACCAGTTAGCTTACTCTTAAATGATCCTTATATCAGGCTGGGTTATCATTTTGAAAACATTGAGAAAGTCGGAGGTTTGTTTTCTTGTATATCAAGAATACATCTACATGTAAATATCCCCAAAGTCTCGTGTTGTATTCCCCATCTCTTAGGCACCAGTTCTCCGCCCGTCCCTCTATATGCGGTCACCCCCTCCCCCTCAGCGTCGGCTACACGTGAGGCGTGCCCCTGCCTCCACATCTTATCACACGCGCGTTGCCTCTTGAAAACATCTATCAATGCTTTCTTTACCAGATTATTTATTCTCAGCCGTTTATCTGATTATTCCATCGCATTTCAAACAGAATGCGACCTCAGATACCGAGCCCGTGTATTTTCGTGTTGTTTTTTGTCACTAAGACGACTTTCACGACGCCTCATTAGCAGGGTGTGTTTACATCTCGCCGTTTGAGTTGCCCGCCAAGCACGCCGCTACATGGTAACGTTTGGCATCTCCAGTTGGCTTCGGGGCATGCGCAATATGCATTTGTCTTATAGTCTTTTGGTAGTGCCCGTCAAATATGGTACGATTAGTATTGTCAGACTTTCGGGTGAAATTTGTGTTTTGAATGCAATTTATAGAAAGACAGTATCGCATTCTTTTGTCTACATGTGTTTGTTGACTATTTAATTTTAGAAGTGAATTTGTATTTACGGATTGGTATGGGCTGAATATATTAAGTCTGACGCTAAAGAATGAACATAGAAGAATATAATCATTTGCTACTAATGCCGATTTCATGATTTAATGATCAAATCTCTTAATATTTTTTTAAAATCCATTTACCTATACAGTTGAACTATTTTCATTTAGTCTTTGAAGGGCTTTTAGGATGATTGGCGTATTTTTATAAAGCAAGTCTTGTGCTAATAACACAGGCGACGGTTGCGGGGTGCATGCCAAGTGCGTTTTCAGAGAATACCACACATACGAATCCCATTATAGTTTGATCATGCGAAGCAACAATATTGTTTTCAGAAAGGACGTGTAAATGTTCCCAATACGAGCTTCTTGTCCTGAATCTTGCTAGCAAACAAGATATCTTTGGAAAGATATGAGAATGTCTACAAACGGAAATGTATTTCATTCTTGAATTCTGCAGAAAATGATTCGTCACACATCAAGATCTCATGTGTTAGCCGATCACTATTTATTTCAAAACATCACTGTAAAGAGACACTCGGCGATACCATGGTATTTAATCTGGCTTTTAGAAGTGCGAAAACAGCAGCAATGCTTATTCGTTCCAAAACATCTCAAAATGAGAAATTTATTACAATAATTTTTTTTCGGTGAAACTCTAACAAAACAACCCAATGCACCAGTGGATCAGTACAGTACAACGCCTTCCTCTTCAAAACTTCGCCTTCGAATTAATATATCGTCGAGCTTTTTTAAATAAATGAAGTGTCTTAACGTGAATGTTTACCGATATACGATAAGAAGTTAACATATAACCAATAATTGACGAGGTCTTTGCAGATGACTTTGTGTATAATTTGAGCTATAAATGAGAGGGAGGTATTACTTTTGTAAATTTTTACAATATGGCGTTTGTCAGTCCAAAAGTGAACTTATTTAGGAGAGGGGATATAATTACCTATAGTTTAGGCCTATTATATTCATCAATATTGATTAGTTTCAACTTCTTTGTACAAATATACGGGCGCACATGTATTTGATTTTCGCACGATTAAAATTATGCTTCTATATTATTCGCTTCGTTTTGGAAGCAACAATAAACACAATTAACGTGACGTGTCTCCAGAAGAACACTTCTCGTGACTGTAGAGATGGATGGATGCTACCATATCTGAACGGGGCGTAACCCTGGAGACATCTGGTGGTGGCACGTGGTCCTGAGCGTAGCTCAGTTGACTGCAATCAGTGAAGTTCAGCAAAATCTGGCGTGGCTCGCTGGATGGGCGGGTTACCCGATCATTGCTGTATTTATTGAGAGTTTGAAGGGTTATTCCCTGCCCTGCACTGAGGGACAAGTGGAAAACTTGTGGTGTCTCCTTAGGCAAGAGACCTTATTCAAATTGTGCCGCTGTTCTCAGCAGTACTAATTGGGTAACTGGTGTAGATTGTGTTGGAGGTCATCTTGAGCGCTGTAACCGGCAGCTTGGGTTAGACCAGGGTAATAATGTATGATGCGCTGAGAGCATATCCCTCAGTGACGTGGATTTAGCGCAATATAAATATCCTTATTATTATTATTATTTTCTATGGAATTCACCAGACGTGCGGCTTTGACGTTGTGAAACATCTTTAGTGAGGTTTCTTGTATTGTCCTATACTTAGGGACCGGTCATTTATTACAGGGGGGGGGGGGGGGGGGGTTCAGGGGAGGGTCAGATAAAAATATACAGCCACCAGGGGAGGGTCATGAAAAAAAAATACGAAAGGCTGGGGAGAGGGTCATTTTGAAACAGACAGTTATAGAACCATCTTTCTTTAGCAATTGAAAAAGGGGCTGAAACATTACCATAAAGCCTTATCAAATGAAAACAATTCCAGAATTTGAGCAAGACTGGTTTATATTCTTGAAAACTTAAAAATATCACCATGAATTCACTGCCCAATTCATTGTTCTGGATACTTATAGAAAAAAGTAGAAAAATAGTTCTGTTGTAGTGGGAGTTTATACAAGCAGTTAATATATAACAGGTGTTTGGTATATTTTATACAACATAGATGCATATTTGATAACTCATAGACTCATAAAGTTAAAACA